>WOXC01009473.1:0-533737 GCA_011680675.1 Gymnobelideus leadbeateri
GAAGGTATGGGAGAGCAGATTGGAGGAAGCGATATCTTGTGGGACTGCTATTCTGGGAGGTTGGGTAGGGGAATAATGGGGGGAAAATGATTGTAACTCAAAATCTGGCAGAAATGAATGATGTAAAACAGAAGTTAATAAAGTATTTGTTTAAAAAAAAAAAAGAAATTGAGGTTCTTAGAAGGGAAGCAATTTGCTCAAGGTCACACAACTAGGTGCCAGGTGAACACAAAGTGGAAGGGGGGCAAGGGAGCACAAAATGGAGGTGGGGGTAAAAGCATAAAATCGGGGTGGCATGAATGGTCAGAGAGCACAAACTGGCAGTGGGGGTGGGCATCAGAGAACACGAAATGGGGCTGGTATAGGAAGGCAGGGATCACAAAATGAGGCTGGGGGAGATCAGACCACCAGGCATTTCTAAAGCATTTTAGGATCCACAGATCACACGGTCTCCTCTGAGTCTTACAACAGCCCCAGCAGCTAAGTACTACGGCCATTTATCCTCCTTTTACAGGTTGAGAGAAAGAGCCACTCAAATAGGATCATGGAAGTAGTAAATTGTGGAGCTGGGATTCGAACCCAAACTCTTCTACCATGAATCCAAAACCTCAATGCAAGAAAACCAAGTGGGGAGCCTTGGATACGGTGACATTTGAACAGTTTAAAAAATCTTCCTTCATGGCCCAGTGGGTCTTTCAAGTCTACTGAGACCAGCTGAATGCCCAAGAGCCATGTCTGAAATCACAGAGGCATCACACAGGCCTGGTTCTTATGAAACTGGAATGTCTGCTGTAAGAAGGGTCATGTGCTATCCCCGCTGAGCTTGGGGTGATGAGGGTGAAAGTTGGAGGTTGGAATCCATTAGACAAGGCTGCTGTCATAGGGTTTAAGATCACAATCCTGGCAGGAGCCTAGATGGAGTAAGCAGTAAATGATTTTTTTTTCTTTTTGGAGGGCAATTGGGGTTAAGTAACTTGCCCAAGGTCACATGGCTAGGTTTTTGTTTGTGTTAAGTGTCTGAGGTGAATCCGAACTCAGGTCCTTCTGACTCCAGGGCCAGTGCTCTACTCACTGCGCCACCAAGCCGCCCCCCAGTGAATGATTTCTAAACCAACTGGCTAACAGACTAGCTCTGGGGGCTGAAGGCCTTCCTGAATGCAGGCCGCAGCTGACTGCCATTTTGCAGCAAAGTGATCTATAGTTACTGGTCTGTGAACATATTATACCTGACAGTACATTGTAGCAGCTTAATAAATGCTTAGGGCAGCTAAGTGGGGTAGTGAATACTTGAGAGCCCTGGAGTCAGGAAGGCTCATCTTCTTGAGTTCAAATCCATCCTCAGACACTTATTAGTGTGTGGCCCTGGACAAGTCACTTAACCCTGTTTGCCTCAGTTCCTCATCTGTAAAATGACCTAGAGAACGAGATGGCAAATCACTCCAGAATCTCTATCCCCCAAAAGACAAAAAACAAATGAGATCATGAAGAGTTGGACATGACAGAAATGACTGAACAACAACAAACAAATACTTGACAATTGGTTGACAGGCTAAATTACAAATCTTTCTAAAAGGGATTGACCAAAGAGAGTGATTTGGGACCATTTCAATGTTTGTGAAGGAACAGAGGGATTATCCTCATTCTGCTTGGCCCTAGAGGGGAGGACACAGAACAAGGGGCTGAAGGGGTGAAGAGGTAAGTGAAGTCTTTATGGAAGGAAAAGCTTGCTCCTGATGAGGAGAGTTGATCTAAAGTGGAATGGGCTGCCTTGGGAGGGAGTGGGGAGTGGGAAGGGGGAGAGGGAGGGGGGAAGAAGGGAGGGGAAGGGGAGTGGGCAGGGGGAAAGGGAAGGGGAAGTGGGAAAGGGAAGGGGGAGTGGGGAAGGGGGAAGGGGAGGAAGATGGGGGGAAGGGGACTGGAGGGGGAAGGGGAGTAGGGAGTGGGCAAAGGAGAGGGGGAACAGGAAGGGGGAAAGGAGGGATGGGGGAGGGGGGAAGGAGAGTGGGGAGATGGAGGGGGGCTCCTTTTCCTTGGAGGTCTAGAGGCAGAGACTGGACTAGGATCCCTGGTCAGAGATGAGAATTCCTATTCAGGGCCAGGTTGGGCCAGGTAGCTCCTGAGGTCATCCCCCCCTCCCCCAGACTATGGGTTTTCACAGTCCTTACATAAACTTACTGGGAGTCTTCCTCTGTGGAATGCAGCCCTGGCAACAGGGGAGAGCATTGGAGGGCTTTCAGGGTTCTTTTCCCAGGCTTTTTGAGCAGGTGGTCTACTATGCTTGCTTTCCTAGCTTGACACCAAGAATCCTCAGAAATGGGAAAATGACTTCCCTTCCTTGTGGCGCCCTTTTTCCATTCTGGATTTAAAGGCTTTTTTTTTTTTTCCCTGCTCAGCCCAACCCACTGACCAAAAATATTCACCATGAAAATGTTAATCAAACAACCTCTTTCCCAGATCCTGGACTTCTAGATTCAGAGCTAGAAAAGTCCTCAGAGACCATCTAGTCCAACCTCCTAGATTGACAAATAAGGAAACTGAGGCTGGGGGAGGGAGAAGGGATTTGCCCAAGGTCATACAAGTAATAAGAGACAAAGTGAGGATTTGAACTCATATCCACTGGTTTTCAGTGTAGCCTGCTTGCCTTCTAGCATACTTCTTCCCTCAGATTGTTTTACCAAAAGATGGGCAAAGCTAGTTTTTACCGGCTGGAAACTGCCCATCTTGCTCTTCAGGGTGAGCATGATAAGTCACCTTTGGCTGCCCAGAGCCCAGTTTCTTTTATAAACTTCTTGGAGCCTCCAGGTCAAGGCAGACTTCCAAGTTCACAGCAGACCTTCAAGTTCACAGGCTAACCAGTCTGACTGCCCTGAGCACCTAAGGCCAACTTTGCAAACAACACTGTTTTGTGAGTGGTGTTTGGGTGGGGAGGAGGGTTGGTATGCCACAGGCTTCCAGCTTCTCATGTAAGGTTCAATTGGGTTCTCAGATGGAAAAAGTCTTTCCAGATGCCCCCTAGAGCAAAATGAATGGCTGTTTTTCAATGGAACAAAATGCCCTCTTCCTCATAAAAAACAGGGGTGGTTTTCTCTAATTTTTATTTTTCCTATCTCGCCCTCTCTTCTGAAATATTTAAGCTCACAGTGAGGGCATTCATTAACATCAAAGCAACACAGTATATCCAAATTTGGGGAAGAAACAAACAAACCCACCCGTGGCCATCAGCTGACTTAGCTGTTCTCTCTTTTACTATACCTTGCAAAGGCCAAATCCCAAACCTCATATGGAAAAAACCCCAAACCATGGCTCCTAAGAATAGGGCAAAGTCAGTTACAGTAACCCCTAGCTTATTCAGGGCCCCCCAAAAGCCAACCAATTAACGAGCATTATTTATTGGGTTCCTCCAAAGCTCTGTGTCCTGTGCTAAGCCAATGCAGGACAAGAAGACAAAAGTGCAGCCCAGTGTCCAGAACACAGCCGAGATCCAGAGTGAACAGGAAGAGGGCTTGAAGCCCAAATCAACACAACTCCTGTCTCCTCTCTCAGATCCTACTTACTCTAACTCTAGACATAATTCTAACAAGCCTAGTTGTCGGTCTTCCCTGGATTCCACCTGGAAACCCACTTTAGTTGGGCTCCTAGGTATCCCCTTGTGGCTTCCTCACCCACAACAGACTATTAAGTTGCTGAGCTCTTGGAGACAGTGAAGGAAGAGGCAAAAACCGCAACAAAAAGCAGACTGGAGAACCCAGAAAACCAAGCAGTCTACATTACATGCCTTCAGGGCAAGGACATGAAAAGTAGTTAAGAAGTTTCTCCCACAACAGATAGCTAGGCCTGGAGTCAGGAAGTCCTGAGTTCAGATTTTGCCTCAGACACTTACTGTGTGACTCTGGATAAATCACCTAACTGGCTTAGACTCAGAATGAAGATGGAAGGCTCAGCTGCCCCAGCCCCGAGATGCCTGAGGGCTGGGGGTCCTGGTCCCTCTTTTTTTGCATTCTCACTACTCCAGCTCCACTGGCTCCTTCTCTGACCCCCAAGCAGCTCAGGTGTTTCTAATCTTAGGGAAGAAAGAAGCTTTCCCTTTCCCCCTTTTGTCTCTCATTGTCTTCCCTCTCACCATCCGACATCTAGCTCTTTACTCCTTCCTCAGCCCTAGGCCATCTGGCTGCTGATACCACCCCATTCTGAAGCTGCTATCTCGAAGGCTGCCTGGGGCTCCTGGCTGGGGAGGAGGTGGGGGTGAGACCTGAGATGGGAGGAAGGCAAGGCTAGGGCTGGTAACTCCCTGGGGGAGGGGCATTACTACCTCTGTGAGGTTGGAGTGGGGAGCCTAGATCCCAAAGGCAAGAGGAATGGGGAAGGGAGTGTGGGAGAAGTGATGTTAGGAGGTCTGCAAGAGATTGGGAAGGGCACAGGGTTGGACACTATTCCACTTTGCCCTTCCCTTCATTGATTTGTAAAGCAGAGAACTCCACCTTCCTCTCACTTAATTGATCTGTAAACAGGCAGGACCCCCACCCCTTCCTTTCCCTTGATTGATCTGTGGGCAGGAGTCCCAGCCTAGGGTTTCTTGCTGGTGGGAAATTCATATGTATACTGACCAATCACTGTAGTTTCAGCTTACTGAACCTAGCTATGGAACCTCTATAAAACTGGCACAATGTCTGTACCAAAGCACTGTCTGATTTGGGCACGTACCCTGACAGTCCCGTGGTAATAAAATCCACTTTTTAAACTTAATCTTAGGGATCTTCTGTCTCGCTTTTTTGGGGGTAAAACATTAGCAGGAAGGGGCAGGGAGCTGGCTGACCATTTGAAGGGCTCTGACTGGAATGTGCTGAGGCCAGCTCCAACCAGCTGTCAAGAGCCAATTGTTACCTTTTCAGGATGCATGTTCCTACCTCTGAAATCAGTGAAGGTTACAAATCACTGCTTGACTTATTTTTTGCTTGTCTAGACTTAGGAAAGTGGAGAAAATATTAATAGAGCAGATTAAGCTTAATAATGTCATATAGTACTTTTTGGGGTGGGGAAGAGGAAAGCTGGTTGTTAAACATTTATCAGCTCACCCCTGGATCACCTTATCACCCCAAAGCCCCAGTCCAAACTCCTCTGAGCTGTCATTTAATGCCCTCCAACCTGATTCCAACCCACCTTTCCAGCCTTATCTCACATTCTAGCAAAACTGGATTCCTCCCTGTCCCCCAGACACACTACTTCTTTTCCTTTGATGCCTTTGTCCTTCAACATCCCACCTCTCCCACAAGCTGGTTGAAAGAGAACTGCATTTGAACTCTGGGAATCTAGCTTGACTTCCTGGGTGGCCTTGGGAAGATAGCTTCATCATAGCAATATTAGCACTTTAACATTTGCAAAGCAATTTACAAGGGCTATTTTATCCTCACAATAGCCTCGAGAGGTAGATACTGTTGTTATCCCTGTTTTATAGGTGAGGAAACTGAGGTAATTAGAAATTGTGATTTCTCCTGACTTCTCACCCAGTTAGAAAATGTCTGAGGCAGGATTTGAAACTAGGTCCTCCCTTCTCCAGGTCCAGAACTCTAACCACTGTGTCACCCCTCTGGGCTTCAGGACCCTTCTCTGCAAAATAAAAGTGTGGGAATGTCTGATCTCCACGGTCCCACCTAGCTCTAAATTCTACAAAGGCCAGTTCATTTTCTCCTTCCTTTGGTGTGGCTCAGGGCATCCTCCCTTATCTGAGTACCTAATTCTGGGGGCTTCTCTTAGGCAACTGCTATACTTATCCTTTGATTCAAAGTCTTGGAACTATGATTTCCTTAGGGGGACAATCTTTCCATGGATGCAGGTAACACCCCCTCCATGCCTCACTCAGTAAGTTATCCTTGAGAGCTTTGGAAGTCTGGAGTTCAAATTTGGCCTAAACACTTGGAACAATTGGAGATAATAACAGCACATCCCTCCAGGGCTGTTATGGGCATCCTAGGAGAACAGCTTACAGACCTTAGGGTGCTCCATCATCCTCCTCATCATTATTATAAACAATTTGGAGTTTACATCAGGGGGGGCAAGATACAAAACCACATCTTTCTAATATGCCATCTCCAATAAATCATCCTGTAGTAGCCTGTTTGTCAGTCTGCCTGCCCCAAGTCTCTCCCCACTCCAGTCCACCCTCCACTCAACTGCCCACATGATCTTAAAGCCCAGTCTGACCAGATCACCCCCCTCCCCATCTCAATAAACTTCATCAGCTCCCTGGCACCTCCAAGGTCAAATAAAACATCTTTCGTTTGGCATTTAAATCCCTTTCCCACCTGGCACACCTTCCCAGTCTTCCTGTACTTTACTACCCTTCATGAAGTCTGCTCTTTGCATGCCAATACATCAATGAGCTTCATGCCTTTCACTGACTTTCTCCCATATCTGGTGTGCTTTTCCTCCTTCCTCCCATCTCCACGAACACTGAATTTCCCTCTAGATTCAGCATGGGTGCCACCTTCTCCATCACCTTGCACCTAATTTACATTTATTTGCCATATACTGAACTGTAAGTAAGCCTCCTGAGGGCAGGAATTGTTTCATTTCTTTCTGTATCCCCATTGCCTAGCACAGTGCCTGTGTTGTACCCCGACAGTCCCGAGGTAATAAATCCACGCAAATCTAATTTCGGGGATCTTCTGTCTCGCTTTATTCGGGTACAACACCTGGTGCTTAAAATGCTTGCTGTTTGGGAGGGTTAGAGAGCTAGGCAAGAAAGTGTGACATCTTCCCTTTACTGCACATTACGTTGAATGCAGTCTTGTTTCCCAAGAACGGTGCAAACAGCTGTAGCAATCCAACCGTCCATAGCCAGGACAAAGAGTCTCTGTCTTTGAGCACAGGCAGGGCTCACTGTCTCAGTTATTGTGCAAATGGAGTGAAGTGCTTCCCTCCTCCGTTTCTTCTCGGCCCTAGGGAGTACTGGAATCCCTGAGCTAGAAGGGAGGTCAGAGGTCCGACCCGCTTCTCCTGAAAACGTCCTGGACTAGCGGTCATCCACTGAGGCCCACAATCACAGATTGGAACAGGTTGGAACCAGACCTAGCCCTGAACAGGAAGCCCTCTGTAGCAGCCTTAAGGAGGCTCCCACCCTTGGTTTGGAAGAAGTGCCAGCCACCTCTCAAAGATGCCCTGGTGGGCTGATTGGCAGCATCTCTAACTGTTGGCAAGA
The DNA here is from genome assembly GCA_011680675.1 of Gymnobelideus leadbeateri. Taxonomy (NCBI): domain Eukaryota; kingdom Metazoa; phylum Chordata; class Mammalia; order Diprotodontia; family Petauridae; genus Gymnobelideus; species Gymnobelideus leadbeateri. Next base: position 7,196 of record WOXC01009473.1, read on the forward strand.
CTTCCTTGACATCAGCCTAAATCAGCCCCTTTGCAGCTGCTGTAATCAGCTACCAGCTCTTGCTAGTTCTGTCCTCTGGGGCCAAGCAGAGCGAAGTTAATCCTTCCTCTGTACCCTCGTGTCCTCTCTGAACCTTCTCTTCAAGTGTCCCCCATTCCTTCCGTGGCTTCTTATATGACACAGACCCCAGACCCTTCCCGCTCCCGGTCGCTTCCCCCCAGCGGATCAATGCCTTTCCTGAACTGTGGGACCCAGCATTGAACACAATACCCCAGGCAGGTTTGATGAGGGTGGAGTAATAGTGACAGTTGCCGTTAATATAGTGTTTGAAAGTTTGTAAAGTGCTTTAGATACATTCTATCACTCCAGCCTTGCAACTCCCGGTGAGGTGGGGTCTCTGGACGCTATTACCTCCATCTTACAGATAGGAACACTGAGGCTCAGAGAAGGCAGTGAGGAAGGAAGCATTTGTTCGGGTTTCCTTTTCCCTGAGATAGGGGAGGGGCCATTTCACTCTTCAGTGTGGGCGTCCTTCTCTATTCCCCAAGCCTCCCTGGCTTTCTGGAGAATGGAACAACCCTCTCCTAGGTGAGGCCAGATTAACATATCTCACTTTCTAGAAATTATCTCCTGGTCATAAGGTTCCTGAGCAAAATAATCTTTTCTTCCTCATTCCTCCGCTTGAATTTAATCACACTTTCACTTCCGGAGATAGGAGTCACCTCGGTTTGTTTAAAGAGCAGCTGGGGTGGGGCAGAGGTGGGGCCAAGGACAATTTGCACACAGTTAAATACCAAGGAGGCAAATACAGATCATTGACTTACTTTAGATATCTGGAAATATACTTTCTCTATACCCCTTTAAAAAAAACTAAAAATTCTTGGTAATTTTGGATTGAGTTTAAGGAACAGTCAGGAAAAAAAAATTGTTTTTAATGAAATGTTGGTTTAGAATTAAACTCTATCTTTCCTTGATTGTAAGAAAAATTTTGATCTGACTTTGGTTAGGAGGTACGTTGTTGGTCAACAGAAATTGGGGAGCAAAACTGTTCAGAAGTCCTCTTAAGACCTCCCCCCATTCATGTAGCCTCTGGAAGGGAGAGTTAGCTCAAGACAACCAGTTCAGATCAGCCCTCAGAGCCATTATCTGGGTAAGGAAGATCTGTGGGGAAGGACCAGTCACCCCTCCCAACTGCTGAGCATTGGGCCAGCCTCCCTAGCTCAGCAAGACTAGAAATGGAGAGGAGAGTTTCTCTGAATCATTCTCACCACATGGGTGGAGATAAGGGAACCCAGGGTGTCAATCTTACAGTCATTGCTGGTTGGGGCACCACTGTTTTAAAAGGATGTTGATAATCTGGAGAGTCACTAGATGAGGACAAACAGGTGAAAGCCTTGAGTTCACAGAGTTAGAACTGGAAGGGACTCTGGGGCTCTGATCTCCTTCGCCTTTGTAGGGTCACCCAGACAGGATTTGATCTTGAGTCTTGCTGTGCTGAAGACCAGTGTTCTCTCCATGGTGCTATCTATATATTGTATGAGAAATGATGGGACAATGGGAGCTTTAGCTTGGCAAAGAGAAGACTCAGGGGGCCATACAGTCTGAAGACCCTCTGTGATGAAGTCTTAATTAGCTGGTTCACTGATTTTTTTTATAGTAATATTACAAATGGGAACCATATTTCTGTGGGTTATAGGATCACAGATTCAGACCCAGAAGGGCCCTCAGAATCATTCATTTACTTTAGCCTCCCAATTTTACAGATGTGGAAATGAAGCTGGGACAGTTTAAAGCAGCCTGTTTGAGGTCACACAGGTAGTGAGTGGCAGGCAGATTCAGGATTCAAATCCAGGTCCCCTGACTCTGACCCTACCACCCTTCTCCTGTATGCTGGTGGATGCAGGAAGTGAGAGGGTCCTCTGGGGATGGGGTGGGGGGATTTTGTCTCTCGAATTAAAAAAGCAATTGTATGAGGTTACAAAAGAGGGTGATATAGTCCTGTGGAAAGAAGACTGGATTTGGAACAGAGGTTGTTGCTATTCAGTTATTTCAGCCATATCCAATTCTCTGTGACCCTATTTGGAATTTTCTTGGCAAAGATACTGGAGTCGTTTGCCATTTCTCTCTTCAGTTATTTCACAGATGAGAAAACTGAGGCAAATAGGGAGAAATGACTTGCTCGGGGTCACACATTGAGTAGGTGTCAGGCAGAGGAGTCTTCCTGACTCTGAGCCAGTCTTCTATCCAATGTACCACCTTGTTGACCTAAATGTGACTCCCTTTTCTTCTCCTCCCTCCCCATGTGACCTGGGGCAGATTATACCTTTCGGTCTCAGTTTTCTAACCGGTAAAACCAGGGGGCTGGACAAGCTGGCCCCCAGCTCTAAATCTATGCTTTTATGGACAGTGTGTCTTCATTCTCTGGGAAGGGAAGAAAGGGAAATAGCATCCATGCTGGCAGGAAGGCAGGAGGACCTTTCTGAAGGCTTCTCTCCTCAGGGCTTTACACAAAACTGGAGCTTAACCCATGTTTGTGGAATGGGAGAGGGAGGAGCGAGGAGCGAGGAGCTGAGCTTCTCAGGACCACAGGTTTGGAGCCAGAAGGGCTTTCAGAGGCCCCGCCCCCGCTCCAGCTCCCTCTTCCCATTTTACAGATGAGGAAGCAGGGGACCACCTCAGAGGTCACCTAGTCCTAACCTCTCATTTTACACCAGGAGAAACTGAGTCCTAGAGGGCTTAAGAGATGGCTAGTAAATGGGAGAGTCGGAATTTGAATCATGATCCTGTGCCTCCAGATTCAGTTAGCTCTCCACCCAATACTGGAACGTGTCTCCTTGTCCTGGATTATCCCTGGAATCATTGAAATGACATGTGGCCCTCTGACCACAGCGCCAGAGGCAGATAGCTGGCTCTCAGCAGGAAGAAGCAGGCATGGGGCACACTCTCACCTCCCTGCCCTCAGAAGCTTGGCTGGGAGCCCTGGAAGCATCTCCCTGAGATCTGGCCCTTTGGGCAGTGGCGCTCCATCCCTCCTGCAGTTCCCCTTATTTTTGGACCATGAGCTGAATTCTAGAGAGAGAAGGGAGGAGATCTCGCAGAGAGTCAGAGGGCAAGCAGTGCCAGGTTTGGTGCCGAAGGGCCTGGGTTCGAGTGCACAAGGAGCTGGCAGAAGAAAAGGGCTTTTGATCTTCCCCATATATATTGCTGCCCCCAAATGGGGAAATACCTCTGACTGGCACAGGGAAGTGTAGCCCAGGTTCACAATCAATGGACATGAATTTATTAGGAGCCAGGCATATGGAGACAAAATGGAAGATGATCCTTACCTTCTACTGGGGAGAGAGGCTGCACAAATATACCAAATGACATCACTCATGATTCAGTGGATAGAATGGTACCTTGAGCCATGAAGACCTGGGGTCAGATCCTGCCTTTGACACATCTGAGCTTGTGAGCTTGGGCAGGGATCACTTAACCTCAGTGTTCCAGGCAATTATAAGAAATCACTGGGGAGTCAGCCACCAGCAGCAATGGCTGACAGGTTACTAAGGGGAGGGGAGGCTCAGGAGTCCCGGAAGAGGCATCTACCTCAAGAGCACCAGTTCAGACCAGCCCTCAGAGCCCTTATCTGGGCAAGGAAGGCCTGTGGGGAAGGGACCGGTCACCAACTGCTGAGCATTGGCCACCCACAGGGCAGACGAACCAGCCTCCTTACCTCAGCAATGCCCCCTAGGGTGAGACAAGACATAGAATGTGCCAACAAGTCAGAACAGCACTGCTACCTCGACCACTGTCTTCCCTCAGACTGGTGGAAACATCCCAGGACCCTAAGCTGCTGGGTGTCCACAGTTACTGAAGACCCAGAAAGGAAAGCCCTGACTGCCAAAGCCCTTGGCCGCTGTCTCAATGTCTAAAATGGATATGATTTTATCAGAGGAAATGGCATAGAGAAGCCTGGCCATTAACTAAGAATCATGAGACTTTTCCATCTGACCGGCAGATGAAACCTCCCCCATTAGAAGGCAAGCTCCTTAAGGGTAGGAATGATTTTTATTTTTTTAAACTCTGTCCCCCTCCCCCCCCCTGCCCCCAATAGATTAGTGCCTGGCACACAATCGGTAGGTACCCTGGCAGCTAGGGGGCACCATAGTGTACAGAGAGCTGGGCCTGGAGTCAGGAAGACCTGAGTTCAAATCTAGCCTCAGACAATTACTAGTTGTGTGACCCTGGGCCAAGCACTTCATCCTGTTTGCCTCAGTTTCCTCATCTGTAAAATGAGCAGGACAAGGAAATGACAAGCCACTCCAGTAACTTTGCCAAGAAAACCCCAAATGGGGTCATAGAGTTGGACATGACTGAAGAATGACTGAACAGTACAGTAGGTGCTTAATGAGTGCTTGGGAAAGGAATGAATCTCTGGTAAGTGATTTCATTTCTCTGAGCCCCAATTTCCTTATCCATAAAATAATGGCAACAGTAATTCCTGCCTGGCTTATTTCCCAGGTCTGGCTCTGTGTAAGACCCTGTCTACATGGAAGTCTTTCTTATCACAGACTGGCATCAGGCTGAGGGTTGTTTAATAATATAAGAGGGCCTTTGAATGACAAGGAAAGGCAAGGACCCTTTCCTGACCCTGGGCTGCTTGGCCAAGTGGGCTTGGGAGAATAGGGAGACCCTAGTTCTGTGATCCTGAACAAAGTACTGTGCTGCCCTGAGGCTTAGTTTCCCCATCTGTAAAGTAGGGTTAATAATACTAGTTTTCTTACTGATCTCCTCACTGGGTTGCTTCCCTCCCCTCTCCCCCTCATCTCCTAGCCCCTCCACACCCTAGCCATGACACATGCCTTCCTCTGCCCCTTTCCTTACCAATAAAGCCATGGAGAGTGATCCTGGCAGGCAAGGTAAATAGGGGCATATTCATTCTTCCTTTGTGTCCAGCTCTGGGTATGCAAAGTACTTTGAAACTCACTCAGGATAAGTGAGCAACACTGATGTACCCTTGAATCAACTCTTAAAGACAAATTATGCCATTGGGGTGGGGTGGATACTAGGGAGAAATCCAAACCTAGGAACACAAGGCCTTGTGGGTGATGACCCTGAGGTTAAGTGACCTCTCTCAGGAGAAGGACTGGGATAGGCTATGGGGAAGGAGTTCTCCCTGTGCAACTGTCAGTGAGAAAAAAGGCGGCAGGGGTGGGGAGGACGAGCATCACCTTGGTTGTGTTTTAAAGACTGATTTTTGCTGTCTCGGTTGTATTTCTTCAGCAAGCCTTCTCAATTTGTCAGGACCCTAGGGCAAAGCCCAGTGGTTCCATCCTTGTTCCAGTTCTGATGACCAGTTCCAAGATGCCTCTGAATTTGCCCCATTCACTGCCCTCTTGACTCTATCCCTTCTTTACCCAAAATAAAAATCAGTACAACAGAAAGTCATCTCCAAACAGCAATTCAAAAAATGGTCATTTCCCGTTCGGGGGTTTAAATTCCTGTAGTGACTACTTTTGCCCATTTAGACAGTGACTCTCCCCAAACCGAACACCTTTTTAGGTCCTGCCTAGTGAATGTGAGCGTCTAGCTCAGCCTTGGGCATTTTAGGAATTGTTCCGCTCATGTTTCATAGAGCTCTGGCTCCCTACCCCACTCTTGGGGCTCCCAGGGCAACCTCTACCGCTTTCCTTGGAGGGATTGGGGGTGGGTAGAGGGAAGAGGTGAAGGCTCAGCGCCACCTGAAGGAAGGCACTTGGCCCAACAGCTCTGGGCTGCATCTCTCTTCATTGGCACCAGGTGAATCAAATGGACCCATCTTCCAGTCCAGAGCTGACTCTACCATGTAGCCTCTATTCTAAATGACTGTGGGATTGTCCCTCTCCCTCCCTCCCTCCTCCAGCTCCTCTTGGGCTCCTGCATGGCCCCTTCCCTCCCTGCTCTCAGGCAGCAGATCCCACCAGTCATCAGCCAGCACTAGCTAAGACCTCCTGCCATTGTCTATGACATTCATTCTGACTTTCTGCTCATTTGGAAGGGAAGGAAGGAAGGATGGAGGGAGGGATAAAGAAAGGAAGAAGAAAAAGAAAGAAAAGAGAGGACCGCAGATCTGGAGGTGGAGGGACCTTAAAGGGTATCTAGGCTAATCCTCCCATTTTACAGATGAGGAAACGGAGGGTGAGTGGACAATGGGCTCACCCAGGGCCCCACAGCTAGTAAGAAAAGTCTCAGAGAAGGCCTATGGGACCATGCTGGTCTTGTGACCCCTAATTTAGTGCTCTTTCCCTGGTGCTGGACTGACTAACAGAGTGAGAAAGAAGAGAGGGAGAACAGAGAAAGAAACAGCCTAGAAAAAAAGGAAAGACGGAAGAATGGGAAGGAAAAGAGAGAGGGAATGAGGGAAGAGGGTAAAGGGTGTGATAAACAGGAAGAAAGAAAGAATGAAAAAGAAAGGAAGGAGGGAGAAAAGAGGAGAGGAGAAGGGAAGAGAAGAAAAAAGAAATGAAAGAAGGAGAAAGGTGGAAGGAAAGCAGAAAGAGGAGGACAGAGAAAGAAACAGCCTAGAAAAAAAGGAAAGACGGAAGAATGGGAAGGAAAAGAGAGAGGGAATGAGGGAAGAGGGTAAAGGGTGTGATAAACAGGAAGAAAGAAAGAATGAAAAAGAAAGGAAGCAGAGAGAAAAGAGGAGAGGAGAAGGGAAGAGAAGAAAAAAGAAATGAAAGAAGGAGAAAGGTGGAAGGAAAGCAGAAAGAGGAGGACAGAGAAAGAAACAGCCTAGAAAAAAAGGAAAGACGGAAGAATGGGAAGGAAAAGAGAGAGGGAATGAGGGAAGAGGGTAAAGGGTGTGATAAACAAGAAGAAAGAAAGAATGAAAAAGAAAGGAAGGAGGGAGAAAAGAGGAGAGGAGAAGGGAAGAGAAGAAAAAAGAAATGAAAGGAGAAATGTGGAAGGAAAGCAGAAAGAGGAGAACAGAGAAAGAAACAGCCTAGAAAAAAAGGAAAGACGGAAGAATGGGAAGGAAAAGAGAGAGGGAATGAGGGAAGAGGGTAAAGGGTGTGATAAACAAGAAGAAAGAAAGAATGAAAAAGAAAGGAAGGAGGGAGAAAAGAGGAGAGGAGAAGGGAAGAGAAGAAAAAAGAAATGAAAGGAGAAAGGTGGAAGGAAAGCAGAAAGAGGAGGACAGAGAAAGAAACAGCCTAGAAAAAAAGGAAAGACGGAAGAATGGGAAGGAAAAGAGAGAGGAAATGAGGGAAGAGGGTAAAGGGTGTGATAAACAAGAAGAAAGAAAGAATGAAAAAGAAAGGAAGGAGGGAGAAAAGAAAAAAGAAATGAAAGAAGGAGAAAGGTGGAAAGAAAGCAGAAAGAGGAGGACAGAGAAAGAAACAGCCTAGTAAAAAAAGGAAAGACGGAAGAATGGGAAGGAAAAGAGAAAGGGAATGAGGGAAGAGGGTAAAGGGTGTGATAAACAAGAAGAAAGAAAGAATGAAAAAGAAAGGAAGGAGGGAGAAAAGAGGAGAGGAGAAGGGAAGAGAAGAAAAAAGAAATGAAAGGAGAAAGGTGGAAGGAAAGCAGAAAGAGGAGAACAGAGAAAGAAACAGCCTAGAAAAAAAGGAAAGACGGAAGAATGGGAAGGAAAAGAGAGAGGTAATGAGGGAAGAGGGTAAAGGGTGTGATAAACATGAAGAAAGAAAGAATGAAAAAGAAAGGAAGGAGGGAGAAAAGAGGAGAGGAGAAGGAAAGAGAAAAGAAAAAAGAAATGAAAGGAGAAAGGTGGAAGGAAAGCAGAAAGAGGAGAACAGAGAAAGAAACAGCCTAGAAAAAAAGGAAAGACGGAAGAATGGGAAGGAAAAGAGAGAGGGAATGAGGGAAGAGGGTAAAGGGTGTGATAAACAAGAAGAAAGAAAGAATGAAAAAGAAAGGAAGGAGGGAGAAAAGAAGAGAGGAGAAGGGAAGAGAAGAAAAAAGAAATGAAAGGAGAAAGGTGGAAGGAAATCAGAAAGAGGAGGACAGAGAAAGAAACAGCCTAGAAAAAAAGGAAAGACGGAAGAATGGGAAGGAAAAGAGAGAGGGAATGAGGGAAGAGGGTAAAGGGTGTGATAAACAAGAAGAAAGAAAGAATGAAAAAGAAAGGAAGGAGGGAGAAAAGAGGAGAGGAGAAGGGAAGAGAAGAAAAAAGAAATGAAAGGAGAAAGGTGGAAGGAAAGCAGAAAGAGGAGGACAGAGAAAGAAACAGCCTAGAAAAAAAGGAAAGACGGAAGAATGGGAAGGAAAAGAGAGAGGAAATGAGGGAAGAGGGTAAAGGGTGTGATAAACAAGAAGAAAGAAAGAATGAAAAAGAAAGGAAGGAGGGAGAAAAGAGGAGAGGAGAAGGGAAGAGAAAAGAAAAAAGAAATGAAAGAAGGAGAAAGGTGGAAGGAAAGCAGAAAGAGGAGGACAGAGAAAGAAACAGCCTAGTAAAAAAGGAAAGACGGAAGAATGGGAAGGAAAAGAGAAAGGGAATGAGGGAAGAGGGTAAAGGGTGTGATAAACAAGAAGAAAGAAAGAATGAAAAAGAAAGGAAGGAGGGAGAAAAGAGGAGAGGAGAAGGGAAGAGAAGAAAAAAGAAATGAAAGGAGAAAGGTGGAAGGAAAGCAGAAAGAGGAGGACAGAGAAAGAAGAAATCAGAAAAAAGGAAGGAATTATCGGAGAAAGGGAAGGAGAAAGGGAAGAACAAAAAAAAAATCAGATTAGTAGAAAGGAAGTGTTAGGGTCCCTGGGACGCGGCCGCACCAACCCCCAGGGAAGGAACGGGGCGCCCTTTACCTCAACTCAGGCTTGGCAGTGAGCCCACCGGGCGGCTCCCCTTCTCTCTCGTGTCCACCGACTCCCCTTTCTCGTCTCCGCGGGCGCCCCTTCTTGTCTCCGCGGGCGCGACAATACTCTTCTCTCCGCGAGCGACTTGGCGCCAGAGCACGTACCCACGGTGCAGGTACCCAGGCTGTGTCTGGCGCTCTCTCGTCTGCTCTGGCTTCTCTCCGCCACCTCCCACGCCAGGGTGCCGGGATAGAGGGAGGCACCCAGGGCACAGCAAGGGGGCGGCCGCTTAGCCTCCCCTGGGGCCTGAAACCCGGAAAAGAGAGGAAGATATGAAGAAGTAGAGGGAGCCAAGTCACCTGCTAGCATTGGCAAAGGGCAACCAGCCAGGACAGCGCGTGTCTCGGTTTTTCTCCTCCCTCTCTCCCTCCCCCATCTCTCTCCTCTCTCCCTCTTTCTCTCCCTTTTTCTCTCTCTGTCTCTCTCTCCCCATCTCTGACTCTCTATTTTTAGCCGTTTCTTTGTCTCCCTATCATTCTGCCCCCCTCCTTGTCTTTTTCCTTCTCTCTCCATCATATTCTAACATTAACTCCTCCCTCCCCAGTCTCTCTCTGTCTCTTTCTCTGATTTTGTCTTGGTTTTTCTCTCATTTTCTCTGTATCCCTCTTTGTCTGGGTCTGGTTTTTGGCCTTTCTGGTTTTCTCGTCTTGGTTTCTCTCCAGGCCTTGGGTTTGTAAAAGGTTCCACTTGCCTCGAGGGCACAAATGAAGTGCTGAATGGGTGTGACCTCCCTGAGCTCTGAGGGGAGTAGGGCAGCCGGGGCTCTTGCTTAGAAATCATTCCCCTTCCATCTAGGAGCAGAACCTTAGAAACCTGAGGTCCAGCAGAAGGAGTAAGAACAGGGAGTAAGCAGCAGAGGAGAAACTTGAACACAGGACTTAGGACTCTTTCTACTGAGCCTTCCCCACCCTCCTTTGCCTTATTGTCTGTTTTTTTCCTGCATCCATCTTGTTTGTCCATAGTCATCTGCACTTGGTCTCCCATGTTAGAAGGGGAGCTCCTTGAGGGCAGGGACAATGTTTCTGCCTCTTTGTATGCCCAGCCTTTAGCCCAATCTCTGGCACACAGAGATTGTGCTAAGTATTAATAAATACTCAGTCACTGGTCCCCGTTAATCCCTGTTAATATGGCTCTAGGTGAAGATCCCAGGCTTGGGACTTCAAGGGGAATCCCCCAAAGTAATCCCTGTTAATATGGTTCTAGGTGAAGATCCCAGGTTTGGGACTTTAAGGGGAATCCCCCAAAGTAATCCCTGTTAATATGGTTCTAGGTAAAGATCCCAGGCTTGGGACTTCAAGGGGAATCCCCAAAAGTTTGTCCAATTCTTCGTGTAAGGGCCATAGAGCACAGTGACATCCACCAGGATCCCTGGGGGAACTGCCTTTGGCTCCCTCCAGAGGTTGGGGGTATGGTGCAAGTGGGACCATAGGCAGCAAAAACTTCTCCCTCCAACTTAATGTTTTTTAAAAAAAGATTCTCATTTTTCAAAGGATGAATCTGAGAAACACCAAGAAATAGGAATATTCCCATACAACAAAAACAGAAAAAGAGGACTGCACACAAAACCAGAAATCTCCACTATGTTTATCCTGAAGTTTGTTTTATTTTTAAAGGGCATATGTAATTTAGGATGGTAGGTCCTTGTCGACTTTCATCTCCCTTCACCATTTTTTCTTAAATGCTTCACTGATATTTGTTTTTTCGGCTCAATTTAATATTAAACTATTAGCAGCTTATCTACATTTGTGAAATAAACTTTTAGGAGGAAAAAATACATAGAGTGACAAAATTCCTAGTCATTTTGGTGTAAGGTTAATTAAATCAAATTTAGAACCAAATAACAACAGCTGACAATTCTATGTGTTTAAGGTTTACAAGGCTGTTTATCTATATTAGTTCATTTGATCCTTGTAACAATCTGGGAGGTTAATGATTTTGTTATCCCTATTTTACAGAGGGGCAAAAGTGAGGCTTAAATATGTGAAGTGACTTGCCCAGGGTCACACAGCTAGTAAGTCTGAGGCAGAATTCCATCTTGGGTCCAATTCCATCTCTGCCTTTTACTACCTATCAGCAAGTCATTCAAAAGTCTCTCTGGGCCTTAATTTCCTGCTCTGTAAAATGAAGTGGTGTGGCTAGATTGGCCCTAAGGTCCCTTGCAGCCCTAAGTCCTTGAACATTTAAGAATGTGAGGCAGGATTCCAACCAAGGCCTTCCTGTCTCATCCCTCTGACCACCGTACCACACTGCCCCAATTTGCCCTTGTAGTTCAGGACCTCATTCCTCTTATCTTGGCTGCTTCCTTGTTGGGCCATAGGTGTTTCCAGAAACCTTGAAATGGGTGGCCATCTTCTCTTACCTTTCTCTTTTCCATCTCATTTGTCCCCTGGTACCTTGACACATTTCTCAGATCCATCCCTCCTCCATTTTCAGGGCCATGGTACCTGGGGACAGACATCCTGAACATCTCAAATACAGCCTCATTACCTCAAGCCCTGGTGAAAGCAGCCTCCAAACTGACCTCTTTGTCCCAAATTTCAACCCTTTTAAGCTATCCAACCAGGTCGATCTCCTGCCATTCCTTTATTCCTTTGCTCAATAGTCTGCCCTAAGTCCCTGCTGCCCACTGTAGCGAAGCTGACCTCTGAGCTCTTGCATACCTATTCCGTGTGGTGTCTTCCTTGCACCCCAGCACAACCTTCCAGTGAAGGCAGTTCCTCTTTTCCTGGAGGAGCATGAAGGGGCAAGGTAAGCCCCTCTGTGGGGAATAAGATTATACAAACCGAGGCCCCAACTCAATATGACCTTTCTATTATTATTATTATTCTATTATTGTTTGGGAACAGAGGATCCCGGAAACATGAGGGCTGCTCTTCTCTTGGGACCCCAACCACGTCCTTGAGAAGAGATATGATAAGTGCCCAGCTCTTGGAACTAGCCATCCGAGGAAACGGCGCTCTTGGGAGGGCCTTGGAGGGATTGGCCTCCCTCCCCGGCCTCACACAAGATACGATGCTTGCTAAAAACACCTGGCAGTATGGCTTCTTTGTTCTCAGAACTACTTAAAGTGTAGGATTCAGACCCCAGATTGGAATCTCAGCCATGGAGAAGACGCTCTGCCTGGGGCCCTCTGGTGTGGGACCCCGATGGCCGTACCCGGGATCCCCCAGCTTGTGTGTTCAGGCGTTGGTGCTTCCCCACATTGGTGATGCTTGTGAATATGTACATTCATCATGGTTGGTCTTATCTTACCATACCTATGCCTTTTACTGTTATCTCTGGTTCCCTCCCCATTTGCCTATATTCCAAATAAACTACACTGGATCTTTTTTTTTTTTTTGTCTTTTGGAGGGCAATTGGGGTTAAGTAACTTGCCCAAGGTCACACGGCTAGGTTTTTATTTGTGTGTGCGTTAAATGTCTGAGGCCAGATCCGAACTCAGGTCCTTCTGACTCCGGGGCCAACCTTCTACTCACTGCGCCACCTGGCCGCCCTGACACTGGATCTTCTGAAGCGCAGAGTGTTCCATTCACATGAATCCTGAACCTCCTTAATTGGATAGAGCATCAGACCTTGTGCCCACTGGCCCCATGCAGTAACACTAGAGATGAGTGGTTCATACCTTGTCACTGGAGGCTGTTTCTCCTCTTTCTGGCCTGTCTGTCACAAAGCTGCCCAAAAGAGCTTTCTTAGGGGCAAGTCTGACCATGTCCCTCCTGCTCAGAAACCTCTGATGTCCAGGATGAACTCCTGAGCCTGGATTCACAGCCCTGCATGATCTGCTTCTAATCTACCTTTCTGGCCTGCCTGCTTCTTCCTCCCCTCCCTGAACTTTATCCAGCACTGAAAGTAGAGCCAGAAGGTTGTTGAGTCATTTCAAATGTGTCTGACTCTCCATGACCCTGTTTGGGGTTTGCTTGACTAAGATGCCATTTACTTCTCCTGCTTATTTTACAGAAGAGGAAACTGAGGCATACAGGCTTAAGTGACTTACCTAGGGTCACATAGCTAGGAAGTGTCTGAGGCTGGATTTGAACTTAGGTCCTCATGACTCCAGAGTGGGTACTCTATCCACTGTGCCACTTGGCCACCCATGAGACTCAGGAAGACCTGTGTTTAAATCCTGTCTTACTAGTTATGTGACCCTAGGCAAGATACTTGATATCTCTGTGCCTCAGTTTCTCCATCTGTAAAATGAGGGATTGTTCTCAATGCTCTCTAAGGTCCCTTCTAGTGCTATACTCTGTGTCTCTGTTCTACCCAAATGTCGCTCTCTGACTCCCTGGCTTCATCCGGTCTGTTCATAAGACTAGAAAATTCTTCCTTCTTACTTCTGCTTCTTCAAATGCCTCCCTTTCTTCAGGACTTAGCTCAGATACTACTTATAATGTAAGTATTATCCCCCAGCTTCAGGCATTCTGTCCAGCCTTGAATTTTCCTAGGGTTACCTGTCTTACTCAGGGTAGCTGGGTGGTGCAGTGAATAGTGTAGGGCCCAGAGTCAGGAAGATTCAACTTCCTGAGTTCAAATTCAGTCTCAGATGCTTCCTAGCTGTGTGACCCTGGGCAAGGCACTTAACCCTATTCACCTTAGTTTCCTCATCTGTCAAATGAGCTGGAGAAGTAAATGGTGAACCATTCCAGTATCTCTGCTAAGAAAATCCCAAATGGGGTCACCAAGAATTGGACTTGACAGAAAATGACTGAACAACAACAAAAACCATCTAGAGTGTTTTCTCTGGCTCTCCAGCAGCCAGATAATACAGTGGGGAGAGTGCTGGACCTGGAGCCAAAAGACCTGAATTCAAATCTTGCTTTCAGCCCTTACCAGCTACGGGACCCTGGGTAGTCTGCTTAACCTCTCTGTGCCTCAGTTTTCTCATCTGCAAAGTGAGGGGACTGGCCTTGGTAACAATCTGTGACCCATCCTTTCATTATACAGAAGCCTATCCCCCAGGGTAGTATTCTAGCTCCCTTGAAGGCAGGGACTGTGATTTTTTTTTTATCTTTGCTTCAGCACAATTCTTAGCAAACAGTGGGTGCTTAATCATTCAATTCACTTTAATTTAACAAGTAGTTATTAGGCCCCTGCTAGGTTTTGGCTCTGTGCCCAGAACTGAAGAAATGAAGACAAAAATGAAAGCAATCAATATGCAGCCAAATAAATACCAACTATATGAAAATCAGATGCAGCTTAATATTAGGAAGGAAATACCATCCACAACCAGGGAGGGCGATAATGCTGCATCGACACTCACATGTCACTAATGTTTGTAAAGTGCTTTACAGACATTCACTCCTTTGGTCTTGCCACCACCCAGGGGGCTAGGTGCTATTATCTCCATTTAACAAGTGAGAAAGGTCACATATCCAAGGTCACACTGCCAAGTAAGTCTCTGAGACGGGATTTGAACTCAGAGTCCAGAATTCTATCTGCCTCAGGGAAAGGGATCAGGAAAGGCCACACAGAACAGGAATCATGTGGGACTGAAAACTTGAAATGGCCTTTCTGGGTTTCAAAGGCTGCAGAGGTGGAGAGTGACCAGTTCAGGCTTATTGCTTCCTGCCCTTCAGGAGGCTAAGGAAACCCATCGGGATAGAGACTGGCTCCCTCTCCAGGGTCATTGCCTGCAGCCCCTGCTGGGCAGCCACTCCTCGGCAACTTCTGTGGTCTTTGAGAATTTTGAGAGAGAGAAAATGACTTGTTCAGGGTCACACAGCCTCTGTGTATGAACCCAACACTTCCTGACCACAAGATCAGCTGTCCAGCCTCCACGACATGCTGCCTCTATAAATAATTATCTATCTGAGAAATAGAGAAAGGAAAATATTCTAGAAATACAGAAAGTCTGGCTTCCTCTCCCCATTCTTCTGCCTTTTAATTGTTGCTCAGTAGGAAAAGCTGCTCAGCAATGTTTTGTCAGAAGGCTGCAGGCTGGTTAATTGGGCCATTCGGAAATCATCTGACTTCATTTTCTTTCCAAATTTTTGTGGTTTTTTAAAAAAGACTTGATTATTTCCCCAATAGCCCTGGCCCTAAAATTTCCAGGAAACCATGGTCCCCTGACTTTAGGGCTGAGCACTTTGGAGACTTCCTCCCCTGGTTCTGATGGGGCCTTGGACAGTTTTGTGGATGAAGGAGTTGAGGCATTTGGGGCTCCTTCTAGAGACAAGACACTCTGAGAAGTCTAGTCTCTCCCTGAGATAAGGTCTCAGAATCCTCCCCACTGGAAGGGAGCAAGGGGCAGCAAAGAGCCGCTTCTCCTTCAGATAATCCCAGTCCATTCTTGGTTTGTCCCCAGCCCTCCTGGCTACTGGCTCCATCCCAGTCTGGTGCCTCTCATTTGGTATTCTTCTCATTTTCTCTGCTAGAAAGGGTCTGGCTCATGAATGGGAGGATTTCTTTCATGCATTTCTAGATCATTTATTCATTCAATCACTCAATCAAAGGGCATTCACTTATTAAGCTCCTACCATATGCCAGACATTGGGGACACAAAAATGAAAATGAAAAAAGCTCCAGTCCTCAAGGAGTTTGGATCTCATTTTAATGAAACAATATGTACACAGATAAGTAAAGACAGTGTCTGTTCAGTTTCCTTCCTCCACATTTCTTAGAGACTCTTTGTCCCCTCCACTCTCTACCCTGCAGTGCTCATGCTGTTGTCTATTCTCAGCTCCTGGAAGGCAGAGCCTGGCTCATTTTGATTTTCAGTCTGTAGCTCTCCCATGCCTCCAACAATGACTAGCACATAGTACGCATTCATTCATCCAGCAAGCATTTATTAAGCACTTACTGAGTTATATTACTGGTAATTGGCAGAGGTCTAAGGGAGGAGGCAGGATTCAAACTCAAGCCTTCCTGACTCCACATCCAGCACCCTATCCAATATAGCACATAGTTGAATTAATGCATAGATTAAAGGAAAAATGCATTCATTAAGCATCATTAGGCACTGTGCTAAGCACTGAGAATATAAAAACCAAAAAATGAACTATTTTCTGCTCTCACAGAGCTTACTTTCTAGTAGTACAAGCATCTAGAAAAGAAAATATAAAACATATAAAGGAGATATGACAAATACAGACACTTACAAATATCCATGTGTATATAGTATTTATCAATATCTTGCTTGTACATAGTTGTTTGTATAGCTTCTCACCCCACCTCCACACAGGATAAATTGGAGATAATTGACAGATGAAAGGCACTAGAATTAATGGGGATCAGGAAGGGCTTATTGTAAAAGGTGGGATTCTAGCTGGGACTTTAAGGAAACCAGGGAAACCAGCAAACAGATGTAAGAGGGGGAATATTCCAGGCAAGGGGCACAAAGTTAAGAACTTTGTCCTAAATGTTTTTTTTTTTGCCTCTCTTCTCTCCCTTTCCCAGTATATTCTTCACATCTTTGATGGAGTACTCTTCCCATTGTTAATTAATCTTTCTAAGACTACTATCACCATCTCAAGAACCTTGGATGATTTCCCATTGATTCTCCTTATCTTGGCATCCAATGCCACCACTCCCAACATGGTTCTGATTGACCTAACACTCTTCCCATTCTCTGGACTCTTAACCAACTGTCCACTTAACTAAACCCCTTCCTCATCCTGACCTCCCCACCCCCCACCCCCAGCCCTCTGCATCTTAGCTCATGCCTCCTCCTCCAGACTCCTCCGTGTCTGGCAACCTCACAAACAGATGTCCAGTGGAGATGAAGCCTAGCTTTTGAAAGTTCTCTGCAACCCAGGTGTTTCCTGGGAAGTATTTCTGCCAATAGAGAAAATCCTTTTCTCCCTCAAAACCTTGGGGGGTGGAGTGGGAGTAGGTGGGGCAGCTGCCACATCTATCATTCCATTATGACTTCATGTTCTGGCCACCTGGGGGATCTTACTTGGAAATATAGAATCATACAGAATCTCAGGGCTGGAAGGGGCCAAGAGGCTACTTTGGTCCACCTGGAAGAGAGCAAGAATATCCTCCACAACATTCCTGATCAGTGGCCATCCAGCCCTTGCTTGTAGATCTCCAGTGAGTGACAGTCACTACTTTCTGGAGGGTAGTCCTTTCCACTCTGGGACATGCTTATTCTCAGGGAGTTTTTCACAAAATTGAGCCTCTGCCTCTGATACTGAAGGATGTTTGCCTTTCTGCAATTTCTACTCCTTTCAACCAATTAATCACCAAACATTGATTATGGGTCTACTGTGTGCCAGGTACTGTCCTAGGTGCTGAAGATACAACGTTTGCTGCCTTCAAGGAGCTGACATTCTGTTGGTAGAATCAAGCTGTTTACACATGTATTTAAGGACATACCAAAAATATAAACACAATAAATGAAAGATAATTGCAAAGGGATAAGGGAGACACACTACAGTCAATTAGTGAGCATTTATTAAGAGCTTGCCTATGTATCAGACAGTGTGCTAGGCAGTGGGGTTGCCAATGAAAATACAATGAAATAATTATTGCTCTTAAGCAGTTTACATTCAAGAGGGGAGACAGCTGTAGTGGTGGGGGGGAGAGTGGGAAAATCCTCATGGAGAAGGAGTCACTGGAGATGAATATTGAAGGAAATTAGAGATCTTAGTAAGCAGAGATGAGGGAGTACAGTCCAGGCACTGAGTGCGAAGGATGGAGAGGGGGAATGGAGGATGGTGTGTGAGGCCCAGAGAGTAAGTCCGTGAATAAGAGGAATGAGTGGTAAGACTGGAAATGCAGGCACCCCTTGGACTGAGGAGAAGAACTCTAACTCCCCTTTAATGTCACAAACATTTAGATACTTGAGGACAGCTATCATGTCCTTCCCAAGTCTTCATTTTCCAGGCTAAATATGATTCCTTTGGCTCAATCAGGTACCTGGGTACTCCTTCTGCAGGGAGGAAGGGCTACAGCTGGGTGGTGGTGGAGAGAGCCTCTGGACCTCACCGTTTCCCAGCCCAATCATCTCTTGGAGTGGTCCCATTCTTTAATTAGCCTGGATTCTAGCTCTAATATCCTTCTTTCAAAAATTCTCTATAATCATAGTCTTCTGTCCTTTTGCCTCTCTTATACCCTCACCCTTAGGGAATTTCTTCCCATCCACATTGAAACCTCCAGGGCCTCCATCCCTCTTCCATACTCCAGCCATCACTTCAAAGTCAACATGCCCAAAGTGGACCTCACCTACTCTCTGACCATCTCCTCCATGGCCTCCCCATCCCCCAGGCTACCCAATCCAGAGGACACTGACTGGAGGAAATTCTTCAATGGGACCCAGCTCAACTGATTGGTGACTCTTTCTCCCAGAAAATTATTTTAGGAGAATTCCAGCCATCCTTCACCAAACTCCATAGCATTCAGTCATCTCTACAGCCTTAACAGTAGCTTTGCCTTTGTATGCAGTCTAATTTTGGAACCATGATTAAATCAACTATGTTATTATTCCTGGATGGGACATGCCAATCAACTTCCCTATGGCCTCATACACTATCCCTGTAACTTTCCAGATCAAAGTGACCCACTCTGGTCACCATTCCAGGGAGAAGAACAAGTGACCTTCTGGTTGGTCTCCCTGCCTCAAGCCTCCCCTGTCAAGGTATCTTCCTAAAGCACCAGGTCACCCCACCACCCCCCTCAATAAACTCCGTTGGTTCCCTATTATTATTGTTAGATTGAGATATAAAGTATTTTGACAATTAAAATTCTTCATCACCTGCCACTCTCTGCCTTTCCAGGCTTCTTAAACTTTATTTCCTTTCCCACATTCTCTGGCTTAATCATGTCAGCCTTCTGCTGTTCCTTTCAGACAATACCCCATCTCTAAATTCCATACATTGACACTGGCTGTCCAAGATGAATCCACCTCCATCTCATAGAGAATGAATTTCCCTCTAGATCCAGCCTAGATGCCACCTTCTATATCTGCTGATCCCCTGCCCCTAAATCACCTTGTATCTAACTTGATTTTTTGTTTTGTACGTAACTATTTGCTATTGTATATTCACTATTCACATATAACTATATAGCTGGACTATCAGTAAACTTCTCAAGGGCAGGGCTTGTTTCATTTTTTTCCCTAGTATCTGTAATAGCAAAGGAATTTGAAGATCTTCCTTGCCCCTTAATGGGTCTCAAGTGCAACCCAACAGGAGGGGCTTGACTGGGGGGAGGTTTGTTTTTCAGGAAGGCACATGCCTTCTGTTACTTTATAATTAGGCAGTAGGTCACAAAAGTTGTGATGTCCTCTGACATGGAGAAGGGTATATACACTTTGAGGTGAGGTTTTGCTTTGGGGCTTACTCATGGGAAGAGTGTTGGAGGGATGTAGCTAGGTGAGACTCTGGGTAGCCATTAAGGAGCCCCCCTGACTTCAAAGCCCCAGATGTTGGTGCTTCTCTCTCTGGTAATTATGCATGTATGTATGTGTGTATGTCATGGTCAGACAGTGGGATCTGCTTGTTGATCTGTGATGTATGTATGTAATAATAACAGAAGCCCTGTCTGTTGGTCTTTATGCTATTATTTCTGCTTGTAATTTCTGTTTGTATTTTCTCTGAAGTTCAGGGTGCTGACTTTTCCCCTGAACTAAGTAAATGATATCTATGTTTGATTAAAGTAAGATTGTTAACCCTTTCTGAGGTGTTTTCCTTTAGTAAAGCAGATCCAAGAGCCTATGCTAGTAGCCATTCTGGGTTTGCTAGTGTGCTTGCTGCTATAGTATCCTGAGCACCTCACATGGTACCTGGCACACAGTAGGTGCTTAATAAATGCTTGATCATTCTGCTATACAAGTCTGAATAAGGTATCATGTATTTAGCAATGTGAATTCTTAGCCAGCAGAGTGTAAGATCTCCAAGAGCAGGGACTGTCTTATTTTCCCTTTATGTATTTAGTGTTTTTGCCCTTTTTTTGGGAGGGGCAATTGGGGTTAAGTGACTTGCCCAAGGTCACACAGCTGGTAAGTGTTAAGTGTCTAAGGCCAGATTTGAACTCAGGTCCTCCTGACTCCAGGGCCAGAGCTCTATTCACTGCACCACCTAGCCACCCCATATGTACTTAGTGTTAAGCAGAGTGCTTGGCACATAGATACCATAAAATCTTGTTGGATAAATGATAATAATAAGGATAGCTTACATACATATGTACCCATTTTTATGTGTGTGCGCTACTAATCAAAAAATGCAAATTAAAACAACTTTGAGGTACCATCTCACACCTATCAAAGTGGCTAATATTACAAAAAAGGAAAATGTTGGATTTGGAGGGGATGTGGGAAAACTAGGTCATTAATGCAATGCTGGTGGAGTTGTGAACTGATCCAGCCATTCTGGAGAGCAATTTATAGCCCCAAAGGGTTATAAATTTTACAGCCTAAAGGGCTGTAAAACTGTGCATACTCCTGATTCAGCAACACCACTGTCAGGTCTATATCCCAAAGACATCCCAAACAAGGAAAAGATCTCTTTTACCAAAATCTTCATAGCAGCTCTTTTTGTGGTGGCTAAGATTTGGAAATCAAAGGGATGCCCATCAATTGGGGAATGGCTGAACAAGCTGTGGTATATGATTGTAATGGAATATTATGGTGCTATATGAAATGACAATAGGATGATTTCAGAAAAACCTGGAAAGACTTACACTAACTGATGCAAGGTAAAGTGAACAGAACCAGGAGAATGTTGTACACAGTAACAGCACCATTGTTTGGTGAAGACCTGTGGATGATTTAGCTATTCTCAGCAATACAATGATCCAAGACAGTCCCAACTGACTTATGATGAAGTATCCCATCCACCTCAAGAAAGAACTGATATTGATTGTATACCAACTAAAGCAGGCTATTTTTCATATTCTTTCTTTCCTTTTTTCTTATTTGAGTTTGCTTGTACAAAATGACTAATATGGAAATGTTTTACATAATTGCACATGTATGACCTATATCTGATTACTTACTGTCTCAGGGAGGGGGGAG
Source organism: Gymnobelideus leadbeateri (assembly GCA_011680675.1). Classification (NCBI taxonomy): domain Eukaryota; kingdom Metazoa; phylum Chordata; class Mammalia; order Diprotodontia; family Petauridae; genus Gymnobelideus; species Gymnobelideus leadbeateri. The sequence continues at coordinate 27,984 of WOXC01009473.1, forward strand.
GTAAAGGAGGGAGGAAAGGAGGAATAGAGTTTGGAACTCAAAACTTTAAATAAAAATGTTAAATTTTTTTAAAGTGTGTGTATATATACACGTGTTGTTGATTAGTTGTTTTTGACTCTTCTTGACCATTTGGGGGTTTCTTGGCACATATCCTGGAGTGGTTTGCCATTTATTTATTTCTCCAGCTTATTTTACATATGAGGAAACTGAGGCAAAGAGGGTGAAATGACTTGCCCAGGGTCACACAGCATGTAAGTATCTGAGACTGGATTTGAATGTGTGTGTATACATCTATTTATCTTGTTGAGATTTGCAAAGCCTTTTAGTATTTCATCCATTGCCTTACCTGACCTCTTTAGGTCTCTCTTCTCTCCCAGATCTCCCAAGTCCACTCCTCTCTGTGCCTCCTGGCTACCCAGGGCTCCACACTGTGATTCTGAATATCATTTCTTGTGTCGTGGTAAGGGCAGGGGATCTTACCCCAAAGTGTCCGTTAATAGATCTCAGGGGATCCATGAACTTGGATATTAAAACCTACAACATTACACCCTTTTCCCACTAACCTCTAAAATTCAGTATTTTCTTCAATCACAAATGTAGGCAATACAACAAGATTTTGAAGAGCTACTGAGGCCCTGCCAGCCTGACCAAGGTATTGGTGATACCAGAAAGCTTGAGAAGCCCAGCTTGCTCTAGATGTTTTCTCACTGCTGAGCCAACCACCAGAGTTTATCTGTCTTTCCAGATGTCATTTTCTCAGACTCTCCCACTAGAGAGTTGAGAGCCTAATTCACGCTAAAGTATCAATAGATGCTAAGGCTAATATACTTCTTTGTTCCACCCTCACCATTCCCCCAGGTAAGACTCCCAGACTCTAAAGCATGGATCTCACAGTAGATAAGCAAGCATTAAATTCATTAGGGGAATTGTTTTCAGATAGAGAGCTTGAGCTGAAATCCCAAGGAGATCTGAATGTCATCTGCAATTATTCCATAAGCAGTACTGATTTATACTTCTCCTTCCTTTATTTTTGGACTTGTTGATTACATGGTTCGCACCTAGGTATTGGCCTTGGTGCACATGGACCACCAACATTCCACCCTCTTCATCAAGGCCTTCTGGTGGATGTTGGCCAACAAGGAGAGTGTGAGTTCATTCCTCTCTGGAGCAATAAACGTGCAAGTGGTGGTGCCTGTTAGGACTCATTAATTGCCAGAATGCCGAGAGTCGTCAGGACAAAACAAATGGCCCCAGTTCTTGCAGATTTAATTCAACATGGTCATGCTTATGCAGGATCTAATTCTGGCCTCCATGTCTATAGACATGTGGAGAGGTTGGAAAGAGATCAAAGAAAATCCATTCAAAGGGAGGGAGGGCTTCAAATTTCCTGGGCACTCCCTTCTCCCAATTACTCTCTCTCCTTCTATCATGTTGTAGACAGATTTTGAGAGTTGCTTGGGCTGAAAATGGCAGTTTGGATGGAACATAGAGAGGGTCAAGTGTGTCCCTCAGCAGTTAGCGAATATATTGTATGTAGCAAGTGCTGGTGTGGTTTGTCCTTTGTTCTCCAAGAGAACCATGACGTTAGGGAGATGATGATGTGACTTGGAATAAACTTTGATTTGAGTGAGGCAGGGCTGTCACCTCCCTGTCCTGAGGTCACCGGCCTCACTTTCTCCTACTTCTATATAGCAAGTGCTTAGTAAGTGTGTGTAAACAATGAATGAATAAAAAAAGGAGCCGGGGAAACCTGAAAGTGGATGCTCTCTCCCTGCTCCCAAGCCCTCTGGCTAAGGGCACTTGGAGAAGGAATTTTTTTAGTAGAGGAAAAAGATCACTGCCTTGGACAAAATCTCATGCTCCAGACAAGAAGGTGATTGAGGGGTGCAAGCCACTTCAGTGGAGGGCGTCCTCAGGGACCTTGAGGCCACTGCCTATATATATCATTCAGTCTCCCACCTCTCAAGGCTCCCTGTAAAGGCTGCCTCCTTGTCAGTCCTATTCTGATGCCCCCACTTGCTAGCACCCTTCTGCCCCGAAATTCGGGTTTATTCCCCTTTTCCATATTTCATATCTATTTATTTCTCTGTACTCTTGTCATTTTCTCCTAGTAGAATGTAAGCTCCTTGAGGACAGGGACTGTCTTTCTCTTTGCTTGCATTCATATTCCCAGTGATTAGCAAAGGGCCTGATAGAGTAAAAAATTAATGATTGTTGGTTGACTGGCCTGCCTGTTGTTTTATCCCAGGAGAATCTAAGCTCCTTGAGAACAGAAACTGCTGTTGTTTTTGTTTGTGTTTCCAGTGCCTAGCATGGTGCCTGGCACACAGTAGGTGTTTAATAAATGCTTGTTGATTGATTGATAATTCCACGGTCGGTTCAGCCTTCTCAAGTTTTGGGCACCTCTTTTTACTAGTTCTTCACCAGCACAAAAAGCGCTGCTATACATATTTTGGTATAAATTGGAGCTTTGTTTCTGAACATGACCCCCCCTGGGCTGTGTGCCCAGTGAAGGGGAGCTGGGCCAGTGGGGTCGCACAACATAGTGCCTTTTTTCCGATTGCTTTCCGGAGCCTCCTCCTTTGCTCTGAAGCTCTCTGCCTGCCTTGCTTTGGTGATATTTTGCCATGCTGGGTCTCTGCCTCATTCTGTCTCTTTTTCTCTCTTGGTTTCCATCTGTCTGTTGGTCTCTCCACATCCCTGTCTGCCTCTCTGTCTCTGCCTCCCTGTCTGCCTCTCTGTCTCTGCCTCTCTGTCTCTGCCTTTCTCTCCTGGTTCTCTTGCATCCCTAAGTAAGTCTCGATCCACAATCTCCTTTTTTCTCTTTCCCTCTTCTACTCTTTTCTCTTTATACTCTCTATACTATACACTTGCTATCTATACTTTCTCCTTTGGTAAATCTCAACCAATTCTATACTCTTGACTAACCCTGTCTATGTGGCCAGTTCCCAGTTCATTCTCTCAGAGTAATTCTATTCCTGCCTTTCTCAGTGCTTGCTGCCCACTCTCTGGGGACCCTGCTGTCACCTCAAACACCTTAAGTATGAAATGGAACTCATCATTTCCCACCCACACCAGCCCTCTAACCCTGACACTGACTTCCATCCCCTCCGAGTCCTTTGGATTCTCAGACTCTTCCAGACCCTCCAACTAGCCACCAAGTCCTGCTGCTTTTTCCATTGCTGTAACTCTCAAATTCAATTCGTTCTGTCCTATTTCAAGTCTCCCCATCCTGGTCTCACCCTTATCATTCACTCTTGAATTTTGAACAGAATTTCCTTGAGGGCAGGGATGCTTGTGCTTCTCTCCTTTGAGTTCCTAGAGCTGGATCCCTTTTTTTTCCAGCAGCCCAGTGATTTCACTGTTATAGGGAACTCTCAGGAAGGAATCCCCTCTGCCAGTACAGCTCATCACTTGCTCAGAAATTTAGTCTTAGTGACTGAAGGTCCCCATGAAGTCACAAGGTTTGTTGATGTCTGAAGTGGAGTAGGAGTCTTGACTCTTAGGCTAGTTCTTTAGACACTGAGCCACACTGCCTTACCTGGAATATAGGAGGCTCTGGAATTCAATTTATTTCAACAAGCATGTATTAGGCGCTTAGTAGGTACCAGGCACTGGGGATATAGAGTGAAAGAATCCTTCTTCTCCAGGAGCTGGCTAACTGACCCAACAGCCTGGGGTCTCCTTTCCTCCTGGGCGGGGACCAGACCTCCTACTCCTTTTCCATTCTCCATAAGTACCCAGCTTACATAGCAAACACAAGGCTGGTCTACACCTGCTGCCTTAACTTCCTCATTCTCTATTCTCCTGAACCTATAACAATCTTATGTGCATGTTGACCAGTCTGCTAATAGTCTCAGAAGTCCCCAGTGACCTCCCAATCTTCCAATCCAACAACGTTTCTGATTCCTTATTCTCTGACCTCTAAGAGTGTTGGTCACTGACGATGCCCATCATCCTTATACAAGGTCTCTCTTCCTATGGCTTCTGTGACACTCTGTCTTGAATCCCTTGTGTTTCCAACAGCTTCATTTCTATCTCCTTTGTTGGCTCTGCCCCCCTCTTTAGCTCCCCAAATGTTCCTGTAAGTGCCCATCCTTAACTCTTGGCTCTTCTTTCTTTACTTTCTCACCCTAAATGGGCTCATCTACTCCCATGGTTTCAACTATTGGCTTGATAAGGTGAGACATAGTGGCTTTTGTTCCAAAGATTTGGATTTGTCCCAGTTCTCCCTATGGGGAGAACTAGCCCAATGTCACCCAACACCCAACATGTCAGAGAGCTTAGGAAGTACTTATTTTCATTTGCATATTGACCATGCCCACCTGGATGACCCAGTATCACCTCAAACTCAACACATACAAAATGAAAGTCATTATCCTTCTCTCCCTTCTCCCTCTCCAAACTGAAAGCTCTCCTCCCTACTTCCTTATTTCTGTTGGCGGCAACTCCACCATCTTGTTGAGGCAACCAGACCCCAAGCCATCCTGGACTCTTCCCTCATCTTCAGCCCTTTCCCATCCTCTCAGTTGCCAAGTTGTATTGATTCAAATGGCACATTACCTCTCTAGCACTGTGTAGTGGATGGAGGGTTGCCCTTAGCATCAGAAGTCCTGGGTTCAAGTCCTGCTTGTAACGTATCCCTGCTGGGTGACCCTGGGCAATCCATTTAACCACTCAAAACCTCTGTACTCAATTCACATCGTTACCCTCATAGACCTGACCTTGGCTAGCTCTTTCTTGTCTGATTGTAATGATTTTCTAACTGGCTTCTCTGTTTCTAGTTCCCTCCCCTCCAAATCCATCCTACACATGTCTGCTAAAACAAGATTCTTATTGCAGAGGTCTAGGCACCTCACCCTCCCACCCCCAAACCTTCAGTGGCTCCCTATTGTCCAACTCCATGTAAGCCTGGCATGAAAAACCCTTTCTAGCCTGGGTCCAAGCCACCCTTGCAGTATCATTTTACATTGGTCTTCTTGATGAATTCCACATCACTGTCAAAGACTTCACTAGTATCTCTTGTTCTATTTGAATTCTAGCCTATCAAAAACCTTTTCTACTGAGGTCCTGCCCAGGTGCCCTCTCCTCTGTGAAGTTGTCCATGATTCACACCCTTTCCCACTCTCACATTTCAAAGTCTTTTCTCCCTCCTTAAATGCCCCAAGAGCCCATTGCTGGACCTTGCTTCATTCCATACCACACCCTATGGTGTGTTCTACTTCTATATCTCCCCTAGTATGCTATAGAAGGCAGGTACCATAAATTATGAGCTGGTCTCTCTCTCTTCCTGCCCTCCACTCTTCCCCCCCAACTGGGCTTACAGTTTTTAGGAAGACTTGCATTCAAATCCCACCTCAGACAATTAGCTGTGTTATCTTGGGCAAGTCATTTAACTTCTTGGTGCCTCAGTTTCTTCACCTATAAAATGGGGATAATAATAGCACCTACCTTTCAAGGCTAATGAGATGATCAAATAAGATAGCATACATTGTTTCCCCTTCTCACAAATGAGCCTTTCTTTTTTAATAAAAAAAATTATATCAAACTGACCAATGCACTGACCAGTTTTGAATATAGGCATTATTCCACTCCCATAGGCCCTCACCTTCTCTACGAGTGAAATGAGGGAGGTGCATCTCCCTTCTCTCCTCTGTTGTGCCCCTGCTTTTTTGTTCTCTGCGATTCTCTCCCTTTCTCCTTCCTTCTTCTACACTTTCTTGGCCCTTCTTTTTGCATCTCAGCTTCTGTCTTTCAAGTTTTATTGCTGCCCCACCCCCTGCCAGACCCCACTGTGGCTTAACAACAAAAAAAAGCAGCTTGTGAAGGAGCCAGCACATCAGTTCCATTTGACAACGTTCCAAGCTCCACGTTTCCCACATCTCCAATGAAAATGATATGGAAAAGTCTTTCCTCCCTTGGCTCTTCCTTCTTTCTCATCTTCTATTGTCCTTTCTCCTCCTCTTTTCTGTCTCTCTCTGACTCTTTCTTTGTGTCTGTCTCTTTTTGTCTCTCTCTGTGTCTCTGTATGTCTCTTTCTCTTAGTTTTTCTCTGTTTTGTCATCAAGTTTAATTGCTGCCTTCTGTTTTTACATAAATACCATTTCTGGATTTTCCCCATCTTTTCTTTTCTTTTTTTTATTTTTTAAAGCAATTGGGGTTAAGTAACTTGCTCAAGGTTACACGGCCAGTCATTATCTGTGTGTGGGTGCTCATTTTCTGAGGCCGGTTTCGATCTCGGGTCATCCCAACTCCGAGGCTGGCGCTCTATTCACTGCGCCACCTAGCCGCCCCCCATCTTTTCTTTTTAATAAAGAAAAAAATGTAAGCAGAACGAACACTTTGGCCGAGAGGAACAATACATGCAACTTTGCTCACCCATAGGCTCCCACCCTTCTAGTGAAAAAAGGAGATGCGTTTTTCATTTCTTGTCTTCCTCATCCTCTCTTTGTCTTTCTTTTTCTCCTCCCCTCCCCCACAATTCTCTAACTCCTTCCAACAGGACTCCAAGTTTCCTGTTCTAGCCAATTTGTGAAACACGAAGTCTCCCAGTGGAGGGAGTTAAAAAAAACAAAACAAAACACCCAAGGAGATTTATTCCATGTAATTTTTTTATGAACAGTCTAATCCTCCTCTCACTGGCTGGATATGTTTATCCAGGGATTTCACGTGGGCTGACTGGCTCTCATCCCCAACCAGATGTTTTCAGACACGATCTGGTTCATCCTAATGAGTAGGGTATTCATGGCAAGCCCTAAGGGAGCATGGGAGCCCCCAGTTAGCAAGTACGTGCAGAGAAGGCGTGTGGATTGTACACACTGTATTGTACAGAATGCTTGCTGTAAGTTACTCGTAACCAGACGGAAACATATGGGTCCTTGGAACACTCCCTGGCCTTGCCTGCCTTGCCAGAGTCATGCCTATGTTTAGAAAGGTTCCTACTCAGGTGGGTCTTTGCCCCAAGCTAAAGATTCCAAGGGGCTGCTGGCCTCTGATCTCAAGCCAGTTAAGAAGGTAACTCTTCATAATTTTACCGAACACTCTTCAGAGCCATCATGTCTGTCAATGGAGTCCCAAGGTCCAGCTGTGGGATATTCCTTTGATTTTCACCTAGTAACTCTTGGTATAGGTACTCCCACCCATGTCTAGAAATGGAGAATGAGGCAGGGACAGTTTTTGACCTTGGAGGATACCAAGATGCCCTCATGCCACTTGGAAAAGACCCCAAAGGCCATCTGGTCCAACCAGGGCCTGAGCAAGAATCTCCTTGACAACAAGCTCAATTAGCAGCCATGCAGACCCTTCTTGAGGCCTCCAGTGAAGGGAAACCAATACGGCTCCTTCCTCAATCTCTTCCACCATAGCTAGGCCAGGCACTGGGCTAAGCACTCTACAGATAGCTCATTTTGACCCTCACAAGAGCCCTGTGAGCTGGGTGCTTTTATTACTCTTGTTTTATAGTCAAGGAAGCTAAGGCAGGGAGAGGTTAAGTGACTTGCTGAAGTTCACACATTTAGTAAGAGTTTTGAGGTCCCATTGGAACTCAGGGCTTCCTGATTCCAGATACATCCCTGCCTCTCTGTGACTTCCCTCCTTTTTAATGGTGTTGGCCATGCTGTTCTCTCCTTCTCCTTCTGTCTGTTGGCTTGCTCCTTCACAGTCCTTTTTTTGCTAACTTCAGCCACACCCCACCCACTGTCTTCCAATTTGCACTGGTAGAGTTTTCTTATTGGGGACTCTTTGTATGAACAGATTCATAGATATGATTAAAAACAGGTTATGTGAGATTTTAATTTGTTGGAAGCAGCATTACACTGCTGATCCTTTTTAAGCTTGGGGTCCGTTGAAACCCCAGAGTCAACTTCACAGCAGTTTATGCTAAGTTGGGCTTTCTTATCTTGAAGTGGTAAAATTGACTTTACTGAAGCAAGAGGTAGGATGTTAGACACCTTCCATTAGATTTACTGCAGCATTCCATCTGGCCTAGGGATTCTTTGGTGCCCCCATTTTAACAGGAAGTTACTTAGAATCTGTGAACCATGCGTTTTCAGGAAGGTGGGCATGTGCTGCCCTCAGAGGATTTAGTGCATTTTAACTAGTGACAAGAACTCTACAGACATCATCTCATTTGAGCTTCACACCAACCCTGAGAGGTAAGTGCTAGCATTAGCCCCAGATTGCTCATGGTACATAGCCAGCGTTTGGCAGAGGCAGGATTTTCACCTAGGTCTTCCTGTCTCCAGGAAGAGTGCACTGTTCACCTCACCGGCAGCCCTAACCAGAGCTTCTAGTGGGGGTGGGGGACTCCAGGCAATGGGACCAGGGAAGTGAGACTTCTGTGGAAATACCACAGGATCTCTGGAGTCCGAGGACCTGAGACCAGAGCCCATCTCTGATGCTCACTATATGTTTGACCTTGAGAAAGTCACTTCACCTCCATATGCCTCAGGGCTGGATTAGAAGACCATGAAATTCCTTCCAGATCCAGTTCTGGAAGGCTTAAAATGTATGATATGGTGGGGGGGAGACTTGATATATATGAAATACATGATATGATTTGGAGTCAGGAAGCAATGAGTGCTCCAACACTTGGAGCTGTGTGACACTGGGCATGTAGGCTCTGTTTTTTCATCTGTAAAATGGGTACCTACTATGGCCTGCAGTTGTAAGACTAAAATGAGATATTTGTAAAGCATTTGTAAACCTTTGGAAAGTGAGCTATTGTTTTTGTAAAAATCACAGCACATCTTCTGCCCTTGACATATGTTCTACTTATAAGGTGAGGGTTTTGTAGCATCTCAGAGACTCAGAGCTGGATGAATTTTGACAGATGGGGAAACTGAGGTCAAGGGAAGTGAAGAGACTAGAGTAGGGCTGCATGGCTGGGATGGCAAAGGCCAGACTCAAACCAAGGCCTTTCTCCTGCTTCTCTTCTCAGTATATGCCAGAATCAGGCAAACTGGTGGGAATTTCAGAGGACTGGGCACACCAATCAACATCCAGTATATGAAAGTGCTTTGAAAACCACAACTGTGAAAAGGAATAACATGGTTAAAGAGGGAGGGAAGGAGCTGGTTTGGGTCTCGTCCAACTTGACCAACTCAGGAGAGGCTGAGAAGCAAGGAAGAGGCCAAGAAGGATGTGGAAAGAAACTATGAAATGCATGTGGAAGATGTGCCTGGGAAAGTCAAGGGAAGAACATGTTTAGCAGAATCAGGGCTGCTCAGTTTACTAATGAGGAATTAAGAGGAGAGAGCCCTTCTCAGTCTGGGGGACAAGTAGTCTGCTTTGTAGATATTTGTCTCTCCCATTAGATTGTAAGCCCCTTGAGGGCAGGGACTAACTTTTTGTATCCTCAGTGCTTGGCACACAGTATGTGCTTATGAAGTGTTTATTTATTGATTAATTGAATCCTGTAGAGTGATTCCACTCTAGGTAAGGACCAGGAAGTCCATGAAAGCTTCAGTTTTAGAGTTTAGGGAAGAAAAATAAATCACAACAGCTTGAGAGTCAGCAGTGGCCTGTGCCTGAGTCTCAGAAAAGGATGCTTAACTAGTCTTGTTGGAGGTTATCTAATTGATGATTGGGTAACACTAAGAAACGACTAGCCTTGGAAGAGGAAGAGCCTGGTGTAAATCCTGGCCTTCCTTGCTAGCACTCTGTGACTTGGCTTGGCTCAACCTCTTGGAATCTCAGTTCTCCCTTTTGTAAAATGTGCAGTCGGTCTCTGACCCTACTGAGGGCATCCGGCTGGGATAGAAGGAAACATTTCAGTAAAAATTCACTGATGCCTTCCTCAGATTACTCTACCCATGATTCCCCAGTCCCTTCTCCCCCCTTTGCTGAGATCTGTAACTTCAGTTGGGCATTTCTGGATGCCACAATTTCTGGGGAATACAAGTTGTGTGACCGAAGACGGGCAATCAAGGACAGCTGCAGTTAGGTCAAAAGGCCCTTTGTCACCCAGTGCAGAAGGTAGTACAAATATTATTGCCCCCATTTTAGTGATGGGGAAGGTGAGGTGAATCGATCTGGTCACACAGTAAGTTAGTGAGAAATCAAACCCAGGTCTTCCTGACTCTCAGTTCCTTGCTTTTTTCTAGCAGACCAAGTTGCCTCTGGGCTTTAAAAACTAAGTTTGAATGAAAGTAAACAACTTGTAAGTCCTCTTTCTCTGCTCCTTCCTTCCCTGCAGCAGCAGAGGGAGAAGGCTGGGAGTGGGGAGGTAGAGGCAGCCAGCTATTTGAGAGCTGAGGAGGGTATGGTGAGGGTCTGGTGAGGGTCCCAGACCGCCCTTTTGTGTTGGGTGAAATCTATGACTGCTGGGCAAGAATATTTTATTGACAGGATGTGATCCTTATTACTGAGTAGAACGAGGTTTCCACACTGGAAGTTAGATGTCAGTGTCATACTTTGCACACAGAAGGTGTTTAATAAATAATTGAAGAATAGATGTCATTTTGACAAAGGAAATGGTGACCACTATTACTAACAATTAAAACTTTAAGACTTTCTGAGTTGATCAATAATAATGCTTACCCAAGAAAAGAACAGGGAATGAACATTTGAGAGGGAAACCAGACCCATTGCACTCAATTTCAGCTTTTCCTCAGACTCTCTTGACTTTGAAGTCCTCTTGCCTGGACACAGACATTGGAAAATACCCCTAGAGAAAGAGAGGAGATTGCTCAGCCTGGCCAGGGCCCAGAAGAAAATAATCCTATTTGCTGACCATATATGTTTTTCTTGGGAGAAAGTTATTTTCATTTATCTGGTTTCTAAATTAAGATCTGGCAGTGGGACCAGTGTCAAGTATTTCACTGAAGTCAAGCAGGCCAATTCCCCTCTCCCACCTAGGGTATTTCCTGGAAATTCCATTTTCCACTGGGAGTATCAGACATGCTTGTGAATTGGCACAGTGTTGAGAAGAGCTACAGGAAAGATATTGTCCCTTTACCAGGCCAGGTTGGTGGCTCCTGAGCCAATGTACTGTTTGATCGATCAGAGGGGAGACCAGTGAGTCTATGGCTCTTGGCATTCTGCAAGGAAGGCTGCCTCAAGTCAATTTGTTAATACAAATTCTTTTTTATTTTATTTTATTTTATTTTTTGCTTTTTGGAGGGCAATTGGGGTTAAGTAACTTGCCCAAGGTCACACGGTTAGGTTTTTGTTTGTGTGTGTTAAGTGTCTGAGGACAGATCCGAACTCAAGTCTTTCTGACTCCAGGGTGGGTGCTCTACTCACTGAGTCAGCTAGCCGACCCACACAAATTCATTTCTTAATGTCTTAATGACAAAATGCCGGGATGGGGAAGTGTCTCAGAGAGCCCTTAGACCTTGTGACACAGACCTGGGATGAGCCAGAGGCCCCTGGATTGGGGTGAGAAGTGAGCCCTCTGGTAGCTTCTGATCTCAATTCATTATTCTTGCCAACTGCATACTAAATAGGACCCACTTCTGACACACTGGCTGAGAGATCCTGGGTAAGTCACTTCATTTCTCAGAACTTCAGGGAAACCTCTAAAAGGAGAATTTTTAACCTTATTGATGTGCTGGTTCCCTCTGGTGATCTGGTGCAAACTATAGTCCTTGTTTAAGAATAATGCTTTTAAATGCATTAAATATTAAATATATGCATTAAATATTAAAGGGCATCCCAAAAATCTTCATGAATTTTGAATCTGAGTTTACATATGAAGACTTTTGGGATACCATGTATATAGCATTACAAGTGAAAATAATTATATTGAAATGCAGCGATCAAAAATTTGTTTTAAAAAAAAGTTCAGGGGTGGCTAGGTGTCGCAGTGAGTAGAGTGTCCGCCCTGGAGTCAGAAGGACCTGAGTTGGGATCTGGCCTCAGACACTTAACACACACAAACAAAAACCTAGCCGTGTGACCTTGGGCAAGTTACTTAACCCCAATTGCCCTCCAAAAAGCAAAAAAAAAAAAAAAAGTTCATTGTCTTCAAGTTAAGAAACCCTTTTCTGAGTCTATAAGGGGAGGAGAAGGTGCCAATTTGTGCTGGTGAAGGTAGTTTCCTTACTGGAAACTTTGCCAGTGAAATCACAACCTTGTTAAAGACTTGTTAAGCACTCCCTCTCACCGCACCCCTCCCCCCCCCCCCATTCTCCATCCCTCTACTGAATTGCTGAGACCTGATCACAGGTTTAGAACTATAAGGGACTGCTTTAGGCCTCATATTGTCTAGCACCTCAGTATTAGTTGAGGAGACTGAGGCTGAGAGGTAGTAAATGTGACTGGACCACAATCACAGAGACAGTAAGTGGTAGGGCCAGGGTTCACGCCTGGGTCCTATAAGAACAGATCTAGCCTCTTTCTGAGACCTGCTGAACCCTGGCTCAAAGCCCCTGCCACCCTCCCTAGTTACAGGGCTGAGCTCTGTGTGCTCTCAGGGCTTATGGTGACTTACCACTGGTCTGCCAGGTTAAGAAAAGAAGAGAACAGTGAATTAGATGAACAAATGAAAATTTTACCCCTCCCCCCCAATCCCTCCTGGACCAAAAAAGAGCTCCAAGAAGCATTCTTGTTCTTTCAGAAACAGAACTCACTTCTCCTTCCTTGCCCTTTCCTTTCCCTGGCTTCTCATGTACAGTTTAGACTAAGGGACAGGAGGGATTCAAAGAAATAAACTAAAAACTCTGAAATGAAAAAAATCCGTGGTAAAAGGTTGTGCTTCTATGGTGCTAAGTAGTTCATAGGCTCCTGGCCTGCCATCTGGAAGGACCATCTGGGTCACCCAGTGGCTCCTTCCCATCTCACTGCCCTTAGCATTCTTCTGTTAGTAACAGGCAGGGCTTAGAAGAAGCTTATGACTCTTTTGGGGACTCAGTAGAAAGAACATTGGATTTCCCCTAGCTGCCAACATCACATCCTTCTTCACAGCAAAAACATTTAAACAAAGTAAATGAAAGCAAGGTTTGCCCAACTGTGGATACCACACTCTACATCCACAGGCCTCACCTCTTTTCTGAGAGGAAGAAAGTGTTGCTTTATCAGTTCTAGGCAGAGGGACTGTCCATCACCTCAGCCCAGCAGTGTTTGACTGGTTTTTGAGATTGTCATTGTTTATATTTCTGGACCCACACTTTGTGTATTTTTTCTCTTGGTTACCCTTTCCCCTATGTTGCATTGGTTGATGCAAAGTCTTCCAAATGTTTCTGAATTCCTCACATTTGTCCTTTGTTACAGTGCAACAATACTCTGTAACATTGATGTAACATAATTTTCCAGCCACTTCCTGATTGATGGGTGCCCACTTTGTTTCTAGGTTCTGTCTTCTCCATCACAAAGACTGGTGCTATAAATGTGGGGCCCTACTTCCTCTCACTGACCTCTTTGACGGATGTGCTCAGGAATAGGACCACTGGGTCCAGCAATTCCAAATCCCTTTCCAGAATGCTTGGAAAACTTCCTGACTCCACCAACAATGCATTTATGTGCTTGTCTTCCCACAGGATCCCAATACTAGCCCTTTCCCCCACTTATCATTCTTGCCAACTTGCCCATATTAAGGTGAAATGTCACAGTTGTTTTGATGTTTTATTAGCAGCCTGGAGCATTCTTTCATATGGTTATCAATTGTTTGCATTTTTTCTGAGTGTCCATTACTTACCTTTTGTTTATTGTGGGCTGGGAATCTAAGGCTAGACTTATGTCAGGCTTAAAGAACAAAAATGTCTGTTGTAGGAAAGGACAATTAGCAAATTCATAAATTAAAGTTTAGGGCAGCTAGGTGGCGCCATAGTGGATAGAGTGCCAACACTGGAGGCAGGAAGACTAATCTTCCTGAGTTCAGATCTGGCCTCAGACACTTGCTAGTTGTGTGACTGCAACAACTGAACAACAAAAACTCTAGAATCTGAGTCCCTTATCGTCATTTCTTATAAATCCTCTTGATTCCTCTCCCAAAGATCATTGCCTTGGCAGGGAAACAATTACACAACAAGAGTAGCAAGGTGATACCTTCTCTCTGTCATCTGATACCATTGGTCTGGCAGCTGTCCTAATTTTCCTTTGATCCTCACTTTTCCCCCCATATAGTTCAAAAAGTCTTCCCAAACCCTTTCTATCCTTAGCATTCTTTGCCTGCCTCATTCATTTTGTCTGAGTGCTCCAGACTCTGTTCTTTCTTTTGCTTTGTTCTCTTGACTTGTGACCACCTGTCTTGGATCACTGTTTCAGGAAAAAAGACCACTGTCAGCCATGCTTTACTTCACTCCCTATTCTCCATCCATATTTTTCCACCCATCTTTTCTGCCTTGCCAGCTGCCTTATCTTTTCCTCTTCCAGTTCTGGAATCAATTAAGGGAATCAAATTAATCCTGTCTTTGTTCCTGGACAGGGAGTGTCAATTTACTCTTTATTAGGTACCGGGGTGTAAAGACAAAATAAGAAATATTTCCTGCCCTCAGTGTGCTTACAGGTATTGGAACTGATCATCTTTGATATCCCTTCCAAGTCTGTAGTTATAATCTCTGAATACTCCATGGACCAGTATGACTCTAATGGGAATCTTTAGCCTGGGTGAGTGTGATTGCATTGGTGGAGAGTATGCTCCACGAAAAAACCTTCCTCAATCAATTTGGAGAAGTGACTAGAGTTTTCTAGCTGATTCCGGAATGGGGAAAAATTCCTTGAAAGTAGGGACTATGTTTTATCATTGCCTTTGTACTCTCAAAGACTAGTAGATAGCTGTATTTCAATATAGTAATTTTTATTTGTAATGCTATGTACATGTAGTTGCACCTTAATAGAAGGTGGGTTGACTGGTGGAAAAATCTCTAGCACTCAGAAAGGTTATAATTTTCTCAGGGTCACCTGGATCAGAGATGGGACCTGAGTTCAGGGTATTTTTGGCTATGAGTGTGTCAGGGTTTTTCTTCACTTTGCCTTGTTTCTCTAGGACCTGTCAGAAAAGAGTTCCAAGAGTTTTATGATATAAGAAGGTTGGATATTCAGTAGACAGTCTGATATTAAGTCAGTTTATTGGGAATAAGAAGTAATGGAAAGAGAGTAATGACTCATAACTAGAGATCCTCAATGGAATTATGGGTAAAAACAAAGGCTATTTGGGAAAATGACCATAAAGAAAGCTACTGATTAAAAGACTATGCTGAGAAGTCAGCATTGTCAAACTCCAGAGGGAAACTGGGATTTTCTCTTGGTGGAAAAGATGATAGCCACATGATGGTTTTGAGAAAGCATTAAAAAAATCAGTGGGGAAGTATCTGGAGAAATATCTGCCACACAGAGCCAAAGAATGGATGGAAAGATAGGGTGACAAAGAAGAAAGTGCCAAGAGAAGCCAGGAACTTCTCAGTAAAATTGCTTAGTTTTCTTCCTTCCTGTGACTTTAGGTAGAGATATATCCTACCCAGGGGGGACTGATGGTGATAGTTCTTCTTTCCCATATTTTGAAGAGAATGAGATTGTAGCACAGCTCCCAGATAACATAACTGGATCCTCCTTACATGGCTCTTTGAATTCTAATCTGGTTTCCACATGTCATTTTCCTTTCAAAGTCATGAGTCTTGCAATGAATAGTTAGTGCCTTGGTTGTTTTAAATCTGGTTGAGTTGGAGTGCTCTGAGAGAGTCTTTGCATGCTGATATATTTAGAATGTGAATCCCTTTGTAATTTCTTTTTTACACTGATCTATGACCCCTGTAATGTAAGATCTTTTGACACTGCTTCCTTCTCTCAGCATCTGAGGATGCCAGGAAAACGAGGTTCCCTGCAAACACGGTGTTGGATGAGACAATGTTACTGTGGGTGTCTTGTTAGCTCCATGGAAGCCATACTACATGGCCACAGTGAATTTCCTGACTTCATGGTGGGTTACAGTGTTATTAGAGAAACAAGATTTTTAGGAAACCTGACGTCAGAGTGTGTTTTTGACTAAGGGAGCTTCTCAGGGACCCTTTCTTCTCACAATACTCCACAACAAGTGCTATTTATTAAATGCTTAATGTGTTAAGCTCTGGCAATACAAAGGTGAGAAAAAAATGGTCCCTGACCCCATTTTAAAGATGAGGAAACTGAGGCTAACAGGGACTAGATGATGGCTAAGGTCACACATTAAGTGGCAGAGCTAGGATTCAAACACAGGCCTTCCAACTCCAAATCCAAGGCTCTTTCTGCTATAGGTGATGATAATAATTGGGGCCTCAGAGCCCATCTTGTTCAGCTCCTTCATTTTATAGAGAAACAGAGGACCCTCAAGTTACACGGTACACCCCCCCACCCCAAATAATAATGATAGATTTATTCTCACAATCTTGTGAGGTAGTTAGGTCAACAAACATTTATTAAGCACCTACTATTTACCAGGCACTAGGGATGCAAAGGAAGGCAAAAGATAGCTCATGTGCTCACAGATCTCACCTTCTGATGGGAGAGACACTGTGCAAACAACTCTGCACAAACAAGATATGTGCAAGATAAGCTGGGGGTGGGGGCGATCCCTGAGGGAGGCGCTGAGATAAGGGGGCTTGGGAAAGGCTTCCTGCAGAAGGCAGGAAGCAGGGATGAGCAGGGAATGCTCCAGGCCTGGGGGACAGCAAGGCTATTATTAGCATTATTTTGCAGATAAGCCCACTGATGCTGATAATAGTTAATCAACTTGCCCAGGGTCACATAGGTAGTAAATGTCTGAGGTGGGATTTGAACTTAGGTCTCCTCATCTCTAGCCCCATAGCTCTTTCTTTCTATTGTGCCATTTAGCTACCATACCAGAGGCTGCAGAATTGGGAAGTGGTAGCACTGGAGTTTGGACTCAGGTCTTCTACTGTCAAATCCAGCATGATTTCTACTGTGCCATATCACCTTGCTAATGTTTCCCTAAGGTTTTGTTGTTTGTAATGGGCGTATGATTTTATCAGCATGGGGGACTCCTTCTGCCATTCAAAGCTTTCTATGACTGCTAGTCTTGGAGAGGTACTTAGGGCACTTTGGCCATCCATCCATCCATCCATCCATCCATCCATCCATCCATCCATCCATTATCTTCCTTCCTCCCTCCCTTCCTTCCTTCCTTCCTTCCTTCCTTCCTTCCTTCCTCCTTCCTTCCTTCCTTCCTTCCTTCCTTCCTTCCTTCCTTCCTTCCTTCCTTCCTTCCTTCTTTCCTTTTTTTCCTTTTTCTTTCTTTCTTTCTTTCTTTCTTTCTTTCTTTCTTTCTTTCTTTCTTTCTTTCTTTCTTTCTTTCTTTCATCTCTATCTACATGTATTATATAATGCGTATATTATATATGTATGTGTGTGTGTATAATTTGATTCTTTATTCACAAGCTTCTTCTCTTTCTCTAATCATCCTGCTCTAAATATATTTCTTTGTCATTAGAGAAAAATCTTTTATTTTACATTAAACGTGATTTGAAAAATAGCATGAAGATCATAGATTCATCATGTGCTTGTCACTCTGTACCTCACATTCCTCTTCCTTAAAATGAGAAAGCTAGACAAGATGCACTTGGGTTCTGGGAAATCCCAGTACAGAGCAGAAGCCCATGGTGGTCTAGGCTACACCTTCCTAGGCCAGCCCTGGACTGAGCTCTTTCATGTAGGATGGACATGATGACCAAACTCTCTGTGCTTCACTTATTAGCTGAATTAGAGTCCATCAGTGCAAGAAATGACTATGTCAGCAATGTTTGTTGAAACACTTATTTCTGGGAGCCTGTCATATGAAAACTCCTTTTCCAAAGATTATGAGAATTCCATTTTATATTGGAATAACGTAGCTTTCTGAAAATGGACTATGCCCACACTTTCCTGTTTCCTTTAAAGGTTCTGCCAAGATTCTATCACTTTCAAGTATTCAACTTTTAAGTATACCTGATGAGAGCTCACCTCTGCTCTGGTCTGGGAGGGTCACTCAGTTAGTCAACAAGCATTTACTAAATTCATTCTACATTCTAGGCACTTCGCTACCTGCTCAGTATATAAAGAAAGGCCACACAAGCTGCCTCCAGGGAGCTTACAGTCTAATGTGGGGAGAAAACATACAAACAATGATGTATATCCAAGATATATACATACAGTGTAGAAGACTGGTGATCTCAGAGAGGAAGGCACTTACTGGAGGTAGGAAATGGCAAAGGCCTCCTGCACGAGGTGGATGTATTGAGTCTTGAAGAAGTCTGGGAAACCACGAGGACAGAGGTGAGGAGGGAGAATCTTACAAGCATGGGGCACAGCCAATACAAAGTCATGGAGATGGGAGATGGAGTTTCATATGTGAGGACCAGCAGAGTGACTAGTATGGCTGGATTGCAGACTGTGTGGAGGGGACTCACGTGGAAGGACCCTGGGAAGTGAGGAGGCCAGGTATGGCCTTCTGTAGTCAGTATGGCATTTTGATGGCCCTGGATGGTGCCCCATATGTTCTGGGACACTCCCATTTTACAGGCCAGTCCACTGTGGTCTCTTGCTTGACTCAGAATAGTGGCCATTGTCTGGGGTACCATGGACATCGACAAAAGTTCCATCCATATTCTTGGCTACTCCCTGGTGTCTGCTTTCCAGCACTGATGAGCAGTGTCTTCCCTAATGCCTCTCCTCAGTGCCCAGTCCTTTATTGGACTGAGACCATGGAAGGAGCTGTAGCCGTGAACCCAAATTCCGCCATAGTGGAAGATAATGCAGAAAGGGAGTGACTGGAGGCCTGGGGGGTCACCAGCTGTTTGGGCAGGATGATGTGTCCAAGGATACAGAGCAGCAAATGCAGCTGGTATTTTCAAGAGCCCATGTTTGGGGCTATGGAAGGAGAGACATTTGGCTGCTGACCGATCTGCCCTGTGGAGGAACTTGTCATGAATTGTCCCTTCCAGTTACCATGTGAGCTCCTTGGGAAATGGGCTCATCTGGGTTTTCCTCCTTGTGTCCTCAGCACTTAGCTTGGTGCTTGGCACGGATGAAGTAACTGAAAAATCATTCATTCATTCATATGTTCATATATCAATAGAAAATGTGCAAAATTTGGAGTCAGAGGTCTTGGGTTTGAATCATGGCTCTACCACCTTTCTGGACAAGTCACAACTTTTATGGGCCTCAGTTTCCTCATCCAGACTCAAAGGCATCTGAGTTCCCTTCCTGCTACTTGCTGCCTGAGTGACCTTGGCCATAACTTCTGGATATCGCTTAACAGATGAAGGGATTGGCACAAGAGATTCCACATAGCTCTGTGCCTATGATCTTAGGAGACCTTGGGAAAACACTTCAACTTTCTGAGCCTCAGTTTCCCCATTTGTAAAATGAGGGGTTGGATGAGATGATGCTGAAGGTCCCTTCTCACTAGCTATGTGACCTTAGGCAAGTCCCATGCCCTCTCTGGGTCCCAGTTTTCTTCTCTGTATTTTAAGAGCATTGTTCTGACTGGCCTTGGAGGCCCCTCTGGTGCTGGTCCTGTGATCTTTTTGTGCTTCTGGAAATAATAAATCACATGCTCCGATCTCACATGATGTGGAGAAAGCATTTCTTCCTGATTTAATTGCTTTCTTGTCCTCAGAAGTCAGGGAATGTTGTGTTGGGACAAAAACCGATTTGCAGTTTTGCCAAAATAACTGGAGTAAAGGCCTTTTTTTCTACACTCCACATATCACCGAGATATGCTGATATCTTACGCCTAAAGAGATCAGAGAATCATTCTGGAGAGCAATAATGAATCAGCAAATGTTTGCTATGTGCCTACTATGTGCCAAGCACTGTGCTTATGCAAAGGATAGGGATAGGGATTTCATTGTGATTTCATTGGCCCAGGGAACTCCCAGGTGAGGAAATTCCCTCTGCCAAAGCAGATCTGCAGATCTCTACCTTCTTTACCTTCAATAAGGGGAGTGACTTGCTCAGGGTCATACAGCTAATGTGGTTTTCTCTCCTTGTGCTCAGTGCTGGAGATACAGAGATAAAAGGGAAAGAATGCCTGTCCTCAGGGAGTGTTCATTCTACTGGAGGAGACAATAAATACACGTTTAGGTATATACAAAATACATGTAAGAGAAATTTTTTTGGGGGGGGGGAGTAGGTGCTATTTGATGAGGAAGAGTATTAGGAAGAGGTTCATGAATTGTCACAGGAATTATCCCAGACCCAGATATCTTTTATACCAGGTTAGAAATGCACTGATCCATCAGATTCTTTCAGGGTCCAGATGACATGTCCCCTGTAATGCTAAAGAGTTTTCTTAGGTTCATAGTTCAATAGCTCGAGGGCTGGGAGGGACCCCAGAGGTCATCGAGTCCAACTACTTCATTTTACAGATGAGGAAACTGAGGCTGGGAGAGGGAAGTGATTTGCCTAGGGTCAGGCCTGGAGTTTGAACCAAGATTCTCTGATTCTAGATCCAGTCTTTTTATCAAACCACCATGTTTTTCTCTCGACCATCAGTTCTGGAGAAGTCCAGTGGGTTAAAGGCTCCTCTTTAGGCCTTCCCTGTCCATAGTTTCTAGAGTTAGTATGCTGGGAGCCTCCAAGTGCTTGATCTTTGGATGTTAAGGATGTATTTAGAGCTGAAGGACTCTGGGAGGTCAGTAAGTCCCATTCGCCCATTTTATGGGAGAGGAAAGGGAAGCAGAGAGCTTAGTGACTACATAGTTGGCAGGTGGTCAGGCCGGGGTCTGAACTCAGGTTTTCAGATACCAAAGCCATAGACTTTCCCCCCTGGGCCAAGCTGCCTCTCATGTCAACAGGAGATAATATATCTGCACTATGCTATGTCTGCCACATCTCTAAAGCTCCCAACTAACAAATGCTTCTCTATCAGATTCTTCATTAGATTCCTGAAAGGGGACCCATATTCTGTGGTTAATTGCTAAACTAAAAAACTACTTAAGATAGCTACCATTTATATAGTACCTACTATGTGCCAAGTAAGAGACAGATCTCTAACCCGTCAGAGTTAGGGGGATGTCTACCCCAAACACATGAAGACTTCCCCCAGGTTGGTCAGACATCGTCCACTGCTACCTGGGCCTTCACCAGTTGTCCTGACTTTTGCCACTGGATCTGGATGACTCTGGAAGAGGGAGAGAGAATCTGAAGATTCCGTGAGACTCTGTCTCACTTAAAATTCGTGCACGACATTGCCCCATGATGTCATTGGTCCTCTTGTAGAGCAAAGGATGAACAGCAACGATGATTACGTGCCAGGCACTGGCTTTGCAATTGTTTTCTTGTTTGATCCTGATAATAACCTTGGGAAGTAGGTGCTATGGTTATTCCTATTTTACAGAAGAGGAAACTGAGGCAGCAGAGATTAAGGGACTCCACCAGGGTTTTACAGCTAGTAAATGTCTGAAACTAGATTTGAACTCAGGTTTTCCTTACCACAGGCCTGGAGTTCTATTCACTGTACCACCCAGCTGCCCCTAGAAAATTCCCACCAGATTTCAACCTGTTCAGGAGATTGGTGGAAAGATGAACTCTTCTTTATGGACCAGCTCTGTCATGGAGGGGATCCTTAATCAAGGAAGCAGCATTCTATGGCAAAATGAGGGCTGACTCTAAAGTCAAAGCATCTGGGTTTGAATTTGTTTCTGACTGTTACTACAGGTGACTTTGGACCACTTTCTTAAGCTCTTTGTACCACAGTTTCCTCACTAAAGAAGGGGTTGGCCTAGACAGCCTTGGGAGCCCTTTCAGGCTCTATGATCCTCTCTGAACCTCACTTTCCTCACCTTGCACTTAAATGGCTTAGCATAGTGCCTGGCATAGATGAAGTGCTGACAAAATTCTTGTTGACTGACTGAATTATCTGTAAAATACGTATTGCACTAGACCACCTAAGTCCCTTCCAACTGAATTTTATGCTCTGGAAATCTCAAGTCTTCCTTCCTTTAGTGCTGTTTGGAATCAGGGCTTCCTCTGTCTTTTCAAGATAAACCCCCCCACTCCAGACTGGGTGATAATAATAACATGGTGATGATGGTGATGATGATGGTGATGATGATGGTGGTGGTGGTGATGATGGTGATGGTGGTGACAGTGATGATGATGGTGGTGGTGGTGATGATGGTGATGGTGATAATGATGGTGATGATGGTGATGATGGTAACCAGCACTGACACAGCACTCTAAGGTTTGCAAATGCTTTCCCAATATTATTTCATTTTACCTTTACAACTACATGGGAATAGGTGCTATAATTATTCTCACTTTACAGACGAGGAAGGGCACCACAGAGAAGCTAATGACTTGCCCAGGGTGGCACAGCTGCTTGGGTGCCTGGGACCCTCTGCCTGTTTGCAGAGACAGTTTTCTTTTTGTTTCTGTAACCCGATTGCTTAGCAAAGTTCCTGGCACAGAGAAGGCTTGAAGTGAATCTTTGTTGATTGATGAGGGTGGTAGTTTCTAGGTAGAGTTTTACAGATGGAACATAATCATCTGTGTTGTGGGCAGGGCACTGGACTTGGAGTCAGGGTGGCCTGGTTTCAGATCCCACCTCAGATAACTACTAGCTGGGTGACCATGGCCAAGTCCCTTTACCTCTGTTTGCCTCAGTTTCCCCCTCTATAAAACAAAGGGGTTGCACCTGATGGCCTCTGAGGTGCCATCCCACTAGCTTTTCTGTCTGGTGATCTCATGTCTCTGTGACAGGCTGAATCCTGAATTCCTTAGCTATTTCGAGAGTGTCCAATGTTGGCTAGGGATCTCATTCCCCAAGGTTTCCCCCATGGGATGGGAATCTTATGCTTGGTCAGATATCTCTGAAGTTGGGACTTGGGATACTTGGTTGAGGGGAGAATAAGGCCTTCCTTTCTCTGTTCTCCTCAGGGTGGGTATGCAGGCTGGTGGGCAGGTGGGCAGGCTGAGAGGCCCATCCTTTTGGGTGGTGGGTGGGTGGGGGCTGGACCCAGAAGGAAGGACTACCTAGAGACAGTTGCTGTTTACAAATCTTTCCAGTGGCTTGCCACAGGAGCCAGTGGAAAAGATTTCGACTTTCCTTATAAAACATGGCTCAAGGAGAACAGCCAGGCTTACTAACTCTTTCCTGGTTAAAGGTTCCATTCATTTTGCCGTCAGAAGAATGTGTGGGTGCCTGCCAGCCAGGCCTAGGCCTGAAAGGGTCTCTTTGGACCGTTGGGTTATAAATAGCTCCTGGCAGCCGGCAGCGCCTCATCCACTCTGAGTAACACACCAGTGGCTCCCTGGGCAGGCGGGAGGGCCCAGAGCAGGAACCTCAGAGTTGGGACCAGCACTAGGGGCCACACCCTGACTTCCCTCCTTCCTCTCTCCCTTCATCCTGGCCTTCCCAGCCAGGCTTCCTGGCTCCCTTCTCCCAGGGTTCCATGCATCTCCCAGGCCGTCAGCGGGCTCCTTCCAATTTTTGCAATTTTAACCACCCCTCCCCCATTTTTCCTTCTCTGAAACCTTCCTTATATCAGCAGAAGGCAAGTGTCCTGTAGAGGAGAGTCACCAGAATATGCGTGCGTGCGTGCGTGCGTGCGTGCGTGCGTGCGTGCGTGTGTGTGTGTGTGTGTGTGTGTGTGTGTAGATAGAGAAGAGAAAGAGAGAAACAGAGACACAGAGAGAAATAGAGAAGCAGAGAGATAGAGGCAGAGAGAGACAGAGACAGAGACAGACAGAGAGAGACAGAGACAGAGACAGAGACAGAGACAGAGACAGAGACACAGAGAGACAGAGACAGAGACAGAGAGAGACAGAAAGAGAGAGACAGAGAGAGACAGAGGGAGAGGGGGAGAGAGAGAAACACACAGAAAGAGAGAGAGAGAGAGAGAGAGAGAGAGAGAGAGAGAGAGAGAGAGAAAGACAGAGACAGAGAGAGACAGAGACAGAGAGAGAGAATCTCTTACAAATTGAGCAGCCCTGTAAGCAATGCACTGAGCTGGAGAGAAAACCTGAGCCTTAGGCTGAGGAAGGCCTGTGCACCAGTCCTATCTCTGATGCTCGCCACCCATGACATCTTGGCCAAACCCCTGCCAGCTCTGGGATCTCTGGCCAAAGGGGCAGGGCTTGATGGCTCCCAGCCCCTCCCTGCCTGTGGGACCCTGGAACATCCCTTCATTGCCCCTCTGATGGTCTGGTTTTAAAGGACCCTACAGAGAAGCTTCCCTGGGGTCCAAAAGGACCTGCTGAGGGTTAGTCTCAGCTCTGCCTTCACTAGCCAAGTAACCCCGGGCACTTCCCTTCCTGGGCTTCAGTTTTCTTATCTGCAAAATGGGAGGAAAGGTTGTACTCTCACTGTCTCCCAAGGTATTTTGGGAAGATGAAAGGGAAATAAGACACTTATTGGTCTGAATACTTGATTAGTTTGGGGAACTCACAGTCTAGCAAGTCTATCCACAGATGCAGGTAGCCAACTCATCTATAGCTTACAGTCTGAGACAGAGGAGAAATGACTTGCCCAGGGTCATTCTGCTAGTATGTGTTAGAGGTGGGACCTGAACCCAGGTCTTCCTGATTCCAAGACTGGAATTACCTCTTAGATGGCAATAATAATAACACACACCTCCTTGGGGAGATGAAGTGGGAACTGACCTGGGGAAAGCCCTGGGGAGGAGACTTTTCTCTCCAAGGCAGATCGGTGCCTTCTCTGCAACTGAGACACCCTGAAGATTCCCCTGGGTCTGAGAAGGCCAGTAGCTTACCCAGAATCCCATATGGATCAAAGACAGGACTTGAACACAGGTCTTCCTGCCTTCCCATTGCAGATGCCATGGGAATATAATATACACAATACATATAAATACGCTTACACTATAGAAATGTATTTGCATGTATAGACACCCATACTTATTTATAAATATGTTTGTTTTGTATTTGTATCTCTAGCACTAATTCATATTTACATAGTACATACACTCTCTCATTTGAACCTGTTTATTGGATTGAACAACTTTCCAGGCCATTGAAAAATCTCTCTAATGTCCCATAGTTCCTAGCTTATGAGAGAGCCTCCCAACCTTGGCTCAGCTCTAGAGAAGTTCTAGAGGCTGGTTGGCAACCCACCTGACCTCTAGTGTCTCCAACAGGACCACTGGCTCCTTCCCCAGTCATGATGACCACAATCCCACACATAAATTCATCTTTCCTCATTTGTCCCAGTAATGGTTTTATGCACCCATTAGATGACCTATCACAATTTTCAGTGGCTTTTGGAGGCTTTCAACAACTCTTGTATTAATGGCATCATGGAACTCACCCAAGCTTTCAGGCTTAGCACTTTCCTGTTTGAAGGTCTTGCCCCCTCCCAGGGCAGCACCCACAAGAAACCAAGGCCTTCATTCAGATAGGCCAGGGGATCTGGGTGCCAACTGAAAGAAGCCTGAGAGATGTCTAAGTTCAGAAAAAATAAACTGTGTGTGTCAGGGAAAGAGACAGAGAGAGAGAGAGAGAGAAAGAGAGAGAGAGAGAGAGAGAGAGAGAGAGAGAGAGAGAGAGAGAGAGAGTTGAGAGAGGAAGAGAGGCAGAGAGAGAGGCAGAGAGAGAGAGAGATGGAGAGAAGAGGGAGCGGGGGTAGACAGACACAGAGACAGGGACAGGGCTGCACTGCTCAGCTTGGGCTCTCCCCGCCTGGCTCCTTTGCAGCCCTAATGAATTTGGCTCCTGCCTGGGGATTCTCCAGCCCAGCCCAGATCTCACACTGCCCTGTCCTCTTGGTCATCCCCACAGGCCCTCCTCTGAACCCAGACCCCATTTCTTCCTCACCTCCATTTATTTAAATCTCTCTCTTCCTTCAGGCCCAGCTTGGATGCAGCCTCTCAGTGAAGGGTCTTCTCTCAGCTCCCTCATTACTTTATCTCTACCAATAGAATGCGAGCTCCTTGAGAGCAGGGACTTTTTTTTCATTTGTCTTTGTATCTCCTTGTATGGCATTTGGCACATAGTAAGACCATAGTAAGTGCAGAATGTACTCTCCTTGAATCAATCAGTCAGTCAACAAATAAATATTAAGTACCCACGGTGTGCCAGAAACTGTCCTTAGCCCTGGGGACATGAATAAAGGTAAAGGCAGTTCTGGACCTCAGGGACCTCCCAGTCTAATGGGAGAGACCAGGCACAAACACGCATGAACACACCTGCCAGACACAGGATGGACATGATCAATAGCTGGGGGGCGGGGCAATCCAAGGAAGAGGAAGACTTCCTGTAGAAAGTGGGAGCCTTGCCAGGATATGAAGGAGGCCAGGGGTGGGGATGGATGGACCACTTGGGTTTGTTTCTTTGGGCATAAACTGAGCAGGCTGGATGAGATGTTCTCTTCAGGTCCCTTCCAGCTGCAGATCCTATGACTCCCCAACAAGGGGCCCTCCAGCTTTGCTTGAACCCCTCTAACATGATGATCCCCCCCAGGCAGTCCAGCCAACTCTAGCAAAGCTCTCATTGTTAGGCAGGTTGTCTTGACATCAAGTGTAATTTTCCCTTTCTTGACTTTTAGGAGGAGGAAAGCAGTGAGACATGGCATACAACTACCCTACTCGACTCCCTACCCCCAACACACAGGCAGACAACCTTCAGAGAAAGTGGACAGGGCTCACCTGGTCATATTTCTGACATTCTTCTTTGACTTTCACACCAGAGAGTTCTTAAACTTTGGTGTGTTAGGGATCCCTTTGGCAGTCTATGGATCCCTACTCAGACTCATGTTTAAATGCATAAAGTAAAGCCATTACCTGTGGCTACTGGTTCTGCCCTCTGGGACCATGTCAAGGTAAGCTACTAGGCACAGTGCTAAGTGCTGGGGATACAAAGAAAAGCAAACAACAGTCCCTACCCTCAAGGAACTTTCAGTCTAATAGGGGAGACAATGTGCAATCATCTATGTACAAATGAGCTATGGATGAGATAAGTTGTCGTAGTATCAGAAGGAAGGTGCTAATGTTAAGGAAGACTGGGAAGATCTGGCAAACCCTCTTCCTCACACTAGCTCTTCAAATACTGAAGGACAGCCATCATGTCTCCCAGAGTCTTATCTCCAAGCTAAACATCCACTGCTCTTCATCTCTCCTAATTCTCAGTCTCCTTGACAGTCTAGTCACCTTCTTTTGGATGGGTTCCATTGATGCCTTGCAATCATAGGAAAGATCCAGATACATAAAGTCCCTGTCCTCTCTCTTTATTCCTTCAGAAGAAGACACATTCCTTTTACTCACTAAGTGTCTGAACTTATACAAATACTCATTAATATTCCTCTTAAACATGAGCACCTAAAGTCTGACTCTTCAGGACATTGGTATGAAATGAGATGAAGTGGAAATTCCCAGAGGGACAGGACTAACTGGAACCAGCAGTGGTCAGCATGGAGAGACTTTGTGGAGGAGATGAGTCTTAAGCAAACCTTTCAAGGGTGGGGTAGGACATGGTAGGCAGACATGCAGTGATACTTCCATTGGCTCAGAAGGACTGCTTCAAACGGTGGTGGTGGATTTCATCGGAATGTGAGATGTTATTTTAACAGCGCACGTATTGCCCCAATCATGGGCCAAGCAGCATGGACCCATGTTGGGTGGGTCATTCCAAGTGACTCATTGAGAACATGAGTGAAGCAGCCTCCATGAACAGAGAACCACAAATGAGTTCTTGACTGGCAGCCAGAGGGTCATGGAAAGAAGGGAGTACTCCAAAGGAAAAGGGTCCTTTTTACTACATCACAGGTCTGGAGTTCTTGAGTTTCTTTAATAGGTTTACAGGAAAGCACCAGGAATACAAAACAGAAAGCACTGTGTGTTCTTTGGTTTTCTTTTGGACTTCTGCATGGAAGGATTCAAGTGTTTCAGGGCATTTATCACAGATCATAGGATTTTGACTGGAAGAGCTCTTAGAATTTCCAAATTCAATCCCTTCATTTTCAGGCTTTGTAAAAGGCAGTCCTAGACTGGAGCCATAGTAGGATTTTTTTGAATGTCTTACATTTTTTTGAATATCTTCCAACAAAGATAAACAAACAAAAATACTCTAGAGCTTGTAAGGGTCCAGGTCCAGAGACCTGGTTTAGACTCTCTTCTCTATCTGTGTGATCACAGAATAGTCCATTCCCTGAAGAATTAGATGTGGGCAACATGAAGGGACACCCAGTAGGTGTGAGCATGACAGCCACTGGAATGAGTTTTAGGTTAATTCCAAGGTTGCAGACTTGGGTGACAGGAAGGAGGCTGGATTCCTGGACAGAAACAGGGAAGTTATGGGGAGGGGTAGATTTGGAGGAAAAGAAAATGGACTCTGTTTGGGACATGTTGGATTGGAGAAGCCCCCATGACATACAGTGGGAAATGTCCAATAGTAGTTGGTGATGTGGGACTGGAGCTCAGGAGAGAGACTAGGAATGGATTCATCGATCTGGGAATCACCTCTGTAGAGATGAGAATTGAATCCTCGGGAGCTGGGGAAATCACTGAGAGAGGTCATAGAGAGATAACAGAAGAGGAGACAGAAGAAGGACAGAGCCTTAGGAAGTGCTAATAGTTCGGGGGCATAATATGGAAGATGACCCAGGAAAGGACACTGGGGGGAGGGGGTTAGACATGGAGGAGGAGAGTAGTGAGACATGTATACAATGATGCTCCATATAGACTCTACTCCCTACCCCAACACACAAACAGACAAACTTCAGAGAACAGGGACAGGGCTCACCTGGTCATATTCCTGACATTTTTCTTTGACTTTTATACCGGAGAGTTTTTAAACTTTGGCATGCTAGGGATCCCTTTGGAAGTCTGGAGAAGTCTATGGATCCCTACTCAAACTCATGTTTAAATGAATAAAATAAAATACATCTGACTGCCAAGGAAACTCATTTTATTGAAAAGCAATCAAAATATTAACAAATAAGTACCGAGTCCCCGGGTTGGGAATCCCTGTATTCGTGACTGATTTCTTCCTTTGAGTCTGCCTTTAGCACCAATTTTAACCTTATTTAACCTATGAAAAAGTATCAGGAGGGGGATCTGAGGAAACATCCTGAAATTGGCCCCAGCCCAAGCCCTGGCTTTTACCCTCTTAGTGTTATTTATCTGCCTAAGACTGACATGGATGACAGATACAGGGAGACTGGGAGAGACCTTTCTGAAATAATGTGGAAAAGACCAGCTGAGCCAGAAGGCACTAACTATGGTCAGATGAGGAAAAATGAATGAGAGTGATGGGGCAGTGAGTCCTGATGAGCACACACACATTTACACACACACACACACACACATATGCACACATGTTCACACATGCATACACACAAGGTCTAAAGAAGGCTCTGAGGGATCCCCCTCTTCATGTCAGTCACTGTTTTATTTGCTGTCCACAGACTGGGATTCCTGTTCCTTCTCCCCTGCCTCTCCCCATGCTATACCAATTGGGGATCAGTGTGTCCTATACTGGGGGTTCCCTAGACTGTTGTAATCCCAGATTTGGAACAAGTAAACTAACCAAGGTCAATTATAGAGGATGTCTTGTTGTTGAGTGCAAAGAGTTCTAGATTTGTGGTTAGGAGACCTGATGTGGTTCTTTTTTGCTTGTATGACCTTGGTAAATCATCTTGTTTCTCTATGAGACTCAGTTTTCCCATCTATAAAATGAGGGGGTTGGGTTAGATGATCTGGAAGGTCTCTTCCAGCTCTAAATCTAAGATTTTAATATCTCTGAGCCTCAGTTTTCCCATATGTTAGAAAGTCTAGGCTCCTGACCTCTGTGAGCTCAACCTCCCCTTTGTAAAAGGAGGCCATCAAAACTTATCCCACCTTCTAAGAGTTGTCATCAGGAAAGCCCTTTGGGAACTTTAAAAAGTTCCATAAAAATAGAAAATATTCTTATTTATAGCCAGGAAAGAGCCCGGCAGCATACTCAGAGCCTGGCCATGTGTTAAGACTTCCGCCATTTCTCAATCCATGAGTTTGCCTCAGACAGAAGCTTCCAGGCCCTGAAGACCCAGCTCCTTGTTCACTGGGGTCCATATACCCCAAACTTTCCACCCCCTTAGGCAGCACTCCCTCTGCTTTCATTGACAAAGAGAGGCTCACTGGAGGCAAATCTGGTGGCAATGAGATGACTTGGAGAGAAAAACAAACAGCTCTCCAGATTCCCTCTTGGCTTGCTTTGTCTCTAGGAAGGATACACTGGAGCTTCCTCCAGTGTCCACTCTATGGTGGCTCCCTTGGAAACCATGGAAAAACATATTCAGAGCAAACCTTGTCACTGCTTTTAGGGACTCTTCGTCTTAGAGGCACAATTAAAAAGTTTTTGAAGCATCATCATTATGGGGGTAGGATAAGGCTCCCTCTCTTTGTCTCCAGAGGCCTCTATCAGTCCTGGAGCCTAAGCACTGCTTGTCCTGTTTGATGGGATTGCAGGGTCAGGAGTCAGGAGACAGGCAGAGAGTCAGGCTAGAGATATAGCAAAGAAAGCAGGAATGACTCAATTATAGAGTATGTGATGGTGGTGGGGGGCAATGTGGGAAGGGACCAGGGAGAGAAGGGCTTTAAAAGTCAGCAGGTAACAGGGAGCCAGTGGGGTTTAATGGGAAGGGCAGTGACATGGGCTGAGCTGCTCTTAGGGAAGAACACTTGGGTAACTGAGTGTGGAATAGATTGGAGGGGAAAGAGATTCTGAGGCAGGGAGACCAGGGAGGCTGACTGGTGTGCTACAGAGGTCTGGGTGAGTTTGAGTGATGAGGCACCGGAAGTGGTCTCATTACCTGAATCTGCATGTTTCCATTGGGCTGGCACCATTTACTGTGTTTTACATAATTATAACTTTGAGTAGCTCAGAATCCATGAGACCACTGGCTGTAGTCTACAGATGATGGGGGTCTAAGCCTCGGCTGTAAGTGCACTGTGAATGGAGCCTTGGGGTGAGTAAACGGCATAAATATTAGTTACTGTGGTTACAATCAGTCTCCCTGATGATAACCTTTCCCTAATCTATTCTTCACAGAGCAGCTAACGCAGATTCCTATGTCACTCTCCTACTCAGTAAACTCTATGGGCTCCCAATGACCTGGACCAACCTCAAGACCTTTGGCATCGGATGCTCTTTACAACCTGACCCCTTCCTGTCTCTCCCATCTTCCTACATTCCATTGCCTTCCATGTTCTCTGCCAAACTGGTCCATTTCCTGGTCCTCAAACACAACACTCCATTTCCTATCTGTGTCTGTGATGCTGAACTCTTAGCTCGATTGTTCCCTCCTTCAGGAAACCTGTCTTGGATCCCCAGCTGCTAGAAGTATCTCCTTGAAGCTTGCCTTCCATCTCCTCTGTCTGTATTGGGTACATTCTGAATTATAGACCTTGCCCCCATTTGTTAGAATGGAAACTCTCTGAGGACATGGACTGTACTTTTGCCTTTTCGTTGTAACCCTCACCCTTAGCATGGTGCTTGACACATAACAAGTATTAATAAATACTTGTTGTTGAATCAAGGTGGTTCCATGTGAGTCCAGAGTAAACAAAGTCCATCTTAACTCCCCCACTAATTCCTTCCCCTGACACGGGTCAAAATCTGAGTAGAACTCAGAATCAACTTGCCCACACAAGTCTTTGACTTGGGAGACACTGGGTCCAGAATAGATTCATGGTTGTTTTTACATGGGAAGTGTCTCTACTTACCTTCTTCCTCAACCCTAAAATGGTCCCAGGGTCTACTATTTGGAGTTATGTGTGTCTGGGGTACCTTAAAGTCTTTGCCAGGGTAGAGAAGGAGCATAATGGACCATGGTACATGAAATATGAGATAATGTGGTGAGAAAAATACTGAATTTGGAGCCAAAGGACCCAGTTCAAGTCTCAGTTGGACTACCTCTTGGTTGTTTGAACCTCAGTTTCCCCATCTATAAAATGGGGATCATTATATCAAAATTATAAGGACCAAATAAGGTCATACATGTGAAAACTGGAAGTGGAGTGGGGAGTTACCTTAATGTAAAGGATGATTCTCATTGGGTTAAAGATGTCAGGGCAATTACCTCATTAAAGGCCTTCCTTACAGATACTGGATGCATCTGGGCTGGATGCCTCTGGTTGAGGTTTCCATCTTTGCCACAAGAGGAACAGGTGATAGAATATGAATGGATGATTACAAATGAGATCATTTTTACTGAGAAATAAGCACTGTATTAAAACAATGTCTTTAGATAACAATTCACATTTCTAAAACGCTCTGAAATTGGCAAAGAACTTTTAGCACAAGCCAACCTGTGGGGTAGGGATGCAGGTCTTCAGATCTGTAACTAGAGTGGAAGGGCTGGGATATCAGCCCAGGGTCCTGGATCTTAGAAACTACTGTAATGGGGGATTCAGTTAAAATGGGAAGCTAGAAGATAGTGCTGTCTCCTCCCTAATTGTCACACTCACGGCCAGAGTCCTGAGGACCTGTGCCCGCCTACCTCTCCTCGACAGCATGGCGCCCCAGAGTCTCTGCCCACAATGGTGCCTTGTGCGTTTGTGTTCTAAGACTCTTCTCTCTTGGCTGCCATTTTGTCAGTGTGGTTATTCCTATTTTACAAGTGAAGAAACTGAGGCTTAGAAATACGTTGTCCAGGGACACAAAGCTAGTCTTAGGCAAGATTCAAACTCAGCTCTTCTGACTCAAGCTCATTCTGTGTCCTACAGTGCACACCACCTTGCCGATATCTAGCAAGGTTGTCCTGTAGTTAGGATGCTGTTCTGGAGTTGAGAAGACCTGGGTTTGAGGCATCTCACTTTTCTGAGCCTCAGTTTCCTCATCCATAAAATGGGGATCATCATAGTGTCCACTTTTCAGGGTTGGAGAGAGAAAGGGTGAACCACTCCAGCATCTTTGCCAGGAAAACCCCAAACTGTCATGAAGAGTCAGATAAGACTGAAACGGCTGGACAGCAACAACAAACCTCATAGGCTCGGGAGAACCAAATCCTTCTGGGATCCTGAGATTTTCTCAGATTTTGTGATTCTGAGAACTTGCAGTTTGGACAGTCTCTGATTTGGTGACTTCAGAGATTCTGAGATTTGTGATTCTGAGGATCTTTCATTATGTAATTCTGACATTTGGGATTGGGAGGATACACTCTAGACCAAATGGCAGTTGGCTTTGTGCTTCAGGGCCTAAAAGACAAGCAGTCTGAAAACAAAGCCCGACTCCCAAAAGAAGCATTGCCTTATAGTCAGAAACTGCTCCTTTCTGAAGCAAAAAACCCTGAGCAATGACAATCGCATGGTACAAGCACCCTGAGCTCCCAGACTGAAGTTTTTGTTGTGTGTTCTGTTAATCCTGACTCCAAGTAGTGCCTGGATCCAAAGAAGCCAATCGAAGTCTTTTGTCTACTGTTAGAAATCAGCCCGACATCTTTCAAACCCATCAACTGAGCATGTTCCAGAGAAGTAGCATTCCTTTAACTCAGGGAAGTTCATGCCAACTACACTCCAGCCAATGCACTCCAGTCAATGCACTCTAGCCAATGTCAAGCTGCCCCACCAGGTCTGTCAGATCCAAGAAATGGGAGTCATAGAAAGGAATGTGGCTTTTCCCCATGATGAAGGACTCAAGATAAAGTATAAACTTCATTCTGTCAGGTCCACCCCTAGATTTATATCCAAGGTGACATGTTGTTCATCCATGATCTTGTTGGTTTGGGTGGACCCTCCACGGGGACAATTAGTAGCCCGGCTACACCTTCCATTCTGCATAGTTCTCCCTCATAAAGCCCTTGTAGAGGGTCTTCTAAATGTTCTTTGGGATCTCCAGGGAAGCAAAGGCCCATGAAGGCTGTCCATCTGTTGCCTTTCATTTTCACTTCTTTTTTAGCCATTTATTTCCTAGATAATAAATTTTCTGATGCTTTTTGTTAAACCAAGTCACTACTGAGAGCACACATTGTTTGCTGATACAGACGATGCATTTTTTCCATAGCATTTTGGGTCACCTACGATTTGTATTCCTTTAAGAGTCTCTTATTTCACAGAATTAGAGTGAGACCACCAGAGCCTTGCCCCAGGGCAGGGAGCTGAGAAGGCACCAACTGCACCAGTCACCTTCCTGCTCCTGTGGTGGTTACCTGGGACCAGGGGATGCTTCTTTCCCCTCAGCAATTCTACCTCAGGTGAGGCCAGTCTTTTTAACCTGTGCCGCCATTCTGCCCAGGAGTAAATATAGCTAGTTATAGCTCAATCGTTCCCGGCTTGGAAGCCATGTAGCATTTCATGGAAAATGTTGGTGTTTAAGGGAGAAGTATGAGATGATTGACAGCATCTCACCACGTGAACAAGGCACTTCCTTTGCCTGACCATCAAGTGCTTTTTGTAGAGAATAAGGGTGTCAGACCACATGATCTCTACAATTCCTTTAAGCTCTGGATCCCATGGACCCTAAATGCAACCTTATCCATCCATCTACCCACCCACCTATCCATCCATCCATCTATCCATCCATCCATCATCCATCCATCCATCCATCCATCTTCTCAGTCAGCAAGCATTCACTCAGTGCCTACTATTCTTCAGGCAACAGAAGAATACAAAGACAAAAATGAAACAAACCTTGGGAGGCAGTGCAGTTTAGTGGAAAAAGCACTGATTCTGGAATCAGAAAACTGGGGTCCAAATCCTGCTTCTTACATTTACTGACTAATCTTGGGCAAATATCTCAAGCTTTCTGGGCCTCAGTTTCCTCCAATATAAAATGAGGGGGTAGAGGGGCGGCTAGGTGGCGCAGTGAATAGAGCGCCAGCCCTGGAATCAGAAGGCCCTGAGTTCGGAGCCGGCCTCTGACACTTAATCCGCACAAACAAAAACCTAGCCGTGTAACCTTGGGCAAGTTACTTAACCCCAATTGCCCTAAAGGGGCGGCTAGGTGGCGCAGTGAGTAAGAGCGCGGCCTCGGAGTTTGGATGACCCGAGATCAGATCCGGCCTCAGAAAATGAGCACCCACGCATAAATCAAAATGACTAGCCGTGTAACCTTGAGCAAGTTACTTAACCCCAATTGCTTTAAAAAAAAAAAAAAAAAAAAAAAAAGAAAAAAAAAATGAGGGGGTAGGGCTAATCAAGATGGTGCCTGAGACCTTTTTTAGTTCTGCATTTAGCCTTCCTTTAAGGTTCTTACATTCTACTGGGGGAAAACAAAGTATTCATACTCTGCCTATACTCTTTCTCCTATGCACACTCCATCTGTTATTGTACCTACCTAAGATAGAACTATTGATTGATCATTTCATTCAATATCCTGTTCATCTGGCTAAGTAGGATGATTTGAGCAATATATATTTTTCATCCATTTTGTTTTTCCAGTGTGGATGGTTAGGCCAGTCTCTTTTCTATTTCCTTGGATTCCACTGAGGAAGTTTTATAATATTCTGGGCTCAATGAAATGAATAGTAAATAACCAGATTTTTTAAAAAAGCAATTGGGGTTAAGTAACTTGCTCAAGGTTACACGGCTAGTTATTTATGTGTGGGTGCTAAGTACCGAGGCCGGAACCAATCCTGGGTCATCCTGACCGGCGCTCTTAGTCACTGCGCCACCTAGCAGCCCATATAACTAGATTTTTAAAGGGAGCAGAACTTGAATCTTCAAAATCTTGGTTAGCAAGTTGAATTTGTACGAATTATACTTTAAGGTTTGCAAAGTTCTTTTCCTTGTGAGCCTTCGACAATGTCGTAAGAGTAGGGAACTCCTGGTGAGGAAACTCCCTTCACTGATATAGATCAGCAACAATAACTGAGTCTTAGAGGATCTCCTGGGACAAAGGATTAAGTGATTTGCCAGTTGTTACACAACTAATGTGCATCACAGGTGAGATTTGAATCCAGGGCTTCCTGACTCCAGGGCTGACTCTCTTTCCACTACATATTGCTTCCAGGTGGAAATACCCGGGCTTGAATCTCACCTCTGCTACTTTTTGACCTCATCAAGTCCCTTTCTCTCTGGGGGCCTCCATTTCCTCATATGTAAGATGAAGGGTTTGGACTAGAAGCCTTCTAAAACCCCTTCTGGTTCTGAAGCCCAGGAGCCTCTGCTAATAAATTTAGGTAGAATTCACCTTGATCCTTTTGAAAGCTTATTCCTTTTAAGAGGTGAAGAAGGTCTTTGGTAGGAAACATCTATGGTAAAAGCATGTAGAGGTGGTGTCAGGTCATTGGACAAACTGTGGGAAAACTTCGATCTAGCTAATTCTCTTATTTTCCAGCTCCATGGATGGGAAGAAACAACTTTTTGACAGTCAGTTAGCAAGCATTTCTTAAGCACCTACTATGTGCCAAGAGCTGTGCTGAGCTCTGGGGAAATAAAGAAAGGCACAGATCAAAGTCCTTGCTTTCCCAGCTAATGGTGCAGACCCCAAGATGCCATGTAAACAACTGTGAACAAACATGCTAGAGATGGGATCAGTTGGGGAAAGTCTGGGAGTGGAGGGAGCTAAGAACCTGCTGATTGTGGAATTGGGGCTGGGAACCTGTAAACATTTTTTCCCCTCTAAATTGTGTATCTTCCTTTCAAACAAAACAGCATTTAGTAACATTGCCTAATGTCTCTCCACCAAAGCTCTCTCTGCTGCCTCCCAGTGGTCTGTGGAGGAATCTGGGTTCTCCAGGGTTTTGTCCCTAGCACACAAGCCCTGGGAGAGTCTGCTGTCCCCAAAGGCTTGGAGTATGCACAGATGGTCTGTGTGTGGGCCAGCTGAGGACCCACCCAGCTAACCGAGACCTGTGGTGTCTAGGGTGATGCACAGTCTCCTCTGTTTGCCACTTAAAGCCCTTCCCAATTTGTCTCCAGCCAACCGTTCCAAGTTAATTACACTTCCCACACTTTCTGTCTTTCTAGCTGTCTCTCACGTTACATCTCCCACCTCCGTGCCTTTGCTGTGCCAGGCTTTCCTGGAGGCTTAGAGTGCTCTCCCTCCTCACCTCTGCCTCTTCTAAGCCCCATCTCCTACGTTAGATACCCTCTCAGATGCTAATTGGACTCCCCCCTCCCTGTAATGATGTGACATTGTGTCTACTTTGAATACATTTTGCATTTATTTATATATAGCTATAGATAGGGGGCCCAGTAGATAGAGTGCTGAGCCTAGAGTCAGGAAGACTCATGTCCTGTGTTCAAATCCAGCCTCAGACACTTCCTAGCTATGTGATCCTGGGCAAGTTACTTCACCAGATTTACCTCAGTTTCCTCATCTGTCTGGAGAAGCAAATGGCAAACCACTCCAGGATCTTTGTCAAGAAAACAACGAATGTGGTCACAGAGTCAAACATGAACGAATATAATCTCCTTGAAGACAGAACCTGTTGTATTTGTGTCTTTGTGTCACCAGCACCTAGCACTTCTTGGTATGCAAGTGCTTAATAAATGCTTCTTGAATTACAGAAGGATGGAGACCAGAGAAGTACCCATACTGACAGATTCATAGATCTTTCAAATATTGAGCCACTGGATTTATTAGTTGTTTTTTTTTTAAATAAGAGCTTGTGTCAGAGTGGGCAAAAGAATTTGTGTTCCAGGCGGGATTAGAACTCATGTAACTCTCCAGCAAAGCCAATTCCATTCTCTTTTGGTCAACCACCCTTGTGGTAAACCTCAGAGAAGAACCCCAGGCCACAGCCACAGTAGAAAGAGCCAGCCCTGATTCCAGGCAAAGTCCCCAGAAGGAAACGTCCAGCCTCCCAGGTTTTGGCTCCTCTGACCCAATCCTGTCAAGTGATGACAAATCAACACCTTCCACAATAAGCCTCATTCTCCTGCCCACCTTGCCAGCTGCCCACTAGGTGGGACTTCAGCTTCCCCGCCCTCCACTTGGCCAGGGGCACTCTGTACCCAGCTGCCGCCCATGTATTCCTAAGACCTCATGACTCAGGTTCAAGGTATGAGTCCTAGGGATCCCACCCTGTTGCTCTCCGGCCTAAATTCCCCTCTTTCTCAGGTGCTCAATTTATGCATGCCCCCTTAGAAAGAGGGTCTTTTTGACCCTCTCAGATATACAACTCTCAGGATTCCCCACTCACCCCCAAGTGTTTCATCCCTTCTGGGAGCTGCACACACCTTTGGGCCCCCTTGTCCGAGATCAGGAGGACCTACCTTGGTTCAAATCCTGCCTCAGGTACTTGCTAGCTGTGTGCCCGTGGGCAAATGGCTTCACCACTCTGAGATCAGTTTCCTCATCTGTAAAACGAAGGGCTCAGATTAGATAACCTTTAAAGTCCCTTTCAGTTCTGAATTAATGACTGTGGAATCCTTATAGACTCCAGATGCATAGGATGGAGTTGGACTGTTGGTTTAAAAATCCTTGGTACTTGGGCGGCTAGGTGGCACAGTGAGTAGAGCGTCGACCTGAGTTTGGATCTGGCCTCAGACACTTAACACACACACACACACACACACACACACACACACACACACACACACACACACACACACACAAACAAAAACCTAGCCATGTGACCTTAGGCAAGTTACTTAACCCCAATTGCCCTCCAAAAAAAATAAAATTCTTGGTACTTTCCCTTTTGGGGAAGAGAAGCTTGATGGGTTAATTTTTTAGAAAAAAATTGCCTTCTATTTGAATGTATCAGTTACGAACTTTTTGGTTGGAGGATTGCAAATAAAATCATGGACTTGTTACATAGCTTGTTTTTATTCAGTCAACATACACTTATTAAGTGCCTACTATGTGCCAAGCACAGTGCCAAGACTAGGGATATGAAGAGAGAAAAAACAAAGAAACAAACAAAACTTCGCCCAAACAAACTCAGAGTCCCTGCTCTCAGGGCAGGACTCACATTCTAATGGAAATATACAGAGAATAATATATTCCTATAGAGCATGTGAAAACAACCTGAAAGGCAGTAGGTCATCCCTTGTCAGGTTACACTGGGAGCATTGGATTCTGTTCTGGGGCCACCTTTGAAATGACGTTCATAAGTTGGACCATATGCAGGGGAGGGTCAGTAGTGGGGGGAGAGCACTGAAGGGGCTTTAGTAAAGGGACCTATAGAGATTTAACCCTGAGAAGGTTCAAGTTATCTGTGTTCAAATGTTCAAGGGCTGTCTTGGGGAACAGGGATTAGCCTTGATCTGCATGCACTCAGAGGGCAGAACCAGGAAAAGTAGGGGGGATATTGGGAGGGAGAGAGAGACAGAGACAGAGAGACAGAGACACAGAACCAGAGAGACACAGAGACAGACACAGAGACACAGAGAGACATAGAGAAACACAGAAAGAGACATAGAGAAACAGAGAGACAGAGAGAGACACAGGGAGAGACAGAGACAGAGAGAGACAGAGGCAGAGAGACAGAGAGACAGAAAAACAGAAAGACAGAGAGACAATTAGAGACAGAAAGACAGAGAGACAGAGACACACATACACAGAGACACATACAGAAAGATAGAGACACAGAGAGAGACAGAGACACAGAGAGTTCAGCTTTATGGAAATGGAAATTTCCCAATACTCTGAGTTGTCCCAAAGTGAGATGGATTGTTTTGGGAGACAGTGGGTTCAGATGGTACTTGGGCAGTCTCTTCTTCGGAATACTATGGGAGAGGGGTGACTCCTGGTCAGGTAGGATTTGGGACCAGATGATATCTCCTGGTTCCAAGATTCTAATCTTTGGTTTCTAATCTCCTCTCCTTGTTTCCTCAATAAGAACTAGAATTTGGGTGACTGGAAGACCTGGTCAGTGGTGACTGCTGATTTTTGGAAAGTAAAGTTTAATTGAATAGTTATTGGGTGTAGACTTCAAGAAGAAAACTGCAGGTGGGGTCCTGGTGTGTGTGTGTGTGTGTGTGTGTGTGTGGGGTGCTGCAGGCTGCATTTCCTGTTTTTTTTTTCTTTCTTTCAGTGATGTTGGAAAATTGTGCAGGAAAAGCTCTGGCTCCCAAGGAGAGTCCCAGAATTCATGCTCTCTCCTTCTCAGGGCCCTGCCCAAAAGGTGACGAGCACATGTGGAGCGGAGGTCCTTGGCGTCTGGGGGTGCAAGGCTCCCACTGCAGGCTTTGTGGGATGAAGGCAGGACTCAAAGTGTGACATCAGCCTGCAACGGGGGCCAGAGGCAACAAAGAAGGAATCTGGTTTTCATTTAGAGTTTGGGTCAGTCACTCAGCGAGGAGGAAAAGGAGGGAGAAGAAGGAGGAGAAGGAAGAGGAGGAGGAGGAGAAGGAGGAGGAGGAGGAGGAGGAGGAGGAGGAGGAGGAGGAGGAGGAGGAGGAGGAGGAGGAGGAGGAGGAGGAGGCAGAGAGCCCTCCACTGTATCACTGGAGAGAATTCAGTTCTCAGCTGTAGCCTCCCACTGAAGGCAGTTGAGTTCACCACGGCCACAGCCCTCCTGGAAGCAAGCAGTGCAGAGGGCTCGCTCTCTTCTTCATAGGCTGCAACCCACTTCTCCTCGCTCCCTGCTCCTTTTGGGGCAGAAAAGCAGCCTCGAGAAAGGCCACTCCAACCCAGAGGGAGGCAAAGGATGAAGCAGGCGCAGACATAATCAAACACCGAGGTCCAATACGCATAATTCTTCAGGTTTGCTCAGGGTAAGTTGTCTTTCTTCTTAGGTTTCCTTCTCTGCTTTCCAAAGGCTGAGCTCAAGGAAATGCCTGAAACCTGAGGGCGCTCGGGCTGAGCAGCTACAGCAGCGCTGGCCCTTTTCCTCCCAATACTTTGGTTTGGGATGGAAGTTCCAAGGGCATCTTTTCTCCATTCCTTGGGGAGCATTTCTATTTCTGTAGAGTGAGGGCTTCCCCAATGGATTTCTTCCTCTGTTTGCTTCATGGGTTTGCAAAAAGTCTGTCAAATCCTTCAGAATTCATTATTCAGCTGATTTTTAGAACTCATAAACAAATCGCTGCTGTGATCAACCTATGTTAACATGCGGAGAGATCTCAGGGGGACCAATGCAAGGAGTGAGCCTCCTCTGGGGGACCCATGAGAGCCCTTGTTTGGGAGTCAGAAAACTTGGACTCCTATTCCAGCCCTGCCACTTATACTCAGTGTGACCTAGAGCAAGTCTCGGTTTCCTCATCTGTAAAGGGAATTTGAACTACAAAATCTCTATGGACCCTTCCTCGATAATCCTGTGACCCTCTGATCCTCTTAGGATCAAATGAGAATGTATGCAGAACATTTTGCAACATTTAAAGCTTTCTATAATTATTATTATTACTTATTATTTTTTAAGATGAGTTTTGCAAGATGACTGCAAACATTCCTTACAGTTCTAAGTGTATGTTGCCATGAGTCTAAAACAAAGCCTTCTAGAGTTTTCTTCTTACACTGAGATTTGCAGGATGGCATGGGCCAGGATGGGCGAGGGATCGGGTGCCGTTTAGTGCCCTACAGAGACTTGATATGAACTTATAACTCACACTAAGAACCAAACTACACCAAATCAAGCCAAACGAAGGAGTCTTTGCCTGGCACTGTTGGAGCTGGTGTGTTTGGGGTAGCCAGAGGACACTGCCTAAGGGTATATCTTGAACAAGGATTAGCATGGATTCCTCACCTGGGACTGTGGGGAACAAGGGTTTCCATCTCTGCGCTATCAAGACAGAGAGGATGGGATTCCCAAAGATTCCTGCTCCTGGTGTGTACAGGTCCCATGCCCATGCCAAGCTGGGGAGCTCTAGGAGAGCTGTTCTCCACCAGGGTGTGGTCGGGCAGGGCTGGCGCCTGCAAACAATTGGGGTAGGGGTTGGGTGGGGCTTTGTTCTCTTCTCACTGAGGTGCCTCTGCGGAGGGCACAGCTTACTTAGGAAGGCAGCTACCTTCCAGCCCCAGTGAGTTACCTATGGGGAGGACTGACTGAAATAGGTTTTAGGTTCAGGTCAATGCTCTTCTATCTACTGCCCATAGGACAGGGCAGGACAGGGTAGGGAGGGGCAGCACCTCAGAATGGAAAAGATATAGACTCAGTTTCTAATTGTTCCATGTTAACCAAGTTTAGATATTC
The DNA here is from genome assembly GCA_011680675.1 of Gymnobelideus leadbeateri. Lineage (NCBI taxonomy): Eukaryota > Metazoa > Chordata > Mammalia > Diprotodontia > Petauridae > Gymnobelideus > Gymnobelideus leadbeateri. Next base: position 69,853 of record WOXC01009473.1, read on the forward strand.
CAGGGGAGCCACAAGCAGGCATATGATGCTAGGGTTTTGTTTTTAATCAAAACACTCTATTACAGATTCCCTGTGTGATCTTGGGCAGGTCATTTCCTCTCCATGCACACCCATTTCCTCAACTGTAAAATGAATGGATTGAACTTAGATGATCTTTGAGGTCCCTTCTGGCTTCCAATCTATGATCCTATGGCCTCTCTGAGCCTCAGTTTCCCCCTTTCTAAAATGGGGGTTTGGAGCAGATATTTCTTTTAGCTCTAGAGATATTAGCCCATGATTAATATGGGGAAACCCTTCACCGATACAGGTTTCAATCTCTCCGTGGTTTTGCAGGCAGAGTTTGTGAGTTATAGTTTGATGGCTAGGAAAATGCCACGTCCTTAGGGGAAGGGGTGCTCTGGCAAATGGTTATTGATGGGAGACGAGCCACTTTGAAGTAAAGTGAACTTTGGAGCAGAAGGAGAGACTGTTGGAGCCACTCTGACTTCCTCGATTTACAGATGAGGGAGAGCGGGGCCCAGAAAGGGGAGGTGATGTCTCCAAGGAGATCCAGCTGTTTAGTGACAGGGTCAGAGGTAGACCTCGGGTCTTCATTTGGACCAGTGTGCTCACTACTGCTGAAACGAAGGAAATATTAACATACCTAAACCAAAATAATGTACAATTTGTGCCCCCCAGTTTTTGAAATGCATGGTGTGACCTTATTTCTCAGAATATGAACACTTCTAATAAAACCTGGCTTACATGGAAATGAAAATGAATTTTCACTTTCTGAGTCCAAAGCAGCAAGGAGAAGTGTTCTGCCATTGTTCCACTCAATTTCTTCTATGCCCACATGCTGTCTTCTTGGGTAGAATGTGACCTCCTTGAAGGGAAGGGCTACCCTATCTTTGTCTTTGTATGCTCAGGTCTTAGCACAGAACCTGGTACAAAGTAGGTGCTTGCTGATGGATCAGGTGGTGGGACTTGAATGGTGGTCCATGGACAAGCCACATGGCATTGGTGGGAAGGTTCACTGAAATGGATTTCTTATTACAAGGTCATCCTTTTGTACTAAGACTTGGTGCTCCTGGTGAGGGGGACATGATGGAATGAATGAATGTTTATTTGTTCAGGGTGTGGGCCATCCCTCAGCCCACCAGCTGGTCGTGGACAATGACTGGGAAAGAGTAAGAGGATGTGGATGGATTGGGGTGGGAGTGTAGAGGAGGGACTGAGGAACAGTTTGTATTTGCTCAGGGTTGGGTCCATGACTAATTCATTCTCTCTTCTCTTAATCCATCAACTTTGAATGAACAAAGCCTAGGAAAGACTGCCTAAGATGGTGGTATGGTTGGGTTGGTTGTGTAAAGTAGGCATGGAGGAAAGAATTTGTATTTTTTCAGGGTTAGGTCCATAGCTAGTAATTTCTTCATCTCTCAGTCTGTCAACTGGTCACGAGTAAAGGAAAAGTAGACTAGGAAAACTGTGTGTGTGTGTGTGTGTGTGTGTGTGTGTGTGTGTCTGTGTGTCTGTGTGTCTGTGTGTGTGTGTGAGAGAGAGAGAGAGAGAGAGAGAGAGAGAGAGAGAGAGAGAGAGAGAGAGTTCTGGATTAAGAAAAAAACCCCAAAACAGTACTGGTCTAAGACTTGGAACATGAGGTTTAAATACACTAACCTTGAGCCCTAAACACACAGAAAAGATTTGTGAGCTGTCACTAACTTGCTATGAGCAAATCCCTTTCCCTTTCTGAGCCTCAGTTTCCTCCTCTGCAAAATGGGCTGGCTGCCTCTGAAGTCCCTTCCAGCGCTATGATTCAGTGAGTCATCTCGGGCAGGGAGGAGCCACAGTACCCTGCTATTTCAAGTATCAAGTCCTTGCCAGCAGAGGGACTCCTGGTCCAAAGGCCATTATATCTGTGCATTAGGATGGTTTTCCCACAGCGGTTCTAAGGGTCTTCTTGGGTGGGTGTGAGGCAGGACTCTTGAGGGATGGAAGTAATCGCCTATTGAATCTTCTGTACAAGGGCTTGGCTTCCCTGGATTTCTCCCTCATTCTGGCCCCCCAAGATCTTTGAGTTTCATTTTGGGGGGTCCGGCTCCTTGCCTCATCTTGCGTGATTTCCTCAAACTTTTCCCTTTATTTGGGACAGAAAAGTAGAAAGACAACCTGGGGTGGGGGCTGGGATGTCAGGCTGATCCACAGAGGAGCCTGGCTCTGCTGGGCTCCTTGGGAGCCACGAGGGGCAGCTGCCAAGAGTCTATTCAGACTTGGTGCCCAGAGAAACCTGTTCACGCCAAGAGCTGGCCCGGGGTGGGCTCCCTCAGGGGACAGCGGCATCCCCCCACTCTGGAGCCCTACATCCATGGCCAAACAGCTTCTCGTTGGGTGTCTCCTGGGGGTCTCTTCACCCACAGCATTCAGAGGCTCAGTTTCCTATAGCAGAGGTACTGACCTCAGCCTCGGATGAGTGGCTGAGCTCACAGCTTTCTTACTAGAGCACTGGATCGGAAGGCTCTGTCGTTTGTTGCCTGGGTCACCTTGGGCCAGTCACCTCCCCTCTTTAGGCCTCAGTTTCCTTCTCTGCAAAATGACCTCCCTTCTGGTTCTAATTCTTTGATCCCATGTCTAGAAAATGGACTGTTTGTTTGTTTCTCTCTCTCTCCACCTTTTGACGTCTTTTTCTCTATCCATTCTCTCTGTTCTTCTGCTAAGGCTGTACAGGCAGCTTTTCCCTCAGAGCCTTTCAGCAGCCTGGAGATGCTGGAGCTTTCTTCATGGCCCTTCATGGCTCCCTCTGTGTGAAATTCCACATTTTGTCTTAAAAACCCACCCCTTGCCCCGAGTTTGGTTGCATCAGCCTTTCCTCCAGGCACGTCCCATTCTAGCCATGAGTCTTCAGTCAGGATTATTTGTGTCTCAGCCTTTCTAGGGAGAGTGAAAAGTGTTCAGTCTGTGGAAGAGATGTTCTGGCTCCTGCTTCCCTTCTGAATGGGGGAGACAGGACTATAGGAGTGTGTGTGTGTGTGTATGTGTGTGAGTGTGTGTTTGTGTGTATGTGTGAGTGTGTCTCTGTGTGCATGTATGTGAATGTGTCTGTGCATATGTGTGCGAATGTATGCACATGTGTGTATGTAAGTGTGTGAGTGTATGTGTGTGCAGAAGTGTGTATGTGTGAGTGTATGTTTGTGCATATGTGTGTATGTGTGTGTGCATATATGTGTATGTTTGTGTGTGTCTCTGTGTGCATGTGAGTGTGTGTCTGTGTGCGACTGTGCATATGTGTATATGTGTGCTAGTGTGTGCACATGTGTGTATATGTGTGTATGTGTGTGAGTGTGTGTGTGTGTGTGCCCCTACAGTGCTGTCACTTTTTCCCCTATGAAAGGTTCTCTGTCCACTGGTCTTACTCCCCTCACCTCCCCCCCAGTGACAGCTGAAGGCAGAGTCAGTAAGAAAGACCTTCCTATTATATAAACAGTTCCAGGCTTGCGGGAGTATTAAAACTCCCCAAACTTGCCCCATTAGTAGCTCAGTTTAAGGAAAGGAAAGCAGAAAGTGACCAGTTTTAACATGCGAAGCTCCAGAATTTGCTTTTCCCCTCAAATGCTGTGGAGCAGCTTAAGGAGCTTCTTTCTCTCATCCTCTGCCTAGCTTCATTTTCTTTGTTTTAAGGGGTGGAGGCGGGGAGGGTCTGGGTAGACAGTATAATATAGTGGGACCAGAACTGGATTTGGGTGAAAATCCTGTCATTTCCTCCCTGTGTGGCCTTGGCCAAACTCTGGGCCTCAGTTTCCCCTCTGTAAAATAGACTAAATTGGGGGTGGGGAACCTGCAGTCTCGAGGTCCTCAAGTGCAGCCCTCTGACTGAATCCACACTTCACGGAACAAATCTCCTTCATAAAAGGATTTGTTCTGTAAAGCTTGGACTCAGTCAAAAGGCTGCACTTGAGGACCTAGAGGGCCACAGGTGGCCTCGAGGCTGCAGGCTTCCCACCCCTGGATGATATCTGAGGCTCCCTCTAATTCTAAATCCAGTGTTCTAGAATTCTTCTGAGGAAAAGCAGAGTCCGGGGGCCAGTTGTTTTTGGAAGGGGTCTACTTGGAAAGATTTTTTTTCTCTCAATGCGTGGCAGGCTTCCCGACGGCTGGAAAGCTGGGGACGTGGGAGCCCTGAGGTGCTTGGCAGGAGCGGGTCTCACATTGTGTCCACCAGAGGGCGTCTTGCTCCCCAAATCTCCCTTCTGCTTCGGAGCCAGGGCAGGGGTCCTCACTCTGTGCGGAAGCCCAAGTCCCCACCAGCCCTGGACCGAGTCCAAGTCTGCGCCAGCTGCATTCTGCTGGATTTCAGCAATTGGCACACTGACATTACTGAACTGGAGTGATCATGGGCTCCTCTGTTTGGAGCTATTAGAGAGAATGAGGCATTTGGGGCTGGATTAGTGTGGATTCTTGGGCTCTTATCATGCTAAGAAGAGACCAGCCTGCTAGTGCTAGCATGCCACTGGGACTAGGCTAGGCCCTCTTCTCCTGGCTGGGGGTCCTTGGTCCTGCCCATCTCTCCATGCTCCCGGCTTTAACATCATCTGTACCATGAACCAACCAACCAAACAACTAGCATTCCCTACTGTGCGCTAGGCATTGTGCCAGGCAGATGTTGGGCATGCACAATCTAAAGCAAAGCCAGCCCTGCTCTTAAGGAGCTCACGCAGATCATTCCCACTGCCCGCCTCTCTCCAGCACTTCAGCCCGTTTCCAGCAGCCTGTCAGACGTCTCCATGAGCATGTTTGACCTGGATTCTCAGATGCTGTGTGGCCAAGGGTGGTGTAGTGGAGGGGAAGGCTGACCTGGGAGTCAGAGGACCCAGGTTTGAACGCCGCTCTGCCTAAGTTTCCTCATGTGTAAACTGAGGTAGTTAGGCTCCACACCTGCCATCCTATGGTCTTGGCTCCATCTACCATCGTCCCTCCTCTCATTCAGTGGCCACTCTGTCCCTCCCCCACCCCGCCATCCTCCAGGTGGCCAGGCTCTCCAGGGCTCTCTGAGTTCACAGGCAGCCTTAGACACAGGATGACAATAGTGTTACCTCCTAAGACTGTTATGAGGTTTAGAAGAGACAGTTAGAGCTGCTTATCACAGAGTCTGACACACAGGGTCTCCCTCCCTCCCTTCCTTTCTTCCTGTGAATCGGCCCATTTCTCAGAGACATTTGACTTCCCCCGAGCACTGAAACCCATGATTTTATCGTGGATCTGGTCATTTCACAAGTGGAAATGACTGAATTGGGTCTGGAGGTGGTCCTGGGCTTCCTCAGGGACCTTCTAGGGGAAGGGAACCGGGCATTAACTTTTACAGTGGTCAGCCAAATTCCCAGGGTGAGGGTGGCTTGGAATGGTCTGTGTTTATCTGACTAAGGCAAACAGTCCTGTGAGGGAGGTGCTGTTATCCCCATTTTACAGAAGAGGAAACTGAGGCAGGCAGAGTTTAAGTGACTTGCCCAAGGTTTCATAGCTAGTGTCTGTGGTAGGATTTGAACTCAGGTCTTCCTGATTCCAGAACCTTCTGTCTACTGGCCACCTAGCCGATGCTTGATAGCTATATGACCTTGGGAAATTGATTTGTCTTTCCTGAACCTCAGTTTCCTCCTCTCTAAAAGGACTAGATGGCCTCTGATGCCCCTTGAAACTCTAGGTCTCTAATCTAAAGTCATTTAACCTTGACGAGCCTTGGTGTACCTCTCTGTAGAATGGGGATAACACATAATGCGGGCTCTAACTCCCCAGTGGGTCTTGAGGGGCACACTTGGGGAGTGTTACAGCATCACAGAAAGTGAATGACCAGATTTCCCAGTCTGAAGCAGGGGCCTGGGCTGAGGCCACCACCCTTCTTGACTCTACCAAGGTCTGATGCTTGGGATTTCCAACCCAGGCTGGGTTACCAATGGTAACTAATCTTAGGTCTTCACTCTCAGGAACTCTGGTTACCAGGATGTAACTGGGGGAGTTCCCACCTCCCCCAGGCAAGGTTAGGAGACAGTGAAAGGGAGTGGAGGCTTGAGATTAGGAGAGACTATCAGGAAGACAATTGACTCAATTTTAAAAAGAAAGTCATCATTGAATTGAAAACAGTTAATTCGAATTCTACAGAAGCCAAAAGACCAAAAAAGGTGCATCACCTTTCCTCTTATGATTCAAGGACGCTGGATCACCTTTTCCCCAGGTGTTTTCACAGCTCCTGCATGGAATGGTGTGGCTGGGGGAGGGGAATGGGCAGGCAGGGACCACGACCAAGCAGAGGAGAATTCTGAGGGCAAAGCTTCCCTGAGCCGGCCTCTCACCAGGGGAGGCTATGTCATGGGCTTGGAATGAAGTTCTGTGCATGGCTTCTCAGGGACTTCGGGGGATCAGCTTTGCTGGGATGAAGCCTGGCCTCTCCTAGGGCTCAATCCTAGCATTCTAAACTAGAAATTCGAATGTATACCAGGTCTTCAGGGGCACCCGAGTGAAGGTGCAAAGAGGCTGAATTTGGCCCAGAATGGCAGAGAGGAAGGAGACTGCTCACCCAGAGGAGGTCTGCCAGGAGGCTGGATTGACCTGCTGGGGATATTTGCTCAGGCATAGCTGGCACCGGGTGTTTCTGAGCTTCTTGACAGATCTGAGATGCCAAGAGTTGGGAGTTTTGAAAGGAGACTTTACAGGGCGGGTGTCTGGGTGGGGGGGGGGGCGCAGCATTCAAAGAGTCTCTGTTTTTCTTTGCTTTATTCTCACACAAGCCCCTCTGAAGATGCTCTTGACTCAGTTTTGTTTGCTGGGAGGGTGTTGCTGGGTGCCTTGCCTCTTCGTGGCCTGTGGGCACTTAGACTCTGGCAAGTGTGGTCCTGATGGTCCTACCTCCTTCAGCTCAGAGGATCCCACCTCAGAGGTCACCTGGTCCAACCCCCATCCCAATTATAAACAAATAAACTGAAGCCTAGGAAACCAAGGGCCCTCAGGCAGCGTCAGAGCAGGATCTGAGCCTAGGCTCCGAGACGGCAGAGATAATCCTTTTTCCACATTACATGACGCCTTCTCTATATTACACATAGGGAAGCTGAGGCTCAGGGAAGGGAAAGGGCTCCTGTAGGGTCACACACATAGACAGTAGAAGAGGCGAGACTGAAATCCATGCACATCATCCCTTTTGGAGATGGTGAATCAGTAGTAACTCAAATTATTTAGTGCTTTCAATTATACAAAATCATTTGCATACATTATCTCATAATATACGGCACCGGCGCTCCCAGTGAATGGGACGATGAACTTGGAGTCAGAAAGACCTGAGTTCAAATTCTTCCTTAGACACTCTCCAGCTGTGGGGCTCTGGGCAAGTCCCTTTTACCCTCAGCTTCCTCAACCGCAAAATGGCATCTCTGAAAATAGTCACTGTCTCATAGGGTTGTTATTAGGATCAAACACGATAACACGTAAGAGCTTTGAAGACCTTTCAGACTCACAAAGATTCCGACTGTTATTGCTTAATTCTGTCTGCATAAGGGCTTGGTGCAGTAGGCAGAAGATGAAGCTCACAGAAGTGCGGTGACTTGCCCAAGGTCTCACAGCTAATATCAGAGGTACAGTCTGAACCCAGGTCTTCTGGTCCCAGAGCCCGCTGGTGGTCAGGGCAGAGGCAATGTTTGCGGCTGCTTCTCTGTGTCTTCAGGTCTCTGCCTGGAACCTTCTCTTTGTCTTGGCTCAGTAGCTGGGGCTGGGCAGAGGGAAACATGGCTCCTAGTCACTGGTGGGCTGAGTGGTCAGTCAGCATGAGGCCAGGGGCCATGCAAGATAGGAGAACCGACCAAAACCCTTCTTTTTGTGGCTGTTCAGTTGTTTTTCATTCATGTCCTGCTCTCTGTGACTCCATTTGGGGTTTTCTTGGCAGAGATACTGGAGCAGTTTGCCATTTCCTTCTCCAGCTCATTTTACATATGTGGAAACTGAGGCAAACAGGGCAAAGTGACTTGCCCAGGGTCACACAGCTAGTAAGTGTCCCAGGCTGAATTTGAACTCAGGGAGATGAGTTTTCTTGACTTCAGGTCCAGTACTACATCCATTGGGCCACCAAACTGCCTCCCCTCCCCTTGGCTGATCTAGTACTGATGGGCAGTTCAACCAGCCAATGACATTTGTGGAAAGCAGTAGAAAGTCTGATTCACACCCACGCTTCATTCTTACAGTTACTGAGACTACTTCTGGGGCTCATTAATACAACATTCCTTGCATATGGCCTTGAATGTCTCAAAGCCAACACTTAATTACATTAATAAACAAAGGCAGGTTTTCCACCCTTCCCATTCAGATCATTCCATCTGTCTCAGTCAGCTCTAGCATGCACACAGAATACATATATACACACATATGCACACATAATACATATAAACACACATATGCACACATGCGCGTGTATATATCTGTATGTGTGAATTTCCTGAAGCCCAGCACTCCAGGATTGTGTCATGCTGGCCTTGGATGGGTTAAGAGAAGGTCCAAGCATGGAAACAAGGAGCTGAATGACTCTTAGAAGTTGTCTTGGGTCAGTGCTAATGAAGGACTTCAGCCCAAGGACCACCACATGTGTTTATGTTTTTGATTTGGAAATAGTTTCCTCGTGTGTCTTTTTCTTTTTTTTAAAAATTATTTATTTATTTACTTTTAGTTTACAACATTCAGTTCCACAAGCTTCTGAGTTCCAAATTTTCTCCCTTCTCCCCCCTCCTAAGACAGCATGCAATCTGATATAGGCTCTACCTATACATTCATATTAAACATATTTTCACATTAGTCATGTTGCAAAGAAGAATTAGAACCAATGGGAAGAACCACGAGAAAGAAAAAAACAGAACAAAACAAAAAGGAGAGAGAGCAAATAGTATGCTTTGATCTGCATTCAGACTCCATAGTTCTTTGTCTGGATGTGGATGGCGTTCTCCATCATGAGCCTTCTGGAGATGTCTTAGAACCTTGCGTTGCTGAGAAGGGCTAAGTCCATCAAAGTCAGTCATCAAACACTGTGGCTGTTAAGGTGTACAGTGTTCTCTTGCTTTGGCTCGTTTCTCTCAGCTTCAGCTCATATAAGGCTTTCCAGGTTTCTTTGAAGTCTATCTGCTCATCATTTCTCATAGCGCATTACGTTTGTATTCCACAACTTGTTCAGCCATTCCCCAATTGATGTGCATCCTGTCAATTTCCAGGTTTTGGTTACTACAGAAAGAGTTGCTATAAATATTTTTCTACATGTGGGTTCTTTTCCTTTCTGTATGATCTCTTTGGTCTATAACCCTAGAAGTGGTATTGTTGGGTCAAAGGGTATGCACATTTTTATGGCCCTTTGGGCATAGTTCCAAATGGCTCTCCAGTATGGTTGGATTTGTTCAAAACTCCCTTGTGTGTCTTTCTTAAGAAACATCCAGATAAGAAAAAAAAAGGCAGAAGATGTGATCAGTGTTAATAAGAACTCATTTCAAAGAATCACAAAATGGTTCTGAAGCATCTCAGACATCATGTTCAGAAAAGGAGCAGCAGTGGGGCATTTCTCCACTAGTGAACTGTATATTTTTGATACTATGCATATTTTGGAGAGTGGGAACTCCTTGAAGGCAGGTATTATCTCACTCTTATTTGTGTTTCCAGTACCTCGCCCAGGGCAAGTGATAGAGTAGGGACTTAATAAATGCTGGTTAAGAGATAGTGTGGCATGGAAGCTAGAGTGCTGGACTTGGAGCCAGAAAGACTTCCATTCAAGGCCTGACTCTGACAATGGCTTGCTCTCTGGACATATAAAGGCACTTTAACCTCTCTGATCCTCAGTTTCATCATTTGTGAAATGTGTGGGGATTATAAAATAAACAGTACCTACTTCACAGGGTCGTTGTGAAGCTTAATTCAATTCAATAAATATGCTTAAATGAGATTTTATCTATCTATCTATCTATCTATCTATCTATCTATCTATCTATCTACCCATCTATATCTATCAATGTATCTAGTTACCCATCTGTCTATCTAAACTATACTGCCAACCTTTCAGCATTTTATAAAAATAAGTAATTGATATTATTATCATTATAACCTAAAGAACTTCCCCAGTGAAAATATCAAGAAAATATTTTACAATGAGTATGACTAAGCCTTCTTCCATCTAAGTTAACTGACTCGAGTCCATAGCTATACCTGGGAAAATCTATGGTTCCCTCCCTAAGCCCCCAGTCTAAGGCCCCTTAACAATGAATTTCTGAATTTCACCTTTTTTTTTCTTTCTTAAGTTAACAAGTGTGACTGCAGAAAGTCAGGTTCTGTTCAATTAATTTCAATATGCTAATGGGCTTTCAAACTGTTATCTTACTTAGGGTCAAAGATGAAAGAGTAAGAGGACGTCAACTCCCAAAGCAGCCAGCAAGACCAAAGAGCAGTTCCCAGATCTGAATTCCCTCAGACCATGGTTTTGCCATGGCTAGATTCTTAGCTTTATTCCTTTGTCTACTTCCATTGACAGAGTGAGTGTCCCTTAGCATCTTAGATTTAGAAATAGAAGGGACCATAGAAGGCAGAGTGTAACTGCCTCATTTTATAGATGGGGAAACTGAGGCCCAAAGAGAGGAATTGACTTGCCCAAAGTCACGCAGCTAGGTAAGTAGCAGAGTGGCATTTTAAACTCAGGTCTTCTGATATTAAACCCAGTGTTCTCTCTGTTGTTATAGGCTGCCTCTTTTCATCCTTTCTGTTGGTTTCAGTGATGACCAGGGCAACAATGCCAGCTTATCCACCCTAACCCTGCCTTATTGGCTCCTGGAGGCAAAGTTCTGACAGTACTTGTCTAGTTAGAATTGTGCTTGAGATGGACCACGCTGCCTCCCTGCTGCCCCGAGATGCCCTTACTCCCAAGTGCCACAGTCATTCCTTAGCCTGGCTTCCCAGCACTCTGTTACCTCCTCCTGTCCCAGGCTCTGTTCTGGTGAGAACCAGAATAGAACAACTCCAAGTTGAATTGTCTTAAGGTGAAGACTCCTTCCTTAGAGTGTGTCATCTCTAATCCATCCCTGTCTCATACTGGTTTAACATCTGAGAACAATATGGTGGCCTCTCATTTCACAGTCTTGCTGTCACTACTTTAGCCATTCTGTTTCAGAAAAGAACAAGCAGTTTGGATGATTGGCCAATTAACAGCATCAAGGCAAAGTTTCTATTGGGAATGTTCCCAGAAAAAGTCACGCTGGTATGCTATTCTTCTTTGAAGCTTGACTTAGATTGCGTTCTCCCTTTTAAGGAATTTGGGAGGCAATGTAGTGTAGGGGAAACATGATGTGGATAAGCTGGTGTGGAAAGACCTGGGTTTGAATCCCAGATCCTTCACTGAATGGCTATATGACTAAATAACTGGGCTTCAGTTTCTGGGCTTCAATTTCTTCCTCTACACAAATGAGGGGTTAGAACTAGATGATTTCTAAGGTCCATTCTCACCCTAAACCCATGATTCTGTGACAGGGAGTTTTCACAGGGCATTCATTTTCCCTGTGCCTCTGGCATGGTCTCCATTCTATTCATCCCTACTTTGACTCTTAGAAGTTCAGTCCTTATTGCTCTTTCCTCCTTTTTTTTTTAATTGTGATTTGTGATTCTTTCTTTTCTCTAGTTACTAGATATCTCATTCCTGCTTTCTACTTTAGAGAAACATTTATTTATTAATTTGTTGAATCAGCATTTAACAAGCACCTTCTGTATGTATACAAGACCCTGGTAGAAATATAAAGTTTCAATAAGACACAACTATAATTTCTGTCCTCACATTGCAATCTACTAAGAAGAAAAGATAAAAACAGAGAACTATTAGTCACAATATCACATGATGAATACAGCTGGGTTGTAGGCAAAGTGCCATGTGAGATCTGAGGATGAAAACAGGTCATTACTGACTGGATTGGTATGAAGGAAGGGCTCATGGAGGGGCTGGAATTTAAGCTGATCTGTGTAGTGTACATAGGAATTCAATAGAAAAAGAGGAAGAGAGATGAACTCAATGGGCACAGTGAACAAGAAGAACAGACACAGAGGCAGGAGAGTGTAGTTACCCATAGTCATAGTAGGTGTCAGAGGCAGATGTGGAGCACAGAACTCTCCAAGAAGTATCATGGTATAGAGTCAGGAAGACTTAGCGTCAGGAGGGACTGGTTAGAGTTAGACATTTACTAGATGTGAAACCCTGGGAAAGTCACTTAACCTCTTTTAGCCTTAGTTTTCTCATCAGTAAAATGGGGATCATAACAGAACCTACGTTGCTGGGTTTTTGTGAGATAATACTTCTAAGGTGATTTGAAAATTTTAAAGGTGTACTTAAAGAGCACCTGTTATTATTTTTTATGTGGCAATCAATAATCAATCAATAAGCAATTTTGTGCCAGCCATTGTCATGTTTTGAGGCTAAGACAAAGAATGAAGCCATCTCTGCTCTCGAGCTTAAGATCCAAGGAAAGGGTAGTGTTTGTGTTTTGGATGACTGAAGGGGAGGTTCCTGGGCTTTGGGCAGTGGCTTCAAAACCCTGAATGACAATGAAATGAACCTAACAAAGGTCTCTCTCACCCTCTGATGTGGGTGCAAAAGGAGTTCAGTGTGCCTTTATCTATGGGGTACAATAATCAGATAATGTATATCATTCTGTCATCAATGTGCCTCCAGTATCACCACATCCTTACTTCTAGTTCTGCTGCTAACCTGTGTCTTGTGTGTGTGTGTGTGTGTGTGTGTGTGTGTGTGTGTGTGTGTGTGTGTGTGTGACTATCTTGGCAGTCTGGCAAAGCCTATGGAACCCTTCTCAGAGCCATATTCTTAAAAAATAGAGGAAGGAAATGCTAAATTTCAATGAAAAGTTAGTGAAAATAAAGATCCAAGTTCACAGATCCCCCTGAAAATGACTAAGTTAATATCTCTGGCTCCATATTGTCTCCAGTGGAATGCCCTGCAGATCTGTCCTTGGTCCTGTACCTTTTTCTATCTAATTTGGATGAAGGTATCAAAATGCTACACCTGGCAAAGTTGCAGAATACAGGGGCTGCAGGGACAGCCAATATCTTGTCTGGCAGAATGATGGCAAGTCACAGCCTCTTGTGCCCCAGTTTCAAATGACTGAAGTGGTGCCATAGAACTTACATTATATATTCCAATGTGCTAGTGCTATTATGGTGGCAAAATGAGATAATGTATATAAATTACTTTGTCAGTGCAATGTCAAATGATGTAAATGTCAAATATTATTATCACTGCCATAATTGCACTAAGCCCTTCCATATTATCCATTTTCCCCATATAGAGAAATAAATGAGTTGACATTTTTACAGTGTTTGATATTTGTCAAAGTATTTTAAATGCATTAATCAGCCCAGTTGAGTTTAACAAGCATTTAGGCACTGGTTATAAGCAGACAAGGGGGAAACAGTGTCCACCCTCAAGGAGTTCAGATTATTTCATCTGATCCCCCCAACAACTGTATGAAGTAGGTATTGTGATTATTCACATTTTACAGATGAAGCTGAGAGACATGAAGTGACTTGACCAGGGCCACACAGTTAGCAAGTGTCTGAGACTGGCAAATAATCCAGTGCCCTGTTCACTATGTTGTTCAAGATGATTCCCAAGGTCTCAACCAGATATCATATTCTCTGCCTCTGTGGAGACGAGCTTTGGTGCTATCCGAAGTCACTGGAGAAAGGACACTGTAGGTGCTTTGTGGGAGAATAGATCTGAATCCTAGGGCAGTAATCTTTTTCTCTTTTCTTGACCATTGAGAGGAAGTCTTCTACCTTCTCCCGAGAGCAGGAATCTCCAACAAACCAGGTCCTAAATGCTCAGAGTTTCTTGGGGTGTTCATCTCAGGGATGTAGAAATTCAACTGAGGAGATCTCAGTTGGGAAATTGGAGAAGGGGGAATCAGCTGTCTCAAATGAAACTGCTCTTCCTGATTCCTTCTTCCTGACAGCCTGGCTAAAGACCAGACTCAATGCAGGGATAATTAATGAATTTTATGCTTTAGTGTGTGGAGAAACACAATCTTTTTTTAAAAAAAAGGTTCTATTCACATAATCCTGGGTTCTTATTGGATCATATATTTAGAGCTGGAAGGGACTTTCAAGGTCCTCCACGAAGATGTCATTTTGCAGGGGAGGAGCCTGAGAACCTGAGAGGGGGGTGGACTCACCCAAAGTCATACGGAGGAGGTGGCAGAACCAAGATTTGAACTTTGGATCTCGAATTCCAGACCCAATTCTCTGCCTGTTGGATGATGTGGCACTCCAAGTAGATCATAAGCTTCTTGAAGGCAGATACTGTTAAGATTCATCTTTGTGTCTCCAGAACTTAATGTAATGTCTGACACACAGTAGGTGCTTCACAGATGATGGCTGAATTGAATTCAGTTGGTTGATGGGTTATTGAATTTTAAATGTTTTGTTAGCCCAGCTCAATACTCTATTTTGGCTAGTCAATCAATTGATCAATCAGCTCACATTTAAAGACCAATGCCAAGCACTGCAGTGGACAGTTGAGCTTCGAAGATAAAAAATGAAATAATCTTTATTGTCAGGGAGCTTATATTATTTCAGGGCAGGTGTGTACATATTTAAATATGTGATAATAATATGGGAATAGCTAGCATTTATACAGACCTCTTATGGACCAGGCACCGTGCCAAGCACTTTAATTTTCTGTAGACGCATAACAACTATATATATTCTAATAACTATATATATTCTGCAACACAGAATGAAACCAAACTCAAGGTAGTTAAAGGTGAGGGAGTTGAGGAGGGAGGGCACCAGAAGCTGGGCAGCATCACAAAAAGCTTCATGGAGAAAGTAGCTTGTGCTAAATTTCGAAAGAAGTGAGGGATTCTACAAAGTGCAGGTGAAGAGGGATGGCATGTCAAGCATAAAGGATGGCCGGTGCAAAGGCATAGAGGTGGGAGATGGTGCTCTGTGTGTGAGGAACAGAGACAAGGTTAGTTTTATTGTACCAGAGACTGCATGAAGGATAGCAATACATAACGAGGCTGGAAAGATAATCTGGGGCCAGAATGTGAAGGGCTTTAAACGTCCAACAAAGGAGCTGGTGTTTTATTCAAGAGGTGATAGGGAGCCACTAAGACTGAGAAGAATACCTTTGGCAGCCATTCTGAATTGCATGGCATTGTCAGTCATTGGACTAGTTAGCAGAGGATAGTGGAAAGTGTATTGCCTGAAGAGTCAGAGGATGCTGGTATAGTTCCTAGAGCACTGTAGCTCAAGTCAGCATCTCCTGAGTTCAAATCCTACCTCTCATATTTATTAGCTCTATGACTCTGTGTGAATCAGTTAACCTCTGCCTCAGTTTCCTCATCTGTAGAAAGGGGACAATAATAGCACCTACTTCCTAGGGTTGTTGTGGAGATCAATTATGACCATATATGTAAACCATTTTGCAAACCTTAATGTGCTATATAAGGTTTAGCTATTATATTACTACTACTACTATTATCATCACCACCACCACTACTACTGTTGTTATTCAGTCATGTCCTAGCAAAGATACTGGAGTAGTTTGTCATCTCCTTCTCCAGTTTATTTTACAGATGTGGAAACTGAGGCAAACAGGGTGAAGTGACTTGCCTAGGGTCACACAGCTAGTAAGTGTCTGAGGCTGGACTTGAACTCAGGTCTTCCTGACTCCAGGACTGGTACACTATCCGCTGTAGCACCTAGTGGCTGAATCACTAGGTGCTAGACTCACTACTACTGCTGCTGCTGCTGCTCCTCCCATCAGCAGTAGCTGTATGGCTTGGTGGGTCACTTTACCACCATTGCCCTCTTTTCTCATCTGTAAATTGAGGGCAGTGGTCTACTGGGCTTCTGAGGTCCCTTTCCAGCTCTAGATCCTATTACTTTGGTTAAGTCACTTAGCTTCCCTGGGCCTTGTCTTCTCATGTGGGAAATGGGGATCATACCCCCACATCATGGTGCTGTTGTGAGGACCAAATGAAATGGGTGGATTCACATTTCCCTTGAAAACATGTCCAGTCTGCTAACACGAGGGACGATCATCAGCCATAGGAAGGCCCAGGAGGGCACCTGGGAAGTATATGGCACTGCCTGCTGCTGGACCTGTGGCCCTCCGCTTAGCTCCCCGGGTCACAGCACTGCCTTGGAAGTAAAAAAAGACCGGAGGACGAAGCCAGAATTGAACTCAATATGGCAGCAAAGGGAATGGAAATTGACCAATGTGTTCTCCATCCTCTCTCTTTCTCAGGTCCAATAGCTGGTGCTTTGACGAAAACAAAATGAGGAAGCATCGGCATTTGCCCTTGGTGGTGATATTCTGTCTTTTAGTCTCAGGTTCCTGGGTGACTGACGCTCAAGAGGGTAAGCCCTGGCAATGCTTGCTTTGAGGTTGTGCTGCTTTATTTTTTACAGAACGAGCTGGACGGGAGTTTTTCACTCTGTTTTAGAAACTTGTGTAACTGTTTTGGCCAAAGTGGAGGCCACGTGTGCTGCCTGAAAAACCATTGTTTACAGGATGTTCCTTTCATTTAGAGATTACTTCTGTGTGCAGGGGATGTATGAACATAAGGAAATGAACATGGTAATTGATCAGGGGCATCTCCCTTGCCCAGATCAATTTGATGAGCTCAAGAGAGGGATGAACCTTTGAATGTATGTACCTCTTTCTCCATAGAGTGGAGATGCTCATTGGCACTGGGGTAAAAGTCCAATGGGACTGAGCCCAGTCCAAAGGGTTACTCTTCTCTGGAGAATCCATCCACTCTGGTCTCTCAGCCAACTAATCCAACCTGGGTGCTACTCTAGTCACTAAGACTTAATGATGGGTTTTCTTTCCCTGTAACATGATGCCAACAGGTATATTCATATGTTCTAGAGAGAAGAAGTACACACTCTCAAAAGTTCCATGAAACAATTCTAATCCCATAGAACTATGATAACAATTATCTCAACCGTTGTTTCTATCCTATCAAGGTGTGATTTAGTAGATGCAATTGATAAATCATATTAGCAAACGATTACTTGCTATCTGGTTCAGAGAGCCCTTCAGGTTGGACTGCATGTTTGAGATAAATCTTTGAGGTGACATTACACAGGAAAATTGTCACATGGTGACAAAGAATTCTAGGCAAAAAGCAAACATTTCTCTTCATTCTGTATGCTTAGTCCAGGTCCCATTTTGAACTTGGGTCCCCATCAAATGAAGGTGTCTGTGTGAAATGGCCTGTCTGCCATGACTATGGGTCCTTTGTTTTGGTGGGTAAGTAAGGCTTGATGCTTGACTTTCCAGCATAAGATCTCATGGTTTTCCCTTCCTCCTAGGCATGATGTAACAGAAATATTAGTTATTCAGCTATAGTGCAGTGTAGATCAAGTCAGATGATGGAGAATCTGGATGGGTAGAAATTAACTTCACAAAAATGTCTTTTTTTAAAGCTGTCACAATGACTGGTGCTGCAGATATAATATTTCTAGTGGATTCCTCTTGGAGCATTGGCAAAGAACATTTCCAGCTAGTTCGGGAGTTTCTCTATGATGTTATAGAATCTTTAGCTGTGGGAGGAAGTGATTTTCGCTTTGCTCTGGTCCAATTCAATGGAAACCCACATACTGAGTTCCTGCTAAATACCTACCGTACTAACCAAGAGGTCCTGTCCCATATTTCGAACATGACTTACCTGGGGGGAGACAGCAAGACGGGCAGAGGCTTACAATACGTGATACAGAACCATCTGACTCCGGCTGCCGGGAGCCGAGCGAACGATGGTGTTCCCCAGGTTATCATAGTATTAACGGATGGACGATCCCAGGACGATGTGGTCGGGCCTTCGGCAGAACTGAAATCTGCCTCCGCCGTGGATGTGTTTGCCATCGGCGTGCAGGATGCAGAGGAAGGCGAGCTCAAGGAGATGGCCAGTGAACCCCTTGATTTGCATGTTTTCAACCTAGAGAATTTTACCGCCCTCCATGACATAGTAGAAAACTTAGTGGCCTGTGTCCGTTCCTCCATGGTTGCGGACATTGCCGGGGCTCCAGAGATATCCAAAGACATCACAGGTAACGAATGCTCCCAGCACCGAGTTGTGTCCCCGCCTTGCTCCCTCTCGTGGCGTTAAGTTTGGCGGCAGCTTTAGCATTAAAGCCAAGGCTGGGTTCAGCTTTCTGGGTGGTGCTGAGGTCCCGCCACTCCTGATTGGCCCTGCTCCACGTAAGAAACCCGACCTAGAACAGGGGTTCTTAACCTTTTTTTGTAGTCTGATGAAGCTCACGGAACCTTCCCAGAACTATGTAATTTAAATACACAAAAGAAACTGTAGGATTACAAAAGAAACGAATTCTATTGAAAGCGTTGTTAAAACATATATTAAAAAAGCCCCTGGATTCATGGACCCCAGGTTAAGAACCTCTGACCTAGGGGGACAGATGATGACTCTTCACAGGTTTAAAAACAAAGGTTCTAAGTAGTTTTCAGCAGTCTCTTCTGAAAGGCCAAGAACAATGATTTACTTGCTGCTGGAGGAGAAAAGTACCAAGGATCATGGGCTAATTGACTGATCTTGGGGGTCATAGATTTAGAGCTGGAAGACATCTCAGAAACTTGTCTAGACTTCTCATTTTATAGATGAGGAAACTGAGTCTCAGGGAGGTTAAGTGACTGAAGGTCATAGAGTTAGCGCTGACAGGGGCCTCAGTGGCCACGAAGCCTGGCACCATCATTTTTACCAAGGAGGAGAGTGGAATTAAGTGACTTGCCCAGGGTCACTCAGCTAGTAAGTGTCTGAGACATGATTTGAGCCAAATCCTGCTGACTCCAATTCAAGTATTCTTTTTGTGAGCTTTTGGCCTTGAAAATTTGCACTGAGCCATCATGGCAAAATAAAAGAAATAGAGGGCTCCCCTTTTAAAAATTACCAGGAAGAAAAAAAAAAATACAAAGGGGGCGGCTAGGTGGTGCAGTGAGTAGAGCGTCGGCCCTGGAGTCAGAAGGACCTGAGTTCAGATCCGGCCTCAGACACTTAACACACACAAACAAAAACCTAGCCGTGTGACCTTGGGCAAGTTACTTAACCCCAATTGCCCACCAAAAGGCAAAAAAAAAAAAAAAAATTACCAGGAAGAGATAAAAGGTTGGCCATATTTTTTTCTTATGGCTTTTACCATTCATCCTCTTCTGAGTGTGGAGGTCCCGTTCACTTCCCAGAAAGCTTTCTAGGGAAGCTGGCCTCTCTGTCCGAAGCCACAGAAACCCCCAACCCACCTCAATGGGGGCCTCAGGGCTCTTGGGAATCAGCTAATTGGGCTGCCTCATTTCAGCTGCCGATACCGAGGCCCAGAGAGGCTGAGCAGTGCTCAGGGCTGTGGAGACACCTTGGCTAGAACCTGGGACCTCGACTCTGAGGCCCAGAGAAGCTTCCCAACATCATTTTAAGGGTCTTTATTGTTTGCCTATTGCCTGAGATTCATTGCCCAAGATGATTAATAATTAGAACTATTTGCTTGTAAGGAGCCCCCATAGTGGTTGTGGTACCCCCTTTCCCCCTCACATGCACACATGCACACAGACACAGACCCAGCTCTCCAGCTAAACACCTTGCATCGAATCACTTGTTCAGGAAATATTTGCTGAATTCAAGTCAATATCCCCTTTACCATGGTATTTGCTTAATTCACTTTCCCCCTCCCCTCCTAGCACTCTGAACCCTGAGCACCCATAGTAGGGCATGTGTTGAGAAGAACATTTTTTTGTCTTTGACTTGAACTCAGGCCCTCTCCCACCAGTTCTGGTGGTCTTTTCACTCTGTCCTGCCAAACTCACTTGGGGTATTGCATTTTCATCACTAAGCTTTGTATCCAGGAGACAGTGTGGTGCAGTGGAAAGAGCTTGGGCTTTAGAGTCAGCAGAACTGGGTGCAAATCCTGACCCCAACACGTGCTTCTTGTGTCACTTAGATTCTCTAGGTCTCGATTTCCTTCTCTCTTGAATGAAGGGGTGACGCAGAGGGTTCCAGCTTTAGACCACCATCCTATGAACTGTGGTGTCATCTTACAAGAGATCCTTTTCTTGAGAGAGAGACAACCCTGACAACCCACAGCTCTGAGCTAATTAGGCATTTCTAGTTTTCTCCTGGACTGGGGAGGATTTGACCGAAAAAGTCCAGATACAAATAGAGCCATGTAGATTTGGGCTTGGTAGTAATTAGCACACTGAGGGGGTGATGTTGATAAGGGAAGGGTAGGCATTTGGGTGGGGGAAGGGCAGCGATTGAAAGAGGAGAGGGGAAAGGATGCTTGGGGCTTCAAAGTGGCTCGAAGCTTCTCCTCCAGGATAAATGGGGCCCTCGTTCAGCTCCTTCCTCTCCTTCCCTGCAGCTGGACATTGGGAGGAATCTGTGCCCATGTGGGCACCATAGTGATGCAGGGCTGAGTGGCTCGCTAGGCTGCAGGACTGAGCTATGAGCTATTATTGTGAGATGGAAGATGTGGATCTCATTTACCTGGAGTTTATGACGCAATCTGCAATTGCTGGACAATCTCTACAATGGGGACCAGCCATCACTCTAGGGAATCATCAAATAGCATGTACAGAGATAGCATCTTCTGTGGTTATTTAGTCAGTTTTTGGTGGTAGTGTTAGCAAGGGAGTGTAGACTTCCAGATTACCTCTAGTATTTTTCATGTAGTACAACATAGGCCTCTTTCCTGTCTATGTTGGGGAAACAATTAAAGGCCTCTGCAGACATTCATTATTCAGAGACAGGAGACATCAATTGCTTCCTCTCAGTAGTCATCATCTAAGCATCTAAAATGCCCCAATACAGACACTGACAAAGTGAATAAAAACATCTCAGACAGGTATCAATCAGGAAATGGAGAAACCGATTGACTCCATTTTTCCAAACTAAAGAAAAACAGTTGATCGGATTGTGTTTAGAAATGAATAAAAGGCCTCGGCCACCCAATCGCTTCCCAAGGGAGCGTCTGTTAGTCCTGTCTGCATAGAACCAACCTCTGACAATGAAACCTTTGTTTTTATGCCCAGGAAAACATCTCTGCCTTCTAAGCAAGCTGACGCACAAGCATCACCAATGTTCATTCAGCCTCTTCCTTATTTCTCTTCTAATTAACCTCGCTTTGTACGTCCACCAAATCACCACTTCTCACTGCATGTTTCATAGTTTTAAATCGACACTTTGCTTCCTTTAAATGTTTTGAAAGGTTATTCAACAGGACAAATACTCTGAGGATTTGTTAATTAGCAGTCATTTTTACCTCCTCCCCTCCTTCACCTGTTTGGTACTGATTAGCTATCAAGACTCCCCATTGTCCACTGTCCTAAATTTGCCACAAAGTAGGCTAACCTCCCCCAATCACTATTAGGATGCTCTGTCTTAAATCAAAGAAAAATATGATATGTTCTTTATGCTAAAAGAGTATTTCTTGCTAAAGCACACTTCTCATTTAAATATGGGTTACATGTTTTTCCCCCTTTGCTTTACATGACAAAGAAAGTTCGAAACAAATGATTGAAATGTATTTACAATGGTGTGCTTTGCACGGGAAACATGACTGCTCCTTTACTTTTTAAATGAGAGAATTATTTATGCTATGGATGTAAAAATACCTGCCAATTCAGGATGCCAGGAAAGCATCAACTTCTCTTGGTGGTTAATGGTTCCATGATGCTTGACTGTAACCCTTTCACTTTAAAATGGCATGGACATTATAAGCCAGGAGTCAAGAAAGGAGAAAAAGACCTCATTCCCCACCTGGATTTTTTTGGAAAGCTGACTGCTTCTGGAGTCCCCTTACCCTTCCCTCTGGGAAGGACCTTGAGCTAGCTAGGGCTCCTGGGATGCTCTGGCTCCCTCACCTAACCAGCATGCTCTGAGTCGTTTTCTAGCCCATGCTCCATCATTGTGTACGTGAGTACTCTGGTTTTGACGGTGATGACAAATTATCCAACATTTCCCTAGGACCTGCCCTGGTTTAGTAGATGCTTAGTATGTTTTTATTTTCCCCCAAAGAATGACCAACTATGGGGGGCGGGGAGGGGGGGGCAGAGGATTTCCCTGAGGGTGTCTTTCACTTTTTTGTTTTCTGGCCTGAAAGGAAGGTGTGTCCCTAATGAAGAATGTGATGTTGTGTGGTTGAATTGCATGGCTGAGAGACGGAAGAAGGGAACTTGGGGGAACTTCTTCTCCATCCTTCTCCTGGTTGCCTAAGAGATGCAGTGACTTGTCCATGGTCAGCCTCAGAAGATGCAGCAGAGCCAGGGCTCAAGCTAGGTCTTCTGACCCCAGATTGGTCATGAACCCCTAAAGGTTCATGGTGAAGACCTGAGAGATCTTCATAGGGTACCAAGTGGACTCATCATTCTTTGTCTCCACAAATCAGGCTTTGCCAAGATTGATTGATGAGTCACAGAAAATACATTTGCTCATGCTGGGATTGGTAGCTGTATATAATTTATGTGGTCTATCCATATACAGCACATCAGCCCCTATCACTGTCACCTTTAGTATATTTTCTCTGAAGTGTGAGTCCTCCTAGCTCTTAAACCCTTCTTCTTTTGTGAACTGCAATCATTTGTTTGCTTGAGCCTGGATCTCCTTAGACCTTGTAGCTACAATTCCCTGCCAATCCAATGGGTCTTGTCTCTACCAAATACTGAAACTCATTCTTCAAGAAGGATAACTCTTAGGAAGACTTCAGATTTTACTATCTTTAACAACAGAATTACCAATTGGACCCTAATGAATGAATTTGCTAAAAGGGCTAAAGATCTGAAATCGGGCCAATGTCCATTTTGCTATTATTATTATTTTGCATTTTTTGTAAATGGTTATTGGTTTAGACCTGTGATTTCATCGTTATAGGGATCTGTTGGTGTGGGAACTCCACCACTGATGAAGATTGGGAACTCATTTGAAACTTTTAGTTTTATAGACTTCATTGAGGACACTTCAAGGTTAAGTGATTTGCTCATGCTTATATTATGAGTATATGTGGGACTTGAACCTAGCTCTTACTGATTCTGAGGCCAGACCTCTATCTGTCCTGCCCTGTTGACTCATAGTTCTGGGCCAAAATGGATATTAGTTCAAGTTCCAGTCTGTAGCCATAATGAACACATATCAGGGCAGAGAAAAGGAGATTTTAGGGCATTTAGTCCCCCTCTACAAAGAGTTCCCAGAAGATCATGTCATAATTGTCAAATAAGATTCAAAAATTACCTAGGAAGAGGATTGATTTGCCATTAGTGTCTCCATGTTAAAACATAATGAGAAAGAACCTTTACACACACACACACACACACACACACACACACACACACACACACACATCTCATACTTTTAAAAAGTATGAGGCAATACTCCTGAAGTTACACTAAATTACATTGAAATTACACTAAACTTCTCTATGATGTGTTTATGTATGTCTGTATGTATACATTGTGTGTGTGTGTGTGTGTGTGTGTGTGTGTGTGTATTTAGTGTCCCTTTATGAGCTGATTAGGCAGTTAAAAATGAGCAAGTCGACTTCCCAATGAGTCTAGAAATCCCATATTAATGTGGCCACGGTTCTTTCCAGAGAATCTTTGAATGAAACCATTACACATTGTAGATTTCAAGAGCGGTATTCTAACTCTGATGATTTCCCATGACTCCTATTTCTGGGAATGGAATGTAAGTGACTTGTGCATTATTGTGGGAGCAGAGGAGACACCTTGGTAGTGATTCTCCATTCTTATCATTAGTCTGCAGCAGGGAACTGCTGTATAAGGTTTTATCCTAGGTGTATCTCCCACCATGTGACTAAAGTAGGGTTATCCTTAAAAACGATTAAGGTTGGATAATTATGTCATGACTGATTTCATATCACCCTGTTTAACATTGTTCTGCATTACTTGAGTGGATAGAGGTAAGAATTGTTTAAAAATCCTTAAGCAATCCAAGCTGGGCTCAATATGAATACCCATCATGGCAGAGAATAAGCCAAATTAAGCCAGATCTTAAATATTATTAAAATATTTGGTCTTTTCATTTTGCCCCCTATCATATTCACAAAAGTGAATGTATTCCACCATTAAAAAAAGTAAAATTGACTTTTCCAGCAAGGACAAAACTCCACATGCCAAAGACACCTAACACATGATGCCCTGGGTAAAGGCTGATAAATCTGCAAATCAGGGACCATAATCTCACAGTCATAAACTTAGACTGCAATTAGTCCCCTTGTATTCATGTTTGAAAATGGAAAGGTTTCAGAAATGTTTTATTGGTTTTTCCCTTAATACATCCTTGGACCATAAGTCATTCTTTTATTTCAATTGGTTTCCCTTTTATGTCAACCAGCTGATGAATATTTATTAAGTGCCTACTGTGTATTTGCTTTTGGTTATTAGTGTACAGATTCCATTTCAAATTGACTCCTAAAACCCTTGGCAGAAATCTCATATGGGCTCAATATATAGCTTTACTAGCCCTGGGATTTTCTGACCAAAATAAGATCAGAAATAAAAGTCTTGTCAAGATATAACTTTACCAGGTGCCTCTTATCCAACCAGAATGCAGAACTAAAGGAGATTTTCACATTTCTCACTCCATGTGTGGTGTGTATGTATGTGTTTTTTCTATATCCGTGTTTCTTATTGGTTTCCAAAGAAACATGTCAGACTGCTGTATGACCGCATGGAATCACTCATTTTTAACGCTTTCACATTTTGCATTTCTCTCTTTTCAAGCACAAGAATCTGCTGACCTTATTTTCCTTATTGATGGATCAGACAAGACGGGAAGTGCCCATTTTGCAGCTATTCGAGATTTCCTTGTTCATTTCCTTGAGAGACTTTCCATTGGAGCTCGGCAGATCCAAGTTGGGGTAGTGCAGTATAGCAATGAGCCCAGAACTGCCTTCTATTTGAATAGCTACTCCACAAAGGCTGATATTCTGGATGCGGTCAAAGCTCTTAGGGTCATTGGTGGTGAGGAGACCAATGTGGGGGCTGCCCTGGACTTTGTGGTGGAGAGCCACTTCACCCAGGCGGGGGGCAGCAGAGTGGAGGAAGGGGTCCCACAGGTGTTAGTGCTCATCAGTGGCTCGCAGTCTAGTGATGACATTAAGGATGGAGCGGCAGCCTTGAAGCAAGCTAGTGTATTTTCATTTGGCCTTGGGGCCCAGGGTGCCGACAGGGCAGAGCTCCAGAACATTGCTACCGATGGAAATTTCGTGTTTACCACCCCGGAATTTCGTAGCCTTGGCGACTTACGAGAATATTTACTGCCTTACATTGTTGGAGTGGCCCAAAGAACAATTGTGTTGCAGCCCCCAACCATTGTCACCCAAGGTATGTATACCTCTCTGGACATCATTGGATGGATGGGGTTTGGCGGGGTACCTTTCAGCTGCAAGTAAAGACAGGAGTAGAGTAGGTTCCTACATGGAAAAGTTGTAAGACAGCACAGTCCCTCAGTGTTATGGATGCTGCCTAGAGTTTTTGGAGTTCAGTGTGATATGTAGCTTCAGAACAAGAAAACTTGATTTGTTAATGGTTGGCTTTTGGTGTGATATGAGTCATTGTTAAGGGAACTTTCTAGTAGTTCTACCAAGCATACTTAGTGAAAGTACTAAAAATAATAAGGAACCTTGAAAAGATTATTTATCTTTGACATTTAAAGCTACCTAAAGATTGGGCCTGACTGTAAGCAACCAATTGCTTGTCAAAGCAACCCAGGTGGAGGACACATGACTCCCATTCAGTGGCTCACTTCATTCTGGGATTGTTCATAGTTGGATGCCTTCTTAAGGCAAGAAGCCCTGAATTCTCCTTTTAAAACAGGGCTTTTGAAAGACAAAAGCAATTTCCTTAGCAAGAAATCTTCTGGGAGGCATAATTGCATAGACTCCCTTGGATGGCCCCCTCTTGATGCTTTGGTCAGTGTGGCCTTCACACTATTTGGCTGTGATGCTATGATCTTCCTTGCCTTCAGTCTCCTCACCTGAAAAGTGAGTGGCTGGACAAGATGGTCTCAAGGTTCCTTCCAGCACAGACTATTCCTTTGTATTATAAATTGAAATTGAGGGGAAAATAAGATCATGAAAAACCATTAGGTGTTTGTTATTGGTGCCAATTGGAAATGACTAATTTCATCTTAATATTTTACAATGACTACTTTAAATGTTGTAGATTTAAATCACTTTTCTTCCAAACAGTCCCTCTTGCTGCAAACACACCAGGCAGGATGGTCAATGTAAGCAATGCTTTCCCAACTGGAAATTTATGTAACTGGACTATACTGGAGCTTAATTTTTTATTAGATAGTAGAAGAAATATTTGACATCAATCAATATAAGTTAACATTTATTATATTATGTTTCTGATGATTTTTTCTGCTTAATTAATAATTATATCATAATATAAAATATTCATAGCAATGATCCCTGGGACTGAGGGCTGGACTTCAGCCAGATTATGCTGAATGTAAATTGAAATGTTTTTGAAAACTGTGTCCATGACAAGTTCAAGGACAATATAACGGTAACACTGAAAAGTATGACTGGGTTGAGGAAGAATCAACTTTGGGCAGTCCGATGAATAAATAGCAATGATGGACAGATGGCAGGACTGTTATTCAAGAGGAAGAAAGGAAGCACAAATTAGACTAAAGAGCTTCCAAAGTCCTGAATTCTAGGACCTTTGCTTGTTGGAGCAAGTGGCTCTTCATGTCTCAGTAGGCCCTAAGGGAGTCACTGCATAGTAATCCAACATGATGATTAATGTTCCTAATGATAAACCTATTAAATGAAGAGCGTTAGGATTGAAGTCAGAGGACCAGGGATCAGACCCCCATTTCTGTACCAGACTCTCCATGGGATGTTAATGATGGTGGTCCCACTGACCCATCTGCACTGACCAGATGATATCTGGGGGTTTGGGGAGGGTCCAGAGGAGCCTGGACAACTAGGATGTCAAATGAGAACTAATGTCATAAGGACTGCGAATGTTTAATCTGGAGAGGTGAAGACTTCTAGGAAGGGCCTTGGGAGCCGTCTTCAAGCATTTGAAGGGCTCTTATATGGAGAAGGGGGCTAACCTTATTCTTCATGGCCCCAGAAAGCAGAACCAAGAGCCCTGGGGGAAGATGCAGAGGTAGGTTAAAGTTCTACAGGAGGGAAAGCTTCCTAATTGCTACAGCAGCCCACTGGAAAAGAGGCCACTCTAAGGGTTGGCGCTTTCCCCCTTGTTTGAGGTCTTCAAGCAGAGGCTGGATGACCTTTCTGAGGGATGGTGGGGAGGGGATCCACATTGGGGGTAGAGTTGGACCAGTTGGCCTCTGATGTTCCTCTCTAAAATTTGGCGTGAACTCCCCATGCCGATTTTTGAAAAATGATGCTTGGAGTTGCTGAGAGGAAGTTACAGGTCCTGCTGATTCACAGCTGGGCAGGGTATATGGCCAAATGGATCACAACCAATATGGGTTTTAAAATAGAAGAACAGTTTCCTAGTAGTCTTCCTATTGAAGCTCAAGTACGTCAAGAGAGAAACTATAGTCTCTCATATAGGTGTTCCTTTTTTAGTATGTGTTAGTGTGTGTGTTAGTGTGTGTGTGTGTGTGTGTGTGTTGGTATGTCAAACACTCTTGTGACCTTCAATCTTAAATCACATAGAGTCTCTCACATTTTTATTAGAATCTTTCTCTTTTCCATTTATATTCTTAGTCTTTGGAGACTGGACTCCATGATCTCGAAAAGTGGTTCAAATCCAGGTTCTACTACTTATTACTTCTGTGATCTTGAGCAGATCTTCTCTGACCCTTAGCTTCCTCTCCTGGAAAATGAAGGCATTGGGCTAGATGGCCTATGAGATCCTTTCCAGGTCTGAATCTAAGAATCTCAGGAGCTTGGAGATGCTTTCAGTTTCTTGAGCTCGTAATCTCATGTTCCTTCTCTTCTCCCATCTCTGTTCTCTTATTAGGGAGACAAGGGGAAAGAGCGCAGGTCCAGAAGTCTAAGGATCCATGTTCAAGTTCTACCTTTGGTTCTTATTCCCTGTGTCACCTTGGACAAGTCACTTGAGCTCACTGGACCTCTGTTTTTCCTCATCTGTAAAATGAGAGCGTTGGGTTAGATGGCCCCTGAAGGGACCTTCAAGCTCTCACTCTAGATCTATGACTTTTACTATATCCTTTCCCCCAAATCTTTAATGTTAAAAGTTTTTTTCTTAACATCAAGCCCAGATTTGTCTCTTGGCAACTTTCATCCATTTTCCCTAGTTCTGCCTATGGTGGCCAACAGAATAAGTTGTGTCTCTGAGCTCTCTTTCCTACTCCTCACCTATCCTTGGTAAATACTCTTCATCAGCCAGTTTTATTCTGTTCTTTCCAATTCGAAGATTATTCTCCTTGTCAGAGAAAAGAGACGCAAAGTTAGAGTTAAGCATCTCCACCTTTTCAAGCATCATCATATCATTCCCTCCCACCCCCCACCAAGAACTAGCCTGTCATTTCTGTGATCCTCTCATTTTCCCTAGTAGGGCAAAGGATAAAAGGAGAAACCCCTAAAATAAAAAAAAGTCCATCTTTATGTTGTCCCTAGATTTGCCTCAGTTTATTTTGAGCTTTAGCCCTTCCTATGCCATTCTCAAAGCATCATGTTGTGTTTATTTTTGTCTTCTGTCACTTCTCTTTGCTTCCATATTCTGCACAATCCATTCAGTTCTTTTAGATTTTGAATTCCCTATGCATCCGCTTTATCTTCTTGACATCTTCAGAATTTCATTCTTGAGAGCTCCTTATCCCTCCTGGAATAACATTACTCTTAGGATTTTAGTCCACAAGGTTGGATTTATCTTTTCATTGAACCCTTTGAGATATAGTTTCCCCAATTCTAGGGTGCATGCCAGGATATTGACTCCTCTCTCACAAATTTTGGAATGGAGCAGTGCCTTGGGCATAAGCTTCCTATGATTTTTAACCCCCATGCCCCTAAGAATCAGTTTTTCTTTATTAGCAAGATTCAGATGCAGAATAAAATTACCTTTATTGGTTCCTCCTCTTGTTGGAGGATGAAATCATCATTATGACAAGCCAAGGTATGATTACTTGCTCCTTATTTGGCTGAGAGGGGGCTCCACCAGATGCCCATATCATTTAAATCCCCCATCATCACTCTATCCATGCCTCTCTACCAGGCTTGTTGTCTGTTTCTGCACTGCTTATCTGCACTTATTTCTGTCCAGGTGGTTTGTAGTATACACAAGGATGATATAGCTTCTATTTTGCTCCCTTTGCTCTCCATCAAATATTCTGTGACATGCTTCTCTCCTCTGGCTCCTGGAAAATTTGCCTGTGCCTCTAAGATGCATAGAGTATTCTCTATTCCTTGTGATGTGATGTGGTCCTACAGATGGTGTGCTGTTGTTATTTTCCCAAAAAGGAAACTTTCTGGTTAGGATATGTCTTTTATTCTTTAATTTTTGTCTTTTCTACTTTATAGTCTGTGTTTTTGGTTCTGATGGTATAAATCCACACTCTTACAACAGAACACACTCTCATAAGGAGACTTTTGTGGTCTTATTTGTTTGGTTTTTGCACCAATTTTCCTTTTAATAGTTCTCTCTCTCCTTTTTGTTTATTTCTCATAATGATTTAAAGCCACATTTTTTTTTCTGAGTAGTGAAGCTACAAAAAACCTTGGTAAAGAATAGCTTTAACTCTATCTTAATTCTGCTTTGGCATTTGGGAACACTGGGGTCCTGTGCCCCTGTGTCAGTCACAGGGGCATCTCTGGGCATAGATCAATTCCATGTTTTTCTTTTGAGTTCTTAATGATTCCCGTTTTCAAGTCTGTATATCAAGTGATGTATTTGGGGAGCAAAGAGGATCTCATTGAATTTTGGTGGTGACATCCCTTAACAGGGAGTTGATCAAACCCAATTTACTCTTACTTAGCTGATTTAACTGTTACTAACTGCTATTCTTGAGGAATGGATGTGGCTATAACTCAAGCATATCTAGCCCAAAGACCTCCCAACTGGGAAACTCTTAGTATTAAGTCAGTCAAAGAAATACTGTAGTGTCTTCGATATCCTTCTAGGTTTTTAGAGAATCAAGTTGAATGTGGGTATTTGAGCCTGTCCACTTACTATATAATATTACTGCCTGCAGTCATTGAAGTCAACAAGAGAGATATAGTCTTCCTGGTAGATGGCACATCTACACGGGGACCAGCCAACTTCAATGCCATCCGTGACTTCATTTACAAAGTCATCCAGAAGCTGGAAATTGGACAGGATCTGATTCAAGTGGCTGTGGCCCAATACACACACACTGTTAAGCCGGAGTTTTATTTTAAGGACTTCCACACCAGAAGGGATGTACTCAGTGCTGTTCGGAGGCTGAGGCCCCTTAATGGCACAGTGCTCTATACAGGCGCTGCGCTTGACCACATCAGGAACAACTTCTTCAATAGTTCTGTTGGTTATCGTGCCGCAGAAGGAGTTCCCAAACTCCTGGTGTTGATCACGGGAGGTAAGTCCCTTGATGACATCAGCCTGCCGGCCCAGGAGCTGAAGAGAAGTGGCATCATGGCCTTTTCCATTGGGAACTCAATGGCAGACAGAACGGAGCTAGAAGAGGTTGCCTTTGACTCCTCCTTGGTGTTCGTCCCTCCAGAATTCCGAACTGGGCCTCTGCAAGCCATTTTACCTGGTTTGCTGGCGCCATTAAGAACTCTTTCTGGAATCACCCAAGGTATGTTCCGAACCATAAGTAGGGTAATCATTTTAAAGCGAGATCTTAGAAAGAGAAAATGATTTGGCCTCTGTGTCGCTAAATAGAATCCAGAACAGACTACTGCTAAAAAAATGTAATAAGACAAGATGGCGAATAATCTTGAGGTCCCTTTTTATTTGGGGTTGAGAAGCCTGGATCTTGGATGGCTAAAGGTCAATCTGTAATGGCCAGTGTTTGAAAGGGCCTTTGTGAAGGGAGGAGTAGTGCCTGAAGATTGAACTCCATCCTCTTCAAATTCCCCAAATAAAATGAGAACTCAACAAGGATAGAACGGGAAAACTCAATGTTAAGTCCACAAATGATTTTCTTCGAACGTTGCTTTGGGAACCTGTAACCTGAATGGATTTGATCCACCCAGCCGTCCTTAATGAAGATGAATATCACGGAACCACCACCTCTCACCCTAACCAGCTTCTCCAAGTCACTGTCTCCTCTGTTGCATGAGTGCATGCCTAGCCTTAAGATCATTTGGTGTCCCTGGATGCCCCTGCCCCCACCCCCACCCCCACCCCCACCCCCACCCCCATCTTAAGGCTTAGTTGTCTTTCTGTGTTTCAATCTTCCATCCCATGCCAAAGTTATTGAAGTTGATTGTTCCAAGACAGTTTACAACTCATTGATTTTCAAATTTGAAAGAGGAGTTAATTGTTAGGTCCCAGTGATGGCAGATGAGGATTACTGTCAAGAATGATGTGGCACATATTACCAATTTCCTGAGGGCACTGGGCTGAGCATTTATTTAGAAAATGTGAAGAAATTCTGAAGGAGCCAAGGTAACTTTATCCTCCATTGAGAGGCAGGGTAGAATAGTGAACGGAACTTCAGAGACAGCTGAATTAGAAGCCCATCTCAGTTATATGATTCTGGGCAAGTCACAACCTCTCCAACTGTAAAATGAGGGGGTTGGACTTGAAGGCTCCTGAGGTCCCTTCCAGTCCTAAATCTATTTATGACCCCAAGCATGTATAATAAGCAGCATTTTAAAACATGTAACTGTCTTTATTAAGGCGTGAAGTTCTTCATACATTCCATTTGAATATTGCCTTTAGCACATATTTTATATGTCACAAAACTGAACTAAAACGTGGCTCTGTGACTTTCAAGGAATACAGAAATCAGCAAGGAATAATGGCAAATATTCTCACTTAGAACATAGAACTCCAGGGAGGAAAGGGAATAAGATATGGACCTTTGTTTTCCCCTGTTCCTTTACCCTTGGCCCTTGTTATGGGCCCCCTATAGTTGTTGGTGGGAGGGGACATCACTTTTTGTTTTTACTATTATCACCAATTCTTGCCTCTGTCAGTCTGGCAAGGTCTTCTATCCCCTTGGCTCACCTAAAGAGTTTTTTGAAAGATTTTGCCAAGAGGAAAAAAAAGACAAAGCAGATCTGGGGTAGGGAGAAGGACTAGACTTGTAATTTTATTGGCACAGAAAGTTCACTCTGCCAATGTAAACCCTGCAGTTTTTCCCTCTGATGCACAGATCAAGCTGAATCCATTTGCCTTGACAGGCCTTCAAATTCTCTTCTCTAGGCTTGTGATTTCCAAATCCTTTGGCCAATCCTTATATACCACAGTCCTTAGTCCTTCTCCCATCCTAGTTACCTTTCAACTCATCAATGCCCTTCCTAAACTGTCATGCCCAGAGTAGCACCACCACTTCTCTATTCCTAGACATTACAGCCCTCAAAGCAGCCTAAGATTGCATGAACCTTCTTTGTCTGCCTTAGTATACTGTTGGCTCATCTCGAGCTCATAATCCACTAAGAACACCCACATCTTTTTCACAAGAAACAAGAAAGGCACAGCTGGACGGTCCCAATCAGGAATTAGAGGAACAGCTCCAACCTATTTTAACCATCTTCCCCAATAGGATCAGATTGTGACAAGAGCAATGTCTTCTGGTGTGTGGATTTATTCTGGGGGCAATGGGGAGGGCTCTCACCATTCTTCTGATGATTTCTGATGCTAGCCACCCCACCGTGGGAGATGGTTCACCTATGTGTTTTGTGAGCTCCACTCAGTTCCTTACCCTTGACCATCAAAATGCTTCACCAGTAGCAGTAGTTGAAAAGAAATATGCAGAGCCATCTGTCATATTTGATGCTCAGCACGCTTGGCCTCACCGTGTTTCTCTGTGGTCTTGGTGTCCCATGTGTGCCTGCGCGGGATGGACACATGGTCCAGTCTCACACAGTGTGTTACCTGTCTCTGAGTATCTCACTTTGTTTTCTGTGCTTCACTGCAGTTCCTGTAAACAAAAGGGATATCATCTTTCTTTTGGATGGATCATTCAACGTGGGAAACGCCAACTTCCCTTATGTGCGCGACTTTGTAATGAACTTAGTGAACAGCCTTGATGTGGGCTATGACAATATCCGGGTCGGTTTAGTTCAATTTAGCGACACTCCCGAAACTGAATTCTCCCTAGACACATACCAGTCCAAGGCAGATTTGCTTGCTCGCCTGCGGCAGCTGCAACTCAAAGGGGGGTCCACTCTGAACATTGGCTCAGCGCTTGACTTTGTGCGCTCCAAACATTTCACGGAAGCTGGCGGGAGCCGGATCCATGAGAACGTCCCTCAGCTCCTCCTCCTGCTCGCTGCTGGGCAGTCGGGGGATTCTTACTTGCAAGCTTCCAATGCTTTAGCCCGAGCTGGAGTCCTGACCTTTTGTGTGGGTGCTAGCCAGGCTAACAAGGCAGAGCTCGAGCAGATTGCATTTAATCCCAGCCTGGTCTATCTTATGGATGATTTCAATTCCCTGCCAGCCTTGCCACAGCAATTGATTCAGCCCCTAACCACATATGTTAGTGGTGGTGTGGAAGAAGTTCCACTTGCCCCAACAGGTAATGTTCAATTTTCTTCATCCCTACTCTC
Source organism: Gymnobelideus leadbeateri (assembly GCA_011680675.1). NCBI lineage: Eukaryota > Metazoa > Chordata > Mammalia > Diprotodontia > Petauridae > Gymnobelideus > Gymnobelideus leadbeateri. The sequence goes on from WOXC01009473.1 coordinate 103,561, forward strand.
TATCCTCTCACTTCAATGGAGACCAAACTGGAAGGCAGTTGGTCAATATCTTTCTCCACCTTGTTGTGACCCTTAGGAGGGATGGAGGTTCCCTGGGGTTGACTTTTAAAAAAAAAATTGGATGTTGGAGATACTATACCAGCATGCTCCAATTCTTCCATCAATGCTCTTTAAGGAAGAGATGAATAAATTAAAAAGCTATTTACTAAATGCTCACTATATGCCAAGCATGGTGCTAATTTACAAAGACATAAGTGAGACAATTCCTGCCCTCAAGGAGTTTATATTCTAACACTGCTTATGAAGGAACTCCTTGTAGTTCAGTTCCATTTCAGACAGCATATGACTTTTAGTTTTTTGCTCATTCTATGGCTCTTTTTCACCACAATACTTTAAAATTTAATTTAAAAAATTGAAATTCAGAAATCATATTGGCTTTAGTGACCCTCTGAATTGAAAAGTGCCATTGCCCTTCTGAGCTCTGTTACCATATTGCAGATACAGCAGGAATTCATATTATCAGAGATTTCAATTTAGAAGGATCCTCACAGGTCATCTGTCTAACCCCCTCATTTTATAGGTGAAGAAGCCGAAGCCCAGAGAAATAATAGGATTGTAGATTCAGGGCAAGAAGGGACCTAAAAGACCATCTACTCCAACTCCCTCCCTCCCAACTCAAGAAATTGAGTTGACTGGATGTGTCCTGACAACATAACAAGAGATGATACCACACTTGAATTGTTTGATCTTAAATCTCGTCCAAATTGTCCTCTTGAACATTTGCCTGTAACTTTTGCTCACGTGAACATCAGTGAGGATAGGGCTGAGACAGATTCCCTGCTTTCATCACAGATGATCCCAACCAGCATCTACACCAGGCATGTTTTTATACCTGAGTTAAATTTGCAGGATCATACAAATACTCCAAGGTTGGACAGTGCCTCAGAGGCTATTTAGTCTAACTGTTTACCCTGAGCTAAGTCCTGGAGAGTCAGACAAAAAATAAAATACTCCCTTCCTCTAGGGAGTTTCTATTCTACCATGGGGAAGTTTAATGTGGACCATTTCTATGGTCTATTGGCAAAACATCTATTGTGAACAAGATGGCAAAGACAAATTTGGAGAATAATTAGATTGAAATGCTGGCATAGTTTCTATTCTGCCTCCCCTACTATCTATTTTGTATGGTAAGGGGGCTCAGAAGGCTTCTTGGGGGCACTACTGCTGACTAGTGACAGCCATGGAACTCACTGATTCTTACAATCAGAATTGCTCCCAGGAGCTGTTTGGATGGAATGAAGTAAAGTTAAGTCACCCCATGTAGTTTGATCCTTAAATTTATCTTTTGCATGGTTCTTTGTGCCTCTTTAAAGGGAGTTTAAGAAGAATTATATTTTTGGACAAAGACAGAGTAGATGGATAGATATGCAACAATGAGAAAGAGTGGCTACTATTTGGGGTCTGTCATAATCTCAAATTTAGTGAAATGATCATTAATTTCAACTGAATAAGTGGAAGCATGTTTCATGCCATCCATATTTATCAACCAATGGCACCCTTTGTCATGAGAAATCAATCTCACATTTTTAAAAACATGATTGTGATAATAGCATCATTAATTGTTTTCCAGCTAAATTTATTTTTAGAAAGGATGCAGCCTTCCTATACCTTGCTACCAATGGCATCTCACAAATCCTAGAGTGTTATGGAAATTTTCTTGTGCTTTTTTTTAATAAGATAACTTTTTGGGGGGGAGGGGGGAAGGTAGGGCAATTGAGGTTAAGTAACTTGCCCAAGGTCACAAGGCTATTAAGTGCTAAGCATCCAAGGTCAGATTTGAACTCAGGTCCTCCTGACTCCAGGGCTGGTGCTCTATTCACTGTGCCACCTAGCTGCCCCTGTTTTTTTTTTCTTGGAGAAGCAAAGTGTTGAGTCTATGTGCTTGTTTCTTTTCTCTATCCCCAAATGAACACAGTAGGACCCGAAATTTTAGTGACAGTGGGTTTGCATTCTTTTGGCTGCTGGTATAGCTATCTTCTTCCATACTTGGTGAATCCTGTTAGCAAGTTCCTGTAGCTCTTGATTGAAATTCAACCAGCTGTGATCAACAGTGTCTATTTTACTTATTTTGTTTTCATTCACCTCTATTTTAGAAAACAAGCGGGACATTCTGTTCCTCTTTGATGGCTCAGCCAACCTTGTCGGTCAGTTCCCTGCAGTCCGGGACTTCCTCTACAAGATTATTGATGAGTTGGATGTGAAACCTGATGGCACTCGGATAGCAGTGGCCCAGTACAGTGACAATGTCAAAATTGAATCTCGTTTTTCTGAACACCAGAATAAGGGAGAGATCTTGAATGTTGTGAAACGGATGAAGATTAAGACAGGCAAACCCCTCAACATGGGCTATGCCCTGGATTTGGCACAGAGAGATATTTTTGTGAAGTCAGCTGGAAGTAGAATTGAGGAAGGGGTGCCTCAATTCCTCGTCCTTCTGGCTGCTGGAAGGTCAACTGATCGGGTAGATGTGCCAGCCCAGAATCTGAGACAAGTTGGCATTATTCCATTCATTTTCCAAGCCAAGAATGCAGATGCTGCTGAATTAGAAAGGATTGTACCATCCCCTGCATTTATCTTAACTGTTGAATCTCTGCCCAAGATCGGAGAGCTTCAGCCACAGATTGTGAATCTCTTGAAAACTGTGCAAAATGGTGGGCCACCTCAAGGTATGCTTGGCCATAGCTGCTTTCCCAGGCTAGTCCTTCAGCATATGGGTCAGTGGAGACATTGGATTTATAATGGGGAGATTGCTGAGGAAGTCAATTATAGTGCTACATAGTTCTGGGATTTCATTTTTGCTACTGAACTATCTCTAGGACTGCTTCAGTTTCCCACCCATTAAATGGGAAGGCAGTCAGGTGGAAAGAGTACTGGATTGAGAATCAAATGCTGGCTTTGGAATTTAATATCCATGTGACCTTGGACACATTATTTCAATAATCTGGGTTTCAGTTTCCTCATTTCTAAAATGGAGGAGTTCAAATATATTATCTCTAAGGTCTCTCCCAGCTCTAAATCTGTTGGACCTTCAAATCCTGTCTCTAACATGTCCTAGTTGTGTGACCTTGGCTTGGGCAAGTCACTTCCACTTTGTGGGCTTGATTTCCTAGTCTGTGGGAGGAGATTGGAGCACAGAAAGCCCCTTCTAGCTGTGATCTTATAATCGGGAGTCAGAGGAGACTTGGCTCAGATCTTGCCTCTGATATTTACTACCTCCATGGTCTTAAGCAAGATTTATTGGCCTATTCATTTATTGATCCAGTTTCCTCATCAGTAAAGTTGAGATCCTATGATCCCCTCTCTACTCTGCAATGCCTGGAAACATCTCTTTAAGAAACATTACCAAAGACTAATGGAACAATTTCCATCTTCTCTACCCTACCCCCCACTAAGTCTCCCCAGTTTCCCCCAAGAGACCTATGGCAGGGGGTGGACAGGAACACAAGGTCGTTGATGAATCATCTGGTCTGATTTCTTCCTTTTAGGTCCAGGTGAGAGGAAGGATGTTGTGTTTCTGATCGATGGCTCTGAGGGAGTCAGAAGCGGCTTCTCTTTATTGAAAGAATTTATTCAGAGAGTGGTAGAGAGTCTGGATGTGGGTCCCGACCGGGTCAGGGTGGCTGTGGTGCAGTACAGTGAGCGAGCCCGGCCCGAATTCTACCTGAACTCATACTCGGACCAGCAGGGTGTGGTCAATGCCATCCGCAGGCTCACCCTGCTCGGTGGCTCGTCCCTCAACACCGGCTCGGCCCTGGATTTTGTTATGAGGAACATGCTTGTGGAATCAGCAGGGAGCCGGATCTCTGAAGGCGTGCCCCAGTTCTTAATAGTTCTCAGTGCGAGCAGGTCCCGGGATGACATCAGAGGGCCCTCCGTGGTTCTGAAGAGGAGCGGCGCGGTCCCCTTTGGTATCCGAATCGGCCATGATGATGACACGGAAATGCGCACCATCTCCTACATCCCCGACTTCGCTGTGGTCATCCCCACCTTCCAACACCTCGGTTCTGTACAGCAAGTCATTTCAGAAAAAGTGACTCTGCTGACCCGGGAAGAACTGGACAAAATAACGCCGGTGCTGACCGTGTTACCAACAGGTAGGTCTCCTTTCATCTAGCTTGGCCAAGATGCAAATGATCTTCAACCCACCTTTTTGTGGGGTGAGAGCTGCCTGTGTGATCAAAATCAGAGGGATGTGTCCAGAAGAAGTCTAAAGCTTGCAGGGAAGCAAAAATTCCAGGCTTTCTAGTGGACTTCGAGCTCAAATAGTCAGGCCATAGGCATTTATTAAGCACCTCCTGTGTGCTAGAATGTGCTAAGCACTGGGATGACAAAGGAAGGCAAAAGAAACTCCCTACTTTCAAGGCGCTTATAGTCTATTGTGGAAAAGAAGGTGCAAATAGCCATGTACACACAAGATATATAGATGTGTGCAGGCAGCAGTGGCACAGGGCTGTGATTTCATCAGTGCAGGAAACTCCTTCTACCAGTGGCAGCTGGGAGGGGCCTTCTCTGTAAACTACAATCTTAGAGCAGCATTCCTCAAAGGGTGGCCTGTGCACCAGCCCTGAGGGTTTCCAAAACCTTTTAGGTTTCCTCTGTGAGGTCAAAACTATTTTCATAATAACACTATTAAATTCCCTACTAACATACTCCTCCCTTTCCCAAATACATATCTGTGTTAGGGCAGATGTTTTTCATATACTTCAATTAAAACAGCATATCATAACAGATTGGATATAGAAGCTGAAATGAGAATCCAGTGCTTAGCATTGTGCCTGGCACATAGTAGGTGCTTAATAAATGTTTATTGGTTGGTTGATCTCTTAAGCCAGACATGAAAGAGATTTGCAAAAATGTAAAAAAGGTCCTATTCTTCTTACTAAATATATTTTTGTTTGGAAAAATGTAGTTATTTTTCCATAAAAAGTCACTTATGTTTATATATAACAGATAAATTCTAACTCTAAATTTGTTTCTAACTGCAACCTTGGTGGTGCAGTGGATAGAGTGCCAGACCTGAAGTCAACAAGACTCATCTTGGGGAGTCCAAATCTGGCCTCAGATTACTAGTTCTGTGATGCTGGGCAAGTCACTTAGTCCCATTTGTCTCAATTTCCTCATCTGTAAAATGAACTAGAGAAGGAAATGGCAAAACCACTCCAATAACTCAGCCAAGAAAACTCCAAATGTGATCACAGAGAGTCTGACATGACTGAAAAACAACTGTAATTTTAAATAAATTAATAAATAAAATGTATCAGTTTTGATTACTAATATGATAAATATTGACAGAACACACATAAACAAAAATTCTTTGGGGTCCTCAGTAATTTTTAAGAGTTAAAAGGAGCCCTGATATGAAAAAAAAAATTGATAATTGTTGTCTTGGAGAGTCAGAGGTTAAGTGACATTCTTGGATTCCAACTTAACACTCCATTTTACCATATTGCCTCCCATGAGTCTTTGGGCTACAGCCTATTCCACTTCCTCTTCTTCATCTGGGCTCTTCCTCCACCCTTTTTAGTTCAATGTGCATGGTATTTCTAAGTGCAAGACAAACATTTCTACCCAGGGGGAGCTGTGTGGGCCCAGACTTTATGCACTGATAATCCACCTCTGGTATTATATTAATTTGGTTGGGATGGGGCAAAAAAAAAAATGAAAGTCATTTCTCTTTGGCATTTCCTGTGTTCTCATCTCTCTCAGTCTTCACCCTTGTGATTTTCATCATGGTGTAACTTTGATCTCTGGGCATGTAGAAAAGGAAAATGTGATTGATGAACATTGACAAATGCTGGGGACAATTTCTTATGCTTTTTAATGTGAAAGGCCACATTCTGTAACAAATCAATCAATCAGTAAACATTGAGTAAGCACCTACTATGTTCTGGGCCCTGTGCTAAGAATGGGGGCTACAAAAAGAGGCAAAAGGTAGTCTCTGACCTCACAGAGCTCCCAATGTAAACATGAAAACAAATGCATACAAGCAAGTTCTATCCATCCATCCATCCATCCGTCCATCCGTCCATCTGTCCATCTATCCATCTATGTATGTATGTATGTATGTATGTATGTATCTATCTATCTATCTATCTATCTATCTATCTATCTATCCATCCATCCATCTAGAGTGAGAAAGAGAGAGAAATCTATGTATATATAATAAGCAGGAAATAATCAACAGAAGGAAGGCACTAGAATTAAAAAGGGTTTTGGAAGCCTTCCTATAGGAGAAGGAATTTTAGTTGAGACTTAAAGGAAGACAGAGTGGTCAGTAGTCAGAGTGGACAAGACATTTCAGGCATTGGAGAGCACCAGAGAAATTGCCCTAGAGTTAAAGGATGGAGGGTCTTATTTGTGGAACCAGCAGGAGGCCAGTGTCTGATGAGAGTTTCTATAGAATGAAAACTTTCCCAAAGTACCAGCTTTCAGGCTCATTTACTTAGGGTAATATTTAATTTAGGTCATACTCTGTTGTTGTGAAATCCAGAGGATTGATCACTTTATTTCTTTGATGAGCTGGGGAAATGGTAAGATTAGTTGTAACTTCAAATAAGGAGGCCAGTGGCTTGGACATACATATCTTTTTGCTTTATGGGGAAAAAATATGTTGGGCTTGGAGGCAGAGGTCCCATGGTTACTAACTTGCCTTCTGTATGACCTTGAACAAGGACTTAGACCCTCTTGGCCTCAGCTTCCTCACCTGTAACATGAGGGCCTTAGGCTAGAAGACCTCTAAGGTCCCTTATGCTTCTTGCTCTGATATGACATTCTGACACTTGCATTTCCCAGGGGTCAGCAGCAAGAGGGATGTCGTCTTTCTGGTCGATGGCTCCCAAAACACTGTGCAGGAGTTCTCTTATATTCGTGGCTTGATTGAGAGGCTCGTTGAGGACTTGGATGTGGGCTTTGACACCACCCGAGTGGCTGTGATTCAATTCAGCGAGGACCCCAGGGTTGAGTTTCTGCTCAACGCCTACACCAGCAAGGACGAAGTACAGAATGCAGTACGGAGGCTGCGTCCCAAAGGAGGCCGGCAGATCAACGTGGGTAGCGCCCTGGACTACGTGTCCAAAAACATCTTCCGGAGGCCGCTGGGGAGCCGTATTGAAGAGGGGGTGCCTCAGTTTCTGGTGCTGGTCTCTTCTGGGAGGTCGGATGACGAGGTGGAGGATTCTGCCGTGCAGATTAAACAGGCAGGGGTGGCCCCCTTCACTGTGGCCCGGAATGCCGATCCTGAGGAGCTGGTCAAGATTTCTCTGAGTCCCGAGTACGTGTTTTCCGTGAGCACCTTTAGGGAGCTGCCGAGCCTGGAACAGAAGCTCCTGACCCCGATTACTACACTGACTGCAGAGCAGATACAGAACCTCCTGACCCGCACCCAGTACCCGCCCCCAGGTAAGATGCTTCTCAGAGTAAATGCTATTTCAGAGTAAAACAAGGAGCTAGACGGGGCTAGGATGAATGGTGGGGAAAATGAGCGCCATGGAGTCAGGCTTTGCACTCTCCCCTGGGTGCTGGGTAAGTGCATGAACGTCCCCTGCACCCAGTTTCCTCATCGGTAAATTGAGGTCCTCTGAGGGTCTCTGCCAGCTCTGTGACTGGTAAAAGGAATCTCTGCTAGGGTATTCGGGTTAATTTTTTAACCTCAGTTTCCTCATCTGAAAAACAGAGATAAGAACATCTCCCTCCTGAGCTTTTAAGAGACATTTTTGGGGGAGCCAGAATATGCCTTAAATTCAAAGCTTAAGGAGGATGGTTAAGACAAGTTAAGACAAGTGTTTCCTGAAGGCAGGATCTCTCTTTTAGGGGGTGGCTGATAGTTAATGGCCACCAAGAGTACCAAGGTGACAGTGTGGCTTAGTGGGAGGGAGCTGGTCTTGAGGCCAGAAGATTAGCTCTTCAGATCTCATCTCTGACACATTCTGGCCATGTGTGCCAGGCAACTCCCTAAGACTACAAATCATGGAGAAGGTGCCAGCTTGTTTCCTCTCCCGGAAGATCCCAATACAAACGAAATCCCAGATTTACTCCCTATTTCTATGCCTAGAGTCCCAAGGAAAAGAGTCCAAAATTCAGATGATTGGTGAGCGTGGGTGGCCACAGGAGAGAGAAATGCTCATTTTTCTTTTCTTTCTTCTTTCTCCAGTTGTAGAAAATGATGCTGCTGACATCATCTTCCTCATTGACTCCTCTGACAGTGTCAGGCAGGAAGGGATTGCCCACATTCGAGATTTCATTGGCAGCATCGTTCGGAAGCTCAACATTGGCCCCAACAGGGTCAGGATTGGTGTACTGCAGTTCAGCAATGATGTTTTCCCAGAATTCTACCTGAAGACACACAAATCCCAAGCTGCTGTTCTGGATGCCATCCGACGCCTGAGGTTGCGTGGGGGCTCCCCGCTGAACACTGGCAAGGCTTTGGATTTTGTGGCCAAAAACTTTTTTGTGAAGTCAGCAGGAAGCAGAATAGAAGATGGGGTGCCTCAACACCTTGTCCTGTTTCTTGGAGGAAAGTCCCAGGATGATGTGTCCAGGCCTTCTAGAGTGATAGGCTCGGCTGGCATTGTTAGTGTAGGAGTGGGGGGTCGAAATGTTGACAGAGCTGAGCTGCAGACAATTACCAACAACGACAGGCTTATCTTCACTGTCAGAGACTTTAGGGATCTTCGCAACATTGAAAGCCAAGTCATAAATTCGTTTGGACCCTCAGGAGTGACTCCAACACCTCCAGGCCCATTTCCTCCTTCAACCCCAGGTAAATACACCATACTCCATGGGTAAAGATCATGGCATCATTGTTAGATGCCCATTAGTACTGATGCTTTTGTAGCAGTATTGTCACTCACTGGCATGTGTATTCCAAAGATCATCCCTAGACTGTCTTCCCCAGGGAGGAGCTCAGATGATGTTCAATGAGGACATGTTATTTGGGACATGACATAATTGACAGCTCTTAATTATTGTTCCATCTGCTGCTGTCCACCCTATCCTTGCATATGCCATCTTTCTTCTTCAAGGGCTCAATGCTCAGCTGAGGCTTTGCAGCCCCATACTTTCCTACACACTGACTGATTCACTTTCTTATTTGTCCAGATCAGCACTGAATGCCCTCTCACTCTATTCAAGTTACCTTGGTCACTGCTGCATCTGTAATTCCAGATGATAACAGCTAACATTTATATAGCACTTTAAAGATTGCTAAGTCCTTCACATGTATTCTCTCATTTAAGCCTTACAACAGCCTTAGGGAGTAGATGCCACAATTATCCCTATTTTGCAGATGAGGAGATGAGGATTAAAGACACTCTGAGTTACTTAGGATCTCCCAGATATTAAGTATCTGATATTCGATATCAGGAGTATTGAATTTCTAGTCAGAGGACCAGAGGTCAAGTCCTTAATGCCATGTCTGTGTGACCTTGGGAAAGTCACTTAACTTTTTTTTGTTGTTGTTGGAATAAGTGGCCTGTATGGTCCTATCCAGATCTAAACTGATGATCTCATGACTCCAAGTCCATCTCCACTGGAACTGGCCACACTGCTGAATCCTGTGATGCAGTATTAACTGTCTTCCTTCCAGTCTTTTTCACCACTAACTTTCAGGGCACCAGCCTTACTTTTTTATTTTCAGATTAGTCTTGACCTCCTATCATGAAATGCCTGTCTTGAGGCTACCACTTAATACTCTTAAATACTCTCTGGGAAATAGAAATCAATCAATCAGTTAGTTAACAAATAAATATTTATTAAGCACCATTTACAAGCCAGACACTCTGCTGGGCATGGGCTATGTAATAACAAAAATGAAAGGCTCTTCCCTTGAGGAGTTTCCATTCTTCTGAAGACCAAGTCATACAGCTCTTTCTTCTTGTGTCCCCATAGCCTCCCCATGACAGAGTTGTACTTGAACTCAACAAGACTTGGGTTCTAATGCTGCCTCTGAAATAGAATTGCTGTTAGAGTCAGGGTCTTAGACCCTGGGCAAGTAACTTAAACTGATACCCTCTGTAAGTTGCAAAGTAGGGGCTGATCTGCATTGTGAGGACGCAGAGTTCCCTATCCCAATGAAGTCACAGGTCTCATCCCAAAACATAATAAAAAAAATCCAAACAGAAACAAAACACAGCCCCTTTACTCTTTAATACAGGAGTTACTACTTAATACTAGGATTGTTTTTTTGGGGGGGGCAGAAATTCCTTTTAATATTTATAATGAGCATGCATATTCTACACCCCGCTTTTGCCTTTCAATGAGTTTTCCTGCCATTTGGTATCTCTTTACTGTGCCTACAGAAATAGACTGATTTTCTGGTTTTGTTTACTTCAGTGGCAAAGAAAGCTGACATTGTCTTCCTGTTGGATGGCTCCATCAACTTCAGAAGAGATGACTTCCAAGAGGTTCTCCGCTTTGCCTCGGGGATAGTGGACACCATTTACGAAGGTGGAGATTCCATTCAGGTGGGCTTGGTCCAATACAACTCAGACCCCACCGATGAATTCTTCCTCAAGGACTTCTCCACCAAAGAAGAGATCATCGATGCTATTAACAAAGTTGTCTACAAAGGTGGGAGGGAAGCCAATACCTTTGTGGGCCTTGACCACCTCAGGAAGAACCACTTTGTGCCTGAGGCTGGCAGTAGGATTGACCAGCGGATCCCCCAGATTGCCTTTGTGATCACCGGAGGAAGCTCGGTGGAAGATACTGAGGAAGTCACCCGGACACTGTCCCAGAAAGGCGTCAAGGTGTTTGCTGTTGGAGTGAAGAACATTGACTTAAGAGAAGTGTCAAAGATTGCTTCCAACAGCGCCATAGCTTTCAGAGTGAGCAATGTCCAGGAGCTGTCCGAGTTGAGTGAGCAAGTGCTGGAGACTCTGCATGATGCGATGCATGAGACTCTGTGTCCCGGCATGACGGACGTCTCCAGAGGTACTGACCATTATGTGCATGAGGTAGTGGGAAAAACTCTGGAAATGGGCTAATCCCAATTTGGACTTGGGTTCCAATCCCAGCCCAGTTTCCCGTAGAACCTCGGACAAGACACTTTGCTTGGGTCTTAGTTTCTTGCTCTGTACAAAAGGGGATTGACCAAGATGCCTTTGAGGTCCCTCCTCCATCCAGACTTAGGATCCTCCAAATTCCCTATCCCTTAAAAATTGGCAAATGGGGGCGGCTAGGTGGCACAGTGAATAGAGTACAGGCCCTGGATTCAGGAGGACCTGAGTTCAAATCCGGCCTCAGACACTTAACACTTATTAGCAGTGTGACCTTGGGCAAGTCACTTAACCCCAAATTGCCCTACCAAAGGTTCCCTGGTCATCCAGCTTGGTTTTCATTTGTTTTATCTTAACCTCATTTATTTTGGTTAAATACTTGCTGGTACCCTAGCAATTGTGACTTGACTTTTGTTCTCAGGGGAACAGAACAGTCAATCAATCAACCAGCTTTTATCAAGCATTTATTATGTGCCAGGCACTGGGGATGCAAAGTAAAAAAAAACAAACAAAACCAAAACCTTGATCTCAAAAAGCTTACCTTCTATTGGGGCCAAGACAACTTGTATGTAATCAATCCATCACTAAACCTTTACTAAGCACCTATTATGTGTCCAGCACTGTGCTAGGCACTGGGGATGCAAAGAAGTCCTCCTCCCCTTGCTCAAGAAGCGTATGTTTTTTTAGAAGAAATGACATAAGAGAATAAGCAAAGTCGGTCCGGCTTCTCTTGCCTTCTGGGCTCTGCTCCTTCCTCTTAATCTTTAATTTTCCAGATTATAGAGGTTATTTGTGTGTGTGTGTGTGTGTGTGTGTGTGTGTGTGTGTGCGCGAGCGCAAGGACATGTAGGCTCATCAAATGCTCTATTCAACATGAGGCTGATTGTCTCTTCTGGTTCTGCATAGCCTAAATATAAGGATAGGACTTAGACCCAATGGTCCCACTTAGACTATGATGGAATACTGACAGGACCAATTCTCAGTGGCTTCATAAAATGTTAGACTTGGTATCTGGTGGCCAGTGTTTGCCATATAGTAAATCCCCCCTGCCCCCAGCACAACTTCTCTCCTCTTCCTCTCCCTCTCCCCACACCCTAAAGACACTGGTTATAGGAAAGTCCCCCTTTATTTCCTCCTCTCTTATTTCATTTATAGTTGGAAGCAGTGCTGCATGGGAGACAGAAGGTTGGGTTCAGAGACCAGAAGATGTAGGTTCAGATTGTCTGACTCATACTGGTTCTGTGACCCTGGACAAGTCATGTGCCTGGTGAAGGTTCGCCTTGGTGGAAAGAATTTCCCTCATGCTGATGAAACCATAGAGCCTCTTTGTCTTTGGGCATTTCCCTGCTAGAATGATTGCTTGCCAGAGTCCGTAGATGAATCTTGCCATGAATTTGTTTGCCCAGCTTGTCATGTTCCTCTTTCCCAGCATGCCACCTGGACGTGATTCTTGGCTTTGATGGCTCCCGAGACCAGAATGTGTTTGTGTCCCAGAGGGGCTTGGAATCCAAGGTGGATGCCGTCCTGAACCGCATCACTCAGCTACAGCGGATCAGCTGCACTGGCAGCCAGGAGCCCACCGTGCGGGTGGCTGCCGTGGCCTACACCCCTTCCGGGCCCGTGGAAGGCTTTGACTTCTCTGAGTACCAGCCTGATCTGTTTGAGAAGTTCCAGACCATGCGCAACCAGCACCCTTACCTCCTGACAGCGGACACTCTGAAAGTCTATCAGAACAAGTTCAGGAGCTCCCCAGCGGGCAGTGTGAAGGTGAGGATGGGGCTGTCTGTCTATCTTGCCAGAGATGTCTCTGCATGTGGGGGATGGAGACCAGAGGCAAAGTGATGGAGTGAGGAGGGGCCTGAATTTGGAGTCAGAGGAACCGAGTTCAAGTCCCACCTCTGGGTCTCAGTTTCCTCATCTGTAAAGTGAACAGGTTAGACAAGAAGATGAGAAGGTCTGTCTTGAAATCCTCTGATATTTTGGGGAGTGGGCGGGAGGTTCTTGAAGGGGGCTTCTCTGAAAACCCTTATAATGAGCTTTGACTTCATGAGAATGTGCATGCCTTTGCTCTCGGTCACGTTGTTCAGTGTGTTTCTTTGTGGCCCCATCTGGGGTTTTCTTGGCGGAGATACTGGAGGGGTTTGCCACTTCCTTCTCCAGCTCATTTTAAAGATGAAGAAACTGAGGCAAAATGGATGAAGTGCCTTGTCTAGGGTCACACAGCTAGTAAGTGTCTGAGTCCAGATTTGAACTCAGGAAGAGGAGTCTCCCTGACTTCAGGTATGGCGCTCTGTGCACTATGTGCCCACTGGCTGCCATACACACCTTAGAGACTATCGTTAGAACATCATCCCTCAGAGGGACTGTTTCTTACACTTTCAGACCTAGAGCTGAAAGGAGTCTTGGATCAGCCAGGCCAAATTCTTCATTTTACATATAAGGTAAATGAGGCCGGTAAAGGAGAGTGACTTGCCCAAAGTCACACCAGTAGTAGGGCACAGAGATGGGGTTTGGAAGCAGGCTCTCTGAGCTCACTTAGCACTGTACCCGGAAGCCTGGTTACTATTGAAAGAGCTTGGGTTCTGGACTCAGAGGGTCAGAGTTCTAATCCTGCTTTGCTAAGAGAGACACTGGATCTCTCAAAGAGAAGGTTCCCAAGTACTCTGGTAGTGACCCAAGCCTGAGTCTGGATTTTCTGATTCATTTGTCACTGTGGGTTAGGGTGAGGGTAAGAGACTGTAGTTTCTGTAGTTACATTGTTGACATGTTCCAATCCACCTGTGTCCTCCCTCTCTCTCTCTTCTTTTAAAACTTGCTTTTGATTTCATAAATGAATGTTGCAGTCAAGACACATGCATCATATCATATAGCTCAGGACTATAATAGAGGAGGTGCTTTTTTAAAAATGGGTCATCAGTTTGTATTACGGGAATGGTCCAGCCTGGTGCTTTGCATATGGGGGGCATGTTTGTAAATTGTCCTCAAGATCCCTTTTTGTTGAAAATTCTGGTGATTTTGTGTGAGGCTTGACTTTTCTACATTTTCCTTTTTCCAAGGTGGTTATTCATTTTACTGATGGGGTAGATGGCAGCCTGGCTGAGTTACAAAAAGCATCCGCTGAGTTGCAAGAAGAAGGTAGGTACAATGCCTTGCTAAAACTGGGTTTGCATAATTGGGTACAAGAAAGTCTGGGCTTGGGGACATGATCACCATCTTCATGTATCTGAAGGATTGTCTGTCGTGAGAGACCATTGGTACAAAGGTATGGAGGTAGAAGATGGGATATCATGGGGAGTCATGGGGATGTGTGGGGAGTCAAATGGGGAGTAGTCCCATTTGACTGGAATGGAGAATGCATGAAGAGGAAGAGGGCTTAAAGATGTTCTACTCAGTCTCAGAGTGTGAAACTAAGACTGGTGGATGCAAACTGGAGGCAAATAAATTTAGGCTTGACCTAGACAAGGAGAGCTCACCAAGAGTAGAATGGCTGCCCTGACTGGGGTCTTTGAGCAGAGGCTGCTTGGCTACTTCTTGGGGATCTATGGAAGGTTTCCAGAGCTCAGTTTTATTTTCCTCATCTGTAAAATGAGGGGGTCCCGTAGTTGTTGGACCTTCGGACCTTTGCCTACATATGGAGAAGTCCCAGAATGGTTTGTTATGCCTGACTCACAGCGAGTTCTTTCCCTAAACATTGCAGTGACACCCCAATACCTCTTACGAGTCCTTGCCATACTTATGATGTGGTACAGGGAGACTATGGGGCAGTAGGAAGGGCCCTGGCTTTTGAGCTAGAAGTTCCAATGGGTTCCAATCTTACCTCTACCAATTATGGCCTGTATGACCTTGTACCTGTCATTTAACCTCCTGGGCCTCAGTTTTCTCATCTGCAAAATGGGAGGGAGATGGGTCTAAATCTGAAGTCCCTTTAAGCTTTAGAACTGTGATCCTATGAACCCATTCTACCATTTGTGGCTTGGATAAAGATGCCAAAGCCTCTTCTTAAATGTTAGCTCTCATGGGCCTGTTTCCTATTTTCTCCCCACAGGTGTGAAGGCCCTGATCTTTGTTGGCCTTGAACGGGTTGCCAACTATGACAATGTGATGCAGTTGGAATTTGGTCGTGGCTTCACCTACAATCGGCCTTTGACGGTGAACTTGATGGACCTGGACTATGAGCTGGCAGAACAGCTTGTAAGTTCTGAGCATCTTTACTCAGTGGATGAGTTTGGGGACACAGTGTTTGGTTTGTAAGTCTCAGCACTCTGAGCTCACAGGGATGGAAGCTTTAACACAGTGACTCAGTTGTGGGCTCTCTGTTTGGGGCTTGTCTTGGAACTCGAGCTACTGGTGGATTCCAAAATGGCGCCCTTGGATGGAACAAGTGTCAGAAAGTGGGGAGCGGGGTCTCTAGAACCATCTGTCTCCTTTGATGACTGACCCTCACTTCAGTTCATTATTGATGGGTGAAAAATAGCAATTTAAGGGGCAGTTAGGTGGCACAGTGAATAGAGCACCAGCCCTGGAGTCAGGAGGACCTGAGTTCAAATCCTGCCTCAAACACTTAACACACTTACTAGCCATGTGATTTTGGGCAAGTCACTTAACCCTAACTGCCGTCCAAAAAAAAAAGGCAAAAAAAATAGCAATTTAAGTTTCAAAGCAATTTACATACATTATCTCATTTGAGAAATACTAAGATGCTGGGAAAACAAGATTCTTGTCTTGACCAGTTATCCAGAAACAGTAGTTAGAAGCACTGGTGGAATTATTCTAGAAAATGGTGGAAGTGTTTTGTTTATGGTAAGATGGTAGAGATGAGAGTTCCGGGAAAGGTTACATTTTGAAAATGGGGAGTGAAAAGCATGCCTGGTAACCCAGGTTTGCTTAGTCATCTCACTCAGAGGTGTTCCTTAAACAAGAAAGAGAAAATAGGTGGGATAAAGGAAAGAATGTTGGGCTTGGAATTCGAGGATCTGGGTCCAAATTTCAGCTCTACTATTTACTTTGGGCAAATCCCTTGTCCTGCTCTGGGCCTGAGGCCTCTCACTTGTAAAATGAAAGCTTAGATGACTTCTGATGGCTCTTCTAGCTCTCGATCTGTGATCCAAATCAGAAGGTCCTGCAGTGAATACAAATTTTGAAAGAGAAAGGGAAATCAGACTGATTCTTGCTTTCTGAAGGAGACCAAGAAATTGTTCGATGCTTGGCCAAACCCTCCGGAGGGCCAGGGTGGCATGACATCTAAGCTTCCTTCAAGGAGAGTGATAGCTATGGCTTCTAGCCCAGAATTACAGCTAAAGGTGCTGACATATCTAAGGGCTGGGTGAACCTTCCCAGTTGGTTATGAAATGTGCTTGGTCAAGCCAAACATGGTAGAAAGACTCCTGGGGAGTGAGGTCAGTGAACTTACAGTGAGGACAAATGAATGATAGTTATTATTATATCAATCAATATAATAATCAAGATCGGTACATTAATCATCATTGTTATAAATAACTTAGATCCCAAGTCTGGCACTCTCCACGGTCCCACAGTGTTTGACATTTCTGAATATTAAGAAGAGGTTGTATTTTGAGGGCTTACAAAGCATTTTATAGACAACTCTTGTGAGCTTCAGAACAGCACTGTGAGGTGGGTGATATTATTCCCATTTAAAAAATGAAGAAACTGAGAGTCTGATAGAGTAAGGGGCTTGCCTGTGGCCACATGCATAGTAAATGACATATTTGGGATATTTTAGATGGAAGCTTCCTGAGGGCAGGGATTATATCATTTTCGCCTTTGCACCCAAAGCACCTATTACAGTGCCTGACACAGAGCAGGAAATTAATCAATACTTGCTGAATCAAATTGTTGAGGATCAAGAGCCCAGGTAGAAAAAAGGAAGCTAGGTGTCAGTACCCAGCTCTAGAGCTTATAGGTGAAAGAAGTGGTCCTTTGGAGGTATCTGGATGCTGAGAAATGGTTTGACTTTTTGGAGGGTGGGGTTTATATCACCAGTGGGTTGTGGATGTATGTCCCCTCCCTCCCACTGATTGCTGAGGGGGTCTCTAAGGACCCCTTCTGGGTTTCCAATCTTGACCTGGTTTCTCTGACCACAGAACAACCATGATTTCCAAATAACTATCACTTCAATGACATGGTATATCAGGTATATCAGGGGTATGAGACTGCTGACACAGCTCCTGATGGCACAGTAGATCCTTTTGAGAGTTGCTAGGGAGAGGGACAGCGGGGAGGGGAGTGATCATCCTAGGGTGGCCAATCTCGGTGCTTAGCAAATAGTCCTTCGTATGATGGACAGACAGCCCCTCCATGGGCCCAGACTGGCCAAGGCTGCACTCTGCTGGCAGAGACTCTGAGGAAGCAGGCTCACCTCGTCACCACCATGAGGCAGCTGGCAAAGGCATTTAGAGGAGTTCCAAATCATGTGACATGGAAAAGCCAAGGAGAGTAGGAATCCCTTGCCTGGAAACATTATTGGCTGTTAGCAGCTTGCTGGTATAAATATCAGAGAAAGAAGAAAACCTTGATGACATCACTTCAGAGCGTGGCCAAAGGAGAGCTCTATCATTCTATCTGCTCATGTCAGGATGATAATTATGAGGTGATCAGCAGGATTGCAGACACCTGAACAACGTAGTCTGCAGGAAACACAATCTAAAAGCATAATTTAAGCAGGAACTGGCAGCGTGAAGCCTCTCACTGGCAAAGTCAGTCTCATGGAGTGCTTGTTGCCTGAGGTGAGCAGCTGAAGTGTCAGCAGCGTCCTTAAAATGAATCACAGAGCTCGAGACAGAGCACAAGCAGGCTGTGCCAATGGCATGTAGAGCTGGAAGGGACCTCAGAGGCTGTCTAGTCCAACCCCCATTTCATAGAATGGGACACTGAGTCCAAGAAAGGACAAGTGACTGGTCCAAGGGATATAGCTAATAAGTGGGAAAGTCGGGGTTTAAACAGAGGTTCTCAGATCCCAAATCTGGCACTCTCTATGGTCCCACAGTGTTTGACATTTCTGAATATTAAGAAGAGGTCATATTTTAGCATTGATTCTATAAGGGGTCTCATCAGACCAACACATCTATATTACTTTAAGTATGCTGGCTAAAGCATTTTAAGTTTTAGTTTTTCAAATGGTCAATCCCTCCCTCCTGCCCTTCCTTCCCTCCCTTCCTCCTGCTTTTCTTTTCCTCGTTCACTCCTTTCCTTCCTCCCTCCCTCCCTCTCCCTCCCTTTCTCCCTCCCTCCCTTCCTTCCTTCCTTCCTTCCTTCCTTCCTTCCTTCCTTCCTTCCTTCCTTCCTCCCTCCCTCCCTTTCCTTCCTTCCTTCCTTCCTTCCTTCCTTCCTTCCTTCCTTCCTTCCTTCCTTCCTTCCTTCCTTCCTTCCAGTCCTATAAGTGTCTGTTTGAGAAATGACCTACAAGTTCATGTGACTGTATAGTGTTGAAGCTGATTATGGTGATGTGCCAGTAGTAAAAATTACTCCTAATGACTCCTGGCCACTCTAGTACAGGTGCCTTTCCATCTGGCCAGGTGTACACAGTTAGTTTTTTCTCAAGCCCTACCTGAACGTCCTTTTCCCCTTAGGAGGAGAGGGGACGAGCCCAAAGGGCAGTTTGGTGGATCATTCACATTCTTTCTCTTGGCTTGGGCAGTCTTTTACCATTCTCTTTCATTTCCACAGGACAGCATTGCCGAGAGGGCATGCTGTGGTGTTCCCTGCAAATGTTCCGGGCAAAGAGGAGATCGAGGACCTCTGGGCAGTGTTGGGCCAAAGGTAGCGTCTGGGCTTTGCTTCATTTCATAAAACTGAAATCAAATTCCAGGAAAATTGCATCAGCATATTTGAGCAGGAATTTTTCTTATCATTTACCATGGAGTGAAGGAGGAGTAAGGAAACCATTCCCATTTCACAACAGGGGACACTGAAATATAGCCAAGGTTCAGTTGACTAAAGGTCATGGGCGGAAATTGGATGGGACCACAAATCTCTCCAAGCTGCCTTTTCTTTAATATGTTGACTCTTTTGCCAAACAGCAATAAAAAACATGCACTGTTTACCAGCCTTCCTTATCTAAATACAAATATTCCCATTGACTGATGTCTTATGTCCCATCCATTTACTTGTACTATGAAGTGGGCTCTTCATTTTCTCCCTCCCTGAGACTAGCTCCTGAGTATCACAGTATTTGGCACGGGGAATTTGGTGAAAGAAGCATTAGGAGCATTGATAGCAGAAAGAACAAGCTTGATCCATCAATGCCTAGAAAAAGGACACACGTCTAGGAAGGAAATCTGAAGTCAGGCCCACAGAACTAACGATATTTCCTTAAATACGGGAGAATCACTGAGGAACTGGAATAGAGAGTGAAAGCTTTGATGGAATAGTATTCTATGAGTGAACAAATGGCTTTGTTTTTTAGGGTATGCCTGGAGAAGACGGCTATCGAGGTTACCCTGGGGATGAAGGTGGACCAGTAAGTAACACAGCTTTTGTCTTACGATGCCTCTTTGCATCTCGCCCTCTCCCTAGTACATGTGCGTGTATGTATATCTAGATCTATCCATCTATCTATGTGGATATCTCGAGTCCACACCATTTCTCCTTTCCGAAAGTGTGTGATTCTTTGTACTCCCTTGTAGTTTCCCCCTCTCTAATCTTGGCGTCATTGTTCAGACCCAGCAGCTTATATAAAGCAGAACACAGCCTGGCGTTGTGATGTCCTTCATTCGTATTCACTTGATATGACATTTCCAAGATAAGACACTCTTGACCAGTAAATGGGCTCGGGACCTTGGTGGCTGTCTCGCCCCAGTGACATAGACTTTCCAATTGAGAGCTGGCTGTCAGTTCCTGGAGGGCAGAGGCCATGGCTCTTCATCCTTGTGTTCCCAATGACTAGTGCAGTGCCTTACTCACAAGTACATCGTAGCACAGTGCTTGGCACGTGGTGTTTAAATGGTTTAAAAGCAGCCAATCATGCGTTCACATAGTAGGTGCTTAATAACTGTTTGTTGAATTGAGACATGCTCTATTGGCTGTAAAGATTACTATCAGACAAATCATTTCCTGGTGACATGCCGATAATAATAGCTGACCTCACACCCTGTTTTAAGCTTGGTTGTGAAACATTTTGAATGCACATCTCACTTGGTACTACCTGTGGGCTATGAGACATATGTTCTCATGGAGAAGGTTCAGTCTTGGATTGTCATTAAATATTTCTTTTGGGTTCATGTCTCCACCCAGAGCCTGTGGTTCATGCTTAGGTCTCAACTAAAAAGGAAAAGAGCCGTCAGCTCCTATGCAAGCATTTGGGCTAACAAAGCATAGAACACAGGCCAGACTTAATTTAATTTGAAAAAAAAAATCCCATCCAGCCCCATAAGCAGTTATAGATAAACGAGGAAGATAGTTTAACCAACACATATTTCTTCTTTTTCCAAAGGGTGAACGTGGACCTCCCGGTGTGAATGGCACTCAGGGTTTTCAAGGATGCCCAGGCCAGAGGGGAACAAAGGTATATTGTGGATGCATGATTGGGTCAAGTTTGGATAACGTGTGAAGAACAACTGCAGCCCAGAAAAGTGACTTTACCTGCATATATGGGAGGGATAATATATTTGTTTATGGTAGTTTAGGGTGAGGAGAAATTCATTTCTGTAAGGAGGAAGGCAGATTTGAGAAGCTTCTTGTGAATTACCTAAATGAGCTAGTCCCTCTTTGGGGCAGTTACATTTTAAATTTGATAGAGGAATGACCCAAAAGGAAGACCTTCTCAAAGTTTTAAAATACTGTAGCCTTGAAGTCAACATTTTGTTTTTATTATTCATCACTCACATTTACCACCATCACCACTATCATTGCCAACATCACTAGTACATAACACTTTTAGGTTTATAGAGCCCTGTACATGTTCCTTTATTTATATGGTGCTAATATAGATAGTTGGAATGGAATGGAAAAACTGAGGCTGTGATTTGGCAGTTAGACAGCCAGTAAACATCAGATACCAACCCACATGATCAGACTCTAAGGCTGGACCTATTTTCACTAACCCACTGAAGATATCCTTCAGCTAGTTTCTATCACTGCCCATGGGTAGTCATCACTCTGTTTATGGAAAATGCCTATCCTGAAGGATCACTAATTGTATTTGCTTCATTTTTAGGGTTCCCGGGGATTCCCAGGAGAAAAGGTATTTAATTATTTTAAAAATATTGTTATATTTCAATTTTTTAAATTAATGGGTTCATTTACCTATCTATATATCAACTCTCCTTTGTGTTTTCTTTCCTAGGGTGAATTGGGAGAGATAGGTCTGGATGGGCTAAATGGAGAAGAAGTAAGATATTTTAAAACTATTTGTTCTTTATAATAAAAAAAAAAACAACCCAACAACTTTAATTTCCCAAATCCGGGGCAACACGTCTTTGATAAAGGTTGTAGAACTGAGTCCCCTTATGACATTTTCCAAAACTCATTTTTCAGGGAGACAAAGGACTACCAGGTTCTTCTGGAGAGAGAGGCAGTGCTGGCAGACGGGTAGGTCATGCTTTTTCTACTATTGCTAAATTGATAAATACAGTAGTTTTTCTTGCAAGGACTTTTTATTTGGCCTATAATCAAAGGGATGTGTGGCCACCAGCAGAGCCAGAGCTGCTCTCTGGTTGGTTTCTAGGTATCTGAATGATTGTCATGTGGAGAAGGAATTAACTTTGTGCTACTTGGTCCCCAGGAGCACTGTCAGGTTGTGTTGAGTTCTCTAAAAACAAAGGTGCCTGGTTGTGCCCTAGAGAGCACAAAGAGGCATATTTAGACTTGATGTATAAAAAACCCTCCAAAAAACCTTCCTAATGATTGGAGCTGTTCAAATGTGGAATGGGCTAACATCGGGGGCAAGGGGTTCCTGGTCACTGGAGGCCTTTTCAGCCAAGGTTGTATGACCACTTGTCGAGGAAGCAGTTTTTGGTTTGGTATGTGCTGGAGTAAATGGCATCAGCGGTCCTCTCCAGTTCTAGAAGTGTGAGATTCTGTTTGCACAACTTTGGGATTTTCACTCTAAATACCGTTGTCGTTTCTAAGCTGACTCTCATGTCAAGGGTGGGGAATGGTTTTGGAAACATTTATGAGCTTTGTTGTCTCTTTGTGTTTTATTTTAGGGAGACAGAGGTGTGAAAGGAGAGAAAGGAGAGAGAGGAGACATGGGAATTCGTGGCGATCCGGTAAAGAGAATTCCCTATTAAATCGCTTAGGGTGAAGGGGAAGGGAATAAAATGTATAAAGCATCTATTATGTGCCAGGTGCTGAACAAAGAACTTTGAAAATATCATCTCATTTGCTTATTTGCTCAGTGTCAAGTTTAGGGCCATTGGTTACGAGGAAGACTGGGAAGGACATGGAGACACTCTCCAATTGAAATAGCGGGAGATGTGTGACTAAAAAGAGCCCTGCCCCACCTTTCCGGAAACTTTCTTTTGCAGTGCTCACCATAGAGAAGTCTGAATTATTCCTCTTTGGCTTGTAGAGCCTTGGCACTGTAAGCAAGGGCTTCTGTCAATGGTATTCTTGCTCTCCACTGGTCTCTTTTCTTATGTGACATTTCAGCTCAGTAAAGAAATTGCCATTCCTGAGCCAGGTTACTTCCATTTTAGGCTGGCTCATTGCTTCCCATTACTTCCATTTTAGGCTGGCTCATTGCTTCCCATTATGCTGACCCTTGAATGGGATGCAATACTGAAAGTATAGAGGATATGCCCATTTTGAAGTATCTTGTAGCATCTTCCTCCTCAGGAGAAAAATTCTGCTGTCCCCAGTCTGTAAATGACTCTGTGTAGTCTGGTGCCATGGGGCTGCAGGACAACCCCAGAATAAGTTTGATGCCATGTTTTGGGTTGACCATTGTGGGCTAGGATGATCTGAAAATTACCTTCTCCCTCTAAGGAGTCACATCTGCCCTCCCTTTAAAATTCTCATCCCTGTTCATTCGTTCAACAGCAATCCAACCTTGGTCATGTAGTCCAGCCATTAGTCGGGTTAATTTTAATATTGTTAATCCCATATTTCACATTGTTGTTGTTGTTTTTAGGGTGAAATAGGACTGGACAGTCAACAACGAGGACCCAGAGGAGAAAAGGGTGAAATTGGCCCAATGGTAAAGTGTTATTCAATCATTCACTATTCTAATAACCAAAGGAAGAAAAACTGAGCAGCTGATTCAGGCAGCTAGGCAGAAATAGGAGAAGTGCTTTCCTTGACCTAACAAAGGCAGCCCTGTAGAGGCTCTGTCCTTGGCCTCAGCCACTTCCACAATGACATGTAGGTCAATGCCACTGAAAGAAAACCCTTGTTTATTCTAAGTGATGAGATTCTCATCTTAACGAGTAGATAATATGTATTTGCAGACATGCATATGAAGTGGGGTGTGTGGGAATTTACATATTTTTGCATGCAGGTCCATTTCATGTAGTTTTCTATGAAACCCAATTTCTTCTGCTTGCCTATGAAAGTCTCATCTCTGTCTCTTCTTTGCCCTAGGGAATGCCTGGACTTGATGGGACACCAGGTGGTCCTGGAGTAATTGGGAAGGATGTGAGTATATCTCATTTCTTTGCCCAGTAATGAATGGATGTGCCCATTGATGGACATCTGGTGCAAAGCCACTGGAAACCTTTCTGCTCTAGGCAAGAAGTGAATTCCTGGAGCCTTGCTTCACTCTAGAAACTTTCCTTCCCATATTTTTGCTACTCTCAAGTTCATATGGGATGCCTGTCCCGTGAACTCTTTGTTACCTACTAAATATGAGAGGCAGCATGGTATAGTGGGTCTTAGAATCAGGAAGACCTCAACGTTCAATTCCTGTCTCTGACATATACTTGCTGTGTGTGACCTTGGGTAAATCCTTTAAGTTCTCAGCACCTGAAGTGGCTCCTTGAGACTGAATTGTAAGAGCAGGTGCTGGAGGTCATTAAAAGACTTACAGAATCCAGGAAACTTCCAAGAATGGGGACAGTAGTTGGGAGCACACATGGGAGAGTAGCATTGGTGAATCATGTGATACTTGGTCTTAGAGGTTGGAAAATAAGGAAATAGGAGAGAGCCTACCTATAGAAGGTCATTGCCCAGAGGAGAGTGAATAGTGGGCTGGCTAGAGATGTAAAAAAACAAAACAAAACAAAAAAACAAAACCATTGCAGTCTCTAAGATTGCTCCAAATCCACATGAAGGCTGGTCCTAAAACAGTGACAAAGGAGGAAGGTTTGGGCAGATCCTAATCTCTAGCATCTCATAGTATCTGAAGTCAGGCTGTGCTGAGTAAATTACTGGAGGTGAAGAAATTTATGTGAGAGCTGCATTCTGCCTACTTTCAAACATTACACAAAAGTTACTCAATTTTTTTTTGTCTCTGAACTCATAAACAAGCAAATAATCGTGGAAAACAACATTTTAAAAGCCCTCAGTGAAGGCTCATTAATTTTAAATAGTAATTTGGAGCAATGATCAAAGACAAAAGGGCCATTTTTGGCGATGGCTGCACTGCATAATTGGCATTGGCATGATGAAAAAATCCAGTTCATGAGTGGGGCCAAACATAGCTCCTGTGGAAATAGCTTAAGAATATCACTGGCCTCTAATTCACTGGAGGTCAATGAATGTTTTGGAAAGGCCATGTATAAAAAAGCTAAGACAATCTACTTTGTGATTATAGTGGGGGAGGGAGATATCCACACTTGTCTTGGCACTGACTGCAGAACGGAGAACATCATTCTTCTTTCTCCTCTTTCTGAGTCTTTCCAGCTCATAGTTCAGGGACTTGGAGAAAGATCCCTTCCACCCTTAAGGGACATGAGCAAATGAGCATCAGAAAAAATCTTCCTGCCCATTAGAGGTGTCCCACAGAAGGGTGGGCTGCCTTGGCAGTTCTTGGAGGTCTTCAAGCAGAAGCATTTGTAGGAAAGCTACAGTGAAGATTCCTTAGTGTATGAGTAGAACTAAGTCCCTTTCAACTTTTACAGTTTGTGAAAGCCATAACTAGGGTTGAATCACTGGAGTTTGTATCAGGGCACTGGAACTGAAGAGGGCAAAATGATTCCAAAAGACTGGGCAATTTAAAAATCTGTTACATTTATATTTTGTTTGCATTTTCCCTGATGGTCATGTAGGGAATTAATTAGAGCTAATTAGGTTACCTTTGGGCTTGGCTTTGTCCTGCTCCTCCTGGAAGCAGCCTCACATCTATTGTTCCAGCGATCCTGCCTCTCCCCACCATGGGGGTCCCAGACTTGCTCCTCTCATGGTCTATTTGAGGGCACATTTTGTGCTACTTGATTTGAACACAAAAATTGCTTTGTTTTAGCCTTGATGCCCAGTCACTCACACTGCCCCTGAGGAGTCATGCACAACTAAGGCAGGCAGGCTGGTGAAGTGGGACCCTGTGCAGAGTAGTTCTATAAAAAATTCCCCACCTGGCTATGCCCCACCACTGGGCAGCTACTGCCATGTTACCTGAAAATCTAAAGGGGATAATGAGGTTGCCCAAAGACTGGATGCAATCTAGTCGGGTAAATGGAGCACATAATGGCATGACGGGCAGATGGAGGACTGGCCTTGGGTTCAAATCCACCTCAGACACTTGCTGACTGTGTGACTGGACAAAGTACTTCACTTCTCTCAGACTCAGTTTCCTTATCTGCACAAAGGGGATAACAACAGAACCAGACTTACTGGGACATGGGGTCATGGACATGGAGCTCTTGGAGAACCTCAAAGTGCTAATGACCATGGGCTGTTATGATTCTAGCTGCTTATGCTTGCTTAGAGGAGGCACACACTTGGAGGTGTGCATGACCCTCCCCTCGGGAAGCTGTGTTTGCTCCTCCTTTTCTATGGGGGGGGCACTCTGCCTAGAGAGGCCAGGGCATGGGAAGCCTGGAGAATCCCTGCCCCGGACTTGGCTGCTCATTCTTGGAGTGTCTGTGGCACTTGGTCACGGTGGTAGTGAGTCTCATTGCCACCCATCTTGCTGGGTCCCCTGTGCCAATGGCTGCCGTTCCTTGGGGGGCCCGGGGTCTTCCATGTGGTGCCAGACTAACGGATGACCAAAGCACGATGAACGGGCCTTTGTGGGGTTTGTTCCAATTCTCAAAGCCTGTCTTCCTTTGCTGCGCAGGTGTTACCTTTGGCTCAGAGGCTTGGGACAGTGGGGACCCCTGTTTGAAATCGGCTTACATCATGCTTGCTCCCCACTGTGAAAGAGGGCGGGAGGGAGGAGGGGGAGTGCTTGAGGCTCCCAGGCTCCTCTTTGGAAACAAGGGGGAGGAGGAGTGTCGACCACGGAATTGTTTAACTTGGCAGGCTCGAGAGCCTCCTAAAGACCTTAACTGTCAGCCATTTGAAGGAGATGAGGGGCCCTGCTGCGGAAGGGGTCACATGGCAGAGAAGCAGAGAGTCTGTGCTCAGTCAGGCTGCAGCGCCTGGCCCGGGGCTGTCCACAGTAGGCACATAATAAAGATTTGTTGAATAATAATAACAATACCTAGCATTTATAAAGCACTTGGAGTTTTTATATGTTCTCCCATTTGATCCTTGCAGCAAGCCTGTAAGAGGGGCTGGGATTATCCCCATTTTACAGGAAGGAAAATCAAGGCAGAGAGAGGTGATGTGATTTGCCCAGAGACACACAGCTAATATTTATTTAAGGTTTAAAGAGTGCTTTGCCTATATTATCTCACAATTAATGAATGATGAAGGACTTGGAAAAGCCTCTTTACTTTGCTAACCCCATGGTGGTTTCTTATTCACACAGGGTGGCCCTGGGCGTAGAGGCCCCCCAGGAGTGAAGGTAAGTGTTTTTCTTTGGTTCTCCCATTTTCCCACAAGTACCCACTAATATGAAGGGTGTTCACTGTCTCCATATGGCCCGCCCCCTACCACTTCTTCAGAGGTTGGGAAAAGAGCCCTGGGTCTGAGTTTGAGCCCTGGTGCCTTTGTCATTAAGCCTCTTTTGGGCTTGTGATGGGTGGTCCTCAGGACAGAGCAAGGGAGGGACATTTCTGGAAATGCGGGTGATATAAAAACCCAAGTTTACAAGTCGAGGTGGCAGCCGGTTCTGCCATGAACCAGTAATCAAAGTAGAGGGGACCCCCATGGACAAAGAAGCCAGATGGGAACTGAATTGTTCCAAGGCTGCTTCCAGTTCTCAGTCTGATGCTCCCCATGATCTGGCACTTTGTTTATTTTAGCCATTGCTTTATATCCCACCCCCCACTAAGGTCCCCCTCACCCCCCACAATGCCTCTACTTGGAGGCTAAGCCAGAATGGAAATGTTTCCAACATTTGGACCAGGGATGGACTGCTTGTTTGTGGCCCAAGGACTGGCCTTGTTAGTTCGGAGAAGTCTCTCAGTAGCAAGCTGGTCACAGGGAAATGCCTTTTGGTCAGTCACTCTAGGAAGGCTTCTACAAAGTCCTCTTGGAGGCATTGGGCTCTGTAGGGCAGAAGCACTCTGCCTGGACGTGACAAGGCACAGAAAGCTTGGAGAATCCCCTTCCCAGACTTGGTGTATTGGTGGGACCTGGGCATGTAGGCAGAGAGGAAAAATGTGAAATGATAAGGCTTGAATTTGAATTCAGTCAGACTGCCAGGCATGATGTCTATTGTCTCTTGTTTTCAAGGGTAACAAAGGCGGCCCAGGTCAAGCGGGAATTGCGGGAGAGCCGGGAGCAAGAGGGCCGCAGGTGGGTCATCAAGGAGGAGCTCCAACCCTCGTTCCGGGGGGGAAAAGCTGCTTTTGAATTTGTTGATTTGACTACCATAGTGGATGGCTGAATATTCTTGTGGCAGGCTAACAGCTAAGATGGGACACTTCTGCTGGTATTTTGTCCCCTTCTTGGTCTCAGTTGAGTGACCGCACTCAGTGTGGCTCAGAAGATCTCTGGGTGGGAACCTTGCCTCTGACACATGACCTTGACCAAGTCATGCCCCTCTCTGAGCCTGAGTTTGCTCACCTGTCACATTAGGGACTGGACTAGACAGCCCCCGGGGACCCTTCCAGCTCTAAAGTTATGGTGCCATGGTCCTGTGTAGGACCTAAGCAAGTGACTTTCCTCTCTGAATCTCAGTTTCCCAGTTGGTAGAACTGGGGGAACAATGCTCATCCTCCTAATTTCACTGAGGACTTGTGACTATAATGCTTTGTTAGCCTTGAGGTCCATCTGAACTGTGAGTTATCACTGGGCTCCCAGCAGGACTAGGTGCTGATGCTCCCTCCCCAGGATCTTTCCTGGAGACTTGTCCTGTCCACAACACTTACCCTGATCTTCTCTGTCCACAGGGTCCACCCGGCCCAACTGGGCCCCCGGGCTTAATAGGTGAACAAGGCATTCCCGGACCAAGGGTAAATATTCCTCCCCTCCCCTCCCTTCCCCTTCTTCTTTCTCTTGCTTTATGGTCTCTCCCCCCTCTTTTCTCTTTCCCTCTTTCTCTTCTCTCCTGTTTTACTCCCTCTCCTATAAAGGCAGCAGATGAGCACCCAGCCTTCCATTCATGTTGACCAATATTGAAGCCCCATCTCAATTTTCCTTTTTTTTGTTGCTGCAATAATCTGATACACACTGTGGGGCTCCCCCATAGCTGACAAATGCTGAATAAATACTTGTAATGTGAATGGAATAGAATTCTGGAGGTGAAATCAGACATGAAAAGGCAGTGTGGTGTTGGAAAGAGCCCTGGAGTCAGAAAACCTGGGTTCAAGTTCAGCTGCTGAAACTTACTACCTGTATGGCCTTGGGCAAGTCACTTACCTTCCACGGGCCTCAGTTTCCCCATATGTAAAATCAGGATATTGGGCTATATGCTCCTGAAGTCCTAGTCCAGTCCTAAAACACTGATTGTAGAAAGCTGCTGAAAAATGCTGACATGGGAGAGCTTCCCCCAAGCACAAGATAGGCAGTTTCTAGTCTGGCGTGTCCGTGTGGGGCATTTCTTTAAACTGAACCCATTTCACCCAGACGGGACAGTGCCCCAGGTCTCTCTCAAGTCATCTGGATGCTGTGTGCTATATGGAGTAGCTGCTTAATAGCGGAAGGTAATGGTCAGTCCCTGCCCTCAAGGAGCACACAGGCAAGTGGGGCAGGTGTCAAGCCCCCATAAAAGGCAGGATATGTCACGTACCATACCAATGGGCCAAATAGCTTCATCCACTCACAAATGCCTACTATATGCAAGGTACCAGACCTGGGCAGGGATGATGGAAAGCCTCATGAAGGAGGCAGCATTATGGCTGAGTCTTGAAGGATGAGAACAAGTGGGGTAAATGGGGGATTTCTGTGAATACGTGCGGTAAAACTTGGTCTGATCCGTACAATGCTGCAGTGACAAGCCCTTTTCTTTTCCCCTAGGGAGGTGGTGGTACCCCAGGAGTTCCCGGAGATCGTGGCCGACCTGGTCCCCTGGGAGCCAAGGTATGTCCTAAGAGACCCCAAGTCCCCTTGAGGGGGACTGAGTCCTGATGAAAGCGCAGGCTTCGGAGACCTTCCGTCGTCAGTGCTGACTCCCAGGGTCCCCGTAGCCCCTCAGAACAGACTGCTCAGCTCCCTTTGGCTTCTCCGAGGCAGCCTCTCGGTCCTGACCCGAGGCTGCTCCCGAAGGAAGCACAAGGCATCGAGCTCCCCTTTCTGCTGCCTAATCCCCGCTTCAGCTGCAGATTAGGTGATGCCCCCCTGCCTTTCCAGTACAATGATAAATCAGGTTCTGCCTCTCTTCCTATACTCTGAGCCTTACTCTTCTCATCTGTAAAATGGGGTTAGAAAGTGCCTTAGAGAGAACCCTGCTTGGAGAAACAATCATGCTGGTTCAGTGTCTCAGCTCCTTGTCTTCATCTCTGCATGACCCTGGGTCAGTCATTTCAGCTCTCTGGCCTCAGTTTCCTCATCTGTAACATGAGGGGTGATCTCGATAACCCCTAGTGCTCCTCCCAGTTCTATAGCATCTTCTGATCTCTGAGGTTCCTTCCATCTTGGAATCTATGATTCTTTTGCCTTTCTGAGTCTTGTTCTGCGTGCCTAGAAAATTCATGGATTGATTGGTCCATGCCAAATCCAGATCTATGAGTTGTGATCCTATGAGGACAGCTTGGTTGCTCAGTGGATAGAGCACTGGACCTGGAGTCAGGAAGAGCTGAGTTCAAATCTGACCTCAGACACTTATTAATTGTGTGATCTTGGACAAGTCATTTAACCTCTGTTTGACTCAATCCTCTGCAGAAGGAAATGGCAAACTTCTCCAGTATCTTTGCTGAGAAAAACCCACGGACAGTATTGGTGTCCACAGGGTCACAGAAAGTTGAACCACTGAACAACAATCCCTGATCAAATTCTTATGCTGTCCGACTTAAAAGATCGTAGCTTTAGAGCTTGAGGAACTCGGAGGCTGTCTAGTCCAACTACCTGAGTTTTCAGATGAGGAAACTGAGGTAGAATGAGGGCAATTGACAATCACCCCATAGGGATGTGAGGAGGGAAGTGCTGGGTAACTTTAAAGCACAGGTGTAGACATATGAGGTGCCATTGTTAATTTTCCACAGATCGATGATAGGACAGATTCCTTCTCGATCATCCTCCCTTTGTTCTACCACTGGTAGGGAGAGAGAGAGAGAGAGAGAGAGAGAGAGAGAGAGAGAGAGAGAGAGAGAGAGAGAGAGAGAGAGAGAGAGAGAGAGAGCTTAAATCACTGAATCAGAGAAACAAACAACAGAACAAGTCATGAAGGTTACACATAGCTTTCCTTAGCTGGTTTGGACGTAATTTGTAATGATGTAATTGGAAGCTTCTACAGAAATTCAGCTCAGTTCAGTTCAGTTTAATTCACTTCAGCCCATTCTAACCCCACTCATCTCAACTCAGCTCATCCCTACCCCGCTCACCCTGATCCATTCCAACTCAAATCTCCTCCACTCACTCAGGATCAAAGAGGGGCTTTGATGCAAAATTTGAAGCAGGAATGATTTTTTCTAAAATAATCTCTTTTCTTAGGGTGAGCCTGGAGAACTTGGTCCAAAGGGAGGTAATGGGCCACGTGGACCTCGGGGAGAGATGGTAAGTTTGAGAATCAGTTTGGTTCCTAGAACCTTTCATGGTTTCCTTCTGGAGCCATGACTCATAAGGATGAAGATGGGTCTTACCCTCAGTAGGCTTTTTTTCTGAGCTGGCACAGTATCCTGAAGGAAGAATAGAGATGGATTCCAGTCCAGTCTTCCTCTATCTCCTTGATATTCATCAAGCTTGAGAACTTTTGGCTAAAATGTCTTTTCCTAGGACAATAGTATGTCTGTTTGAATAGGGTTGTTTAGTCATGGTGTTGATTAACTGAATCTTGAAACTTACTGTTAAAATAGCAGTCCCAGAGATCAAACACAAGAATCTCCAAGGTCTTCTCAGAGGGCAGCATGGTGGTGTGGATAAGAATTATGAATTTGGAGTTCATTCTGGCTATATTCCTATTAACATAGGGAGAGTTGCAGAAGGGGTAGGTTTTTTTTTTTAACAAATACTTTATTAACTTCTGTTTTACATCATTCATTTCCCCCAGATTTTGAGTTACAATCATTTTCCCCCCATTATTCCCCTACCCAACCTCCCAGAATAGCAGTCCCACAAGATATCGCTTCCTCCAATCTGCTCTCTCCCATACCTTCTCCCATACCCCCTTCGACTTTTCCATTGGAGGAAGATGAATCTTGTGTCCCAATGCCTGCACATCTTATCTCCCTATTACAAGCAAAAGAGTATTAATAATAGTATTTATATATATTTGAAACATTTAATGTTACGACCTGGAATTTCAGATCCATCTCCTTCCTCCCTTGTCACACATTCCTTCTTGGGAGATAAGTAATTCAGTATATGTTGTACATGTCTAGCTATGCAAAACATTGTCATAGTAGATATATTGTACAAGGCTGCTTATAATTCCCTCCCACTCATCCCACTCCCCACCCGGTCCATTCCCTACATGATCCTGTCCCTCTTCTATAGTGGGTACTTCCAACCTCCCCTCACCCCAAGGATGCCCTCCCATACATCATCCCTCCTCTCATCCCCCTTCCCCTATCCTGCTGCAGGTTGAGATATCCCATTTAGTATGTATGTCATTTTCTCCCTGAACCAAATTCAATGTGAATGTGGCTTTGCCTTTTTAGCCTTCCTTTATTCTCCCCCTCCTTTGCACCCACTTCCCCTACATGAGATAGTTTACCCTACCATGTCTCTCCCCATCTCCTCTTGCCACTTTCTTCTCTCACCTCATAATTTCATCCCTTGAGTGCTCTCCCTTCCCAACAAAATCAACCTATGCCCTCTATCCATATATAACTGTAACCATATACACACACATTCACATATGTATTCGTATGACCACACCCCTTCTTCCATTATTTTCATAGTGAGAAAGATATCATCAGTCACAGATATTGCTTTTCCATATAGGAATGTAAATAGTTCAACTTTGATAAGTTCCTTTTGATTTCTTTTCCTGATTACCTTCTCAGGCATCTCTTGCTTCTTGCATCTGGATGTCAAATTTTCTATTCAATTATGGTTTTTTCCTCAAGAATGCTTGAAAGTCCTCTATTCCACTGAATGACCATATTTTCCCCCGAAACAAAATACTCAGTTTTGCTGGGTAGGTGACCCTGGGGTTCATTCCCAGTTCTTTTGCCCTCTGGAATATCATATTCCATGCCCTTCGATCCGTCAGTGTAGAAGCTGCCAGGTCCTGGGCTATTCTGATTGTGTTTCCACAATATTGAAATTGTTTCTTCCTGGCTGCTAGTAGTATTTTCTCCTTGATCTGGGGATTCTGGAACCTGGCTATAATATTTCTGGGAGTTTTCTTTTTGGGATCTTTTTCAGGAGGTGATCTGTGGATTCTTTCAACCTCTATTTTGTCCTCTGGATCTAAAACATCAGGGCAGTTTTCCTTGAGAAAGGGGTAGGTTTTTTAAAAAGTCCAAATCCTGAGATCAGAGCATGTGATGGTGCCCAATTACAGCAAGAAATCAGAGATCTTTCCTGCACTTCTATATGGCCTATAAAATACAACCTCAGTAAGTCCCATTGGGTGACCTCTAAAGGTTCTTCTAGTTCTCTGCACAGTAATTTCTTGTGCCTAGGTCTTCTAGCTTACAGTGTAAGACCAACTGTGAAGGTTATGAAGGAACACATCTCAGTTTGATAGAAGAAAGAACTTTTTCCACACTTGGAGCTCTCCAGTAATAGAAAAGATTGCCTGAAATGATGAGCTCCCTAGCACTGGAAGCATTTAAGTCAAGGCTGGGATGATCACCTGTCAAAGATGCTATAGAGATGACTAGTATACATGAACTCAAGGGTCTCTTCCTATTCAAAGATTCTAGGATTTTTTAATACTACTTTTGAATGGTTCCACAACCAGTCCCTCTTGTCACACAAGTCAACAAGCATTTGTTAAGTATCTACTATGTGCCAGGCACTGTTTTAGGTGCTGCAGATACAAAGGAAGGTAAAAGGCAATCCCTGCCCTAAAGGAGCTCTTATTCCTCATTCCTCTTTATTCACTATGAGTGGCATAAACCAGATGTTGACTGGGTGTTTCCACTTTGGCAAACTCACCTTTTCTCACCTCTTTTTAACTGAGAGAGGGCACTGACCCTTTCAGGGCTCCAAGATGATGGGATTACTTGGGCAGTGTTTCCTTCTCCCCCTCCCCTGCTCTCTCAAGCACCAGGACTGCCCCACTGGATATTCAGCTGACTGTCATGTTGTTTCTTCTTTTCCCAGGGAGACGATGGACGAGATGGCATTGGTCTTGAAGGACAGAAAGGCAAAAAAGTAGGTGTTTCCCTCATGAACAGTGGGTGAGCCTTTATTTCACAAAGTGGCCCCAACCCATTCCATTGCTAAAGGGGCATCAAGACTGCTCACTGAAATATATTCTTTATAGAGGAGAAGTGAATCTGTGGCTTGCTGAACCTACCCTGCATATCACATTCATAAGGAATGCACTTGAATGAGAGAATGGATGTGAATACATGTTGTAGATGGTAAAATGCCATAGAATGTAAAAAGTTATTATCAAGATAGCCCTAGTCTTCTTATCCCTAAATCTGTTACATTACTATTGTTATGAATAAATACTTGTAATGCTTAGGTTTATTAATAAAATAACAATGTGAATATTTGACAAAGAATATTCTTTAAATAAAACTATATAAAACCACATTCTTTTATTTTTACATATATAGATTTATAGAAATAAATATGTACTGATTATGCACATTTAAATTGGAGCAGAATCTTGATTAAATCCTTTCTTGTTTTTTGTTTCTTTAGGGAGAACGAGGATTCCCTGGATATCCAGGACCAAAGGTAGATCTCTTCCTAGTAATATACATACCATGTAAATCATATTACAGATCAACTGCTCTAAATCTGTATCTGTACAATAAGGAAGTGAGAGAGATAAATGTAAAGTTTTACAGTAGGGTCCAAGCAAGATGGGGGAGATGTGGCTAAGCAGCGGTTAGTTTGTGAAGGAAAAAGCTGGGGTTTACTGTAAACTCACCGTGACTCAGCATTGTGACATGGCCCCTATAAAAAGCGAATGTGACCTTTGGTTGCACAGAGAGGCAGTGTTCATAATGAAGGAAGTGAGAGTCTCTGTTCTGCCCTGATCTACAGGATTGTGTTCCGTTTTGGATCATTTATGAGTTCTAATGCATTTGGGGATGGGTGACCCCAGGAAGATAAAGATAATCAGAATGCTGAAAGGGCCTAGAAACCATAGCATGAGATGATTGGTTGAGGAAACTGAAGCTGTTTAGCCTAAATAAATACTCAGGGGCCATGATATAAGTCTTCAAGTTTCAAGAAGGTGGTCCAATGGAAAAGGAAGACATTTTCTGTTTGACCCCAGAGGAAGGAACTTTTTTTAGCAATTAGAGCTATCACCAGCTGAAATTGGCTGACTTGTGAAGGAGTGCGCTCCCTGTCACTGAAAGTGATGTTCAAACAGAGACTGCACTAACTTCTATCAGAGACTTCTGCATGAAGTAGGAGACTGTACCTCAATGACCTCACAGACTTTTTCCTACTCTAGGATTCTATTCATCAATTAATTTAATTGCTCAGTATAAAACACATTCACGTCCAACATCATTAGTAGTCTGAATTCAGTGGGAAAAGGGGATTCAGACATCCAGGACAAATCTAGCCCCTCTGACCTCAGCATAGACTTTCTCATTGAACTCATCTTTTCCTTCTCTTTCTTCCCAGGGTGCTCCTGGTGATCGCGGTGTGGATGGAGGACCAGGGCCTAAAGGAAGCAGAGGCCGACGGGTAAGTCAAGTTCTAGTATCATCCACTCAACCAACTAATTCCTTTGTCTGAGCAGGTCACCATGGTGCCATTGCTTTACTTGGCTTCCTCAGACCTCAGTTTCCTCATCTGTAAAATGAGGGGGTTGACATGGTTGCCTCTTCCAGCTCTATATCTACGAGCCTATGATCCTATGCATAAATCTCAACTCCACTACACCACATTGACCTCTCTAGACAGGGAATAGGCACAGGAAGCTAAGACACGTCCTCAGCCCAAGGCCTGTTCCCCTTCCCTTACATTCTGAAAAAAAGTCAGGTAGTTCCCTCTTCTGTGAAATGATATTTTACAAAGGGATAGTCCCAGAAAGCCCTTCCCAGCTTTGGAGACACAATAATTAGAACCATGGAGCTGTTAAAAGTTCTCAAAGCTGGAGTTACCCAATTGGTCCAGTACATTAGTCAGCAGAAGCCCATTGCCAGATGTCTGAGTGTCTCCAGGGTGTTTCTGGGAACATTGGGCACCCATATGTTGTGCTTTCCTTGCTTGTCAACCCATGAGACTTCTCCCCTTGACTCATGAGCCCATGATGGATCTTGCTGGAGGTAAATTTTTTGCTGCACTTCCTTGGATTGACTTGACCCCTGCACCATTTCAGACTGTGAGATAACTTGAAATCAGATGTCATTAACAAAAACTTACTTTTAGTTGAGTGTAGACAGCATAAAGTGAAATGAACTATTGGACAATTTTCCAATTAATTGCATCAGTGTAGATTATCAAACCAAACTACTGAGTAGAAACATAGATTAAAAAAAAGTGGATTTATTGTCTACACTCAACAAATGCCTTATGCTATAACCTCATTTCCAATTCTCTGTCTTATGGATAATCTTCTTTGTAGTGGTTGTCAGACTACAGATTCATTCCAAAGACCACAGGTCTCACATAGCCTACTGACTCCTCCATATCCATTTTTTTTTCATTGCCTTTTGGATCATCTAGACTTTTGATTCTTCTGAAATTGTGGAAATCTTTGACTTGTAGCTAATCACCAATCAACAAATATTTATTAAGTGGCTACTTTGCCTGGGATATAAAGAAGGACAAACATGGACCCTCCCTTCAAAGGGCTTTCCATTAGCTAAGTACTGTCCAGACAAAACAAAAAATCCCTGAACTTTTCTGATAGAGGTTTAGGTTGAGATAATTGAAAATGCCATTCATTTCTGGACTCAGCTCCTTGCCCATCTTTGGATTCCAAATGTATATTTATGGCAGTATGGGGAAAAGTGCTTGGCCAGGTTACTGAGACACATACTCTCTACTGAGTTCATTAATCTACGGAGCCACTAATTATTCCCTTGAGCCTAAACCTGGGCTAAGGGTAGATTTGTCCAATAAGCCTTGAGGCCCCAAGGACATGGAACTTAACGTGTTTGCTTTGCTTCTCTCCAGGGAAATTCAGGACCACCTGGAGCCCTTGGACAGAAGGGAGACCCAGGATACCCAGGACCATCTGTGAGTATCCCTTCTTGATTTGCTAGTAGTCACAGAATCGTCTGGTGTCCAGCTCCTTCCCATGGAGGGTTTGCTCCCTATTCCAACCTCACTCCTTGGATGTTGCAATAGAAAAGGGATAACACCCATCTCATGTATCATTTAAGTCTGCCTAAGTGCAAGGCTTGGTATGTTGATATGAATGGAAAAATTTGAATTTGTTTTTATTGTGGAATTTAGAGAAGTCATCCAACTTAACTCTTCCACTTTACAAAAGAGGAGCCTGAGGTCCAGAGAGGCCCAAAGGACATAATAGATGGAAGCATCAAGGCACCATCTGAGAGCAAGTGATTATAATTTTATCATGACTTACCTATTTTCAGACAGATACTAAGGATCAGGGCTGAGGTTTGGACCCAGTGATCAGGCCTCTGCATTTTATCCATCTTTTACTTGGGCCTTGGCCCCATTCCTTTTATCTTCTTCCCCAGGATGATTGGTTCAGAAGGTTCATTCACTCACTCACTCATTCATTCACCAAAATCTATTATTATTGTCCACTAGTCATTTCAAGCTCTCACTGTCCACTAGCTTCTTCCCATATTTCCATTCTGCAAAGCCCTCCAAAACTTATCTTCTGAATCCCTATAAAAAGTCTTCTTTCAATTGTCTTCCATATCCAGCTGCCGTCCCATCTCTTCTCAGTCCTTCCCTTAATGAAGTTCCTGAAAGTACACTTCCTCTTGACCTCCTCCACCACTGGTCCACCCCTTGACTGAAGCCATTTTCACCAGGTCACTAATGACCTCCTAGTCACTCAATATGGTGTCTCTTTCCCCTCTAGTCCTCATTCTCCTTTTTTATATACTGTCTTTCTGGATGTTGTTGCCTTTGCTGGCTCCCTGGCACACCTCAACTCTCCTGGGTTCCTCTTCTCTCTTTAACTGCCCATTCTTTATTTTCCTGGAACCTCATTCAATTCCCAACCCCTCCCTAAAGGTGCCAGTCAAAGGGCTGTCCTTGATAAGCTTCTTAACCATTCATGGTGAAACCACACAATGAGAGAACTGGGGGAATTCCATGGAGTCTCTATCCCTGGAGATCTTAGGGAATAGAATGATGAACCATCTAACCTAGGTAGTTTGTATTGTCACCTGCTGAAAGGCATCCAAGAATGTTAATCTCTTGGGGTTCTAGACAGTCTTTAGTCCTGCTTTTGAGTTCTCTTGTGGGAGGTATAGGACCAGGTTCCACTTTTGGTTCTGCTTTTTATTTCCTGCAAGACTTTGGGCAAGTCAGTCTGTCTCTGTGCCTCATTTTTCCTATCTGCAAAATGAATGGGCTGGACTAAAAGAGACAGAGGGAGAGAGGGAGGGAGGGAAAGGGGAGAGGGAGAAGGAGAGAAGAAGAAGGGGGGGAGAGAGAGAGAGACAAAGAGAGAGACAGAGACAGAGAGAGAGACAGAGAGAGACAGAGAGAGAGAGA
This sequence comes from Gymnobelideus leadbeateri, assembly GCA_011680675.1. Lineage (NCBI taxonomy): Eukaryota > Metazoa > Chordata > Mammalia > Diprotodontia > Petauridae > Gymnobelideus > Gymnobelideus leadbeateri. The sequence goes on from WOXC01009473.1 coordinate 141,951, forward strand.
GAGAGACAGAGAGAGACAGAGAGAGAGAGAGAGAGAGAGAGAGAGAGAGAGAGAGAGAGAGACAGAGACAGAGACAGAGACAGAGACAGAGGGAGAGAGAAAGACAGCAGTATAATGGCCAGAGCACTTGTATATAAATCCCAGCTCTCTTACTCATTAGCTGATGAAGGACGTGTGTTAAAAACAGACTCCTTTGCTTCTCAATTCCTTTTCTGGATTCTAAAGCTTAGAAAAAAATGTAGATGTGGGAGTTTAGATATTTAGATTTTTAGAAATTTAGATATTTCTTCATTAAACTTAAGTGATGATGCAGGGAAATGGGCCATAATTTCTAACCTTTTCTTTCTTGCTTTTTTCAGGGCCATAAAGGCAACAGAGGAGAGTCAGTTGATGTAAGCTAAACACTAATTCAGATTTAGAGTATTGTTCCTTAAGATTCTCCCCATTCCTGGGCTTTACTCATCTGCATTTTTTGTTTTCTTCTAAAGCAATGTGCCCTGATTCAGAGCATCAAAGACAAATGCCGTAAGTCCTCAGATCATGACCTTTCCCCTCTAGTTGCCTTGAACATTTAGGAATCTGTGGCCCTAGAGATGTTTCCCTGACTGCTTCTCTTTTCCTTTTCAGCTTGCTGTTACGGTGAGTCCTTTTCAGTGGGTCATCCTTCTCGCCCAGCAGTGGAGTGGGGAGCCAAAGTTTCAAGTCCTGGCTCTGACATTTGCTAGCTCTGTGATGCTGGGCAGTCTGCCTGACCTCTCTGAGTATCACTTTCTTCATCTGTAAAGTGGGGTGGCTTGTTCCTCCCTTCCCAATTTTCCAAGGTTGCTTTAAAAAAAGAGCTTTGTCCTATAGAGATGGGGGCTATCATTGAACTTAGCTGTTTCTGGCAGTCAAGAAATTAAGTGTTTTGAAAAAAAATTTGCCTCTTTTCTGCAGGGCCCCTGGAATGCCCAGTTTTCCCAACAGAACTCGCCTTCGCTTTAGACACCTCACAAGGGGTCAGTCAAGATACTTTCAGCCGGATGAGGGACACTGTACAGAGGATTGTGAATAACATGACCATAGCAGAGAGTAATTGTCCTCGGGGTGCCCGGGTGGCCGTGGTGACCTACAACAATGAAGTGACCACGGAGATCCGCTTCCCCGACTCCAAGAGGAAGTCCATGCTGCTGGACCGCATCAAGAACCTCCAAGTGCCCTTGACGTCCAAGGAACGCAGCTTGGAGACCGCCATGTCCTTTGTGGCCAGGAACACATTCAAGAGAGCTCGAAGTGGCTTCCTCATGAGGAAGGTGGCCGTCTTCTTCAGCAACGGCCTTGTCCGAGCCTCCCCTCAGCTCAATGAGGCTGTGCTCAAGCTGTCCGATGCAGGAATCACACCCTTATTCCTGACCAGCAGAGAGGATCGGGCCCTCATCAATGCCCTGCAGGTCTGTGCTGCTCAGGAGAGGGGAGGAGGGCCACGTCATCTTCCTGCCTTTTGGTGCTGAGTCCTGGGGATGCCATCCCCATCAATGGGAGCAGTGCTTTGGCTGAGGTCATAGAGCTGGTCTATGAGGAAAGACCAGAATGAGACAAATCTTAGAGCTGGAAGGGAGCCCACAAATCAGCTTTTAAGACCAACTCAGTTGAAGTAGGGCAGACAGGGTCCCCATGACCTCATCCACCTGGGCACAGGCCCTAGGCTCCTTTGTGAGACCTGGGAAGCTGCTGTTTGAAGTAGGAAGGGCTGAGACTTGGTCAAGGTAGGTTCCAGATGGTTGAAGCTGTGGGAGATTGTGCCATATGGTAGCTACTTATTTTATGTAATTACTCTTTAACCAGGTAATAAGCTCCTTTGCTTCTACCACACAAGGACGGATTTTGTCAGGACCCTGGACACTTCATCACCCTCCCAAGCCCGCCTTCTCACTTCTGGTTATAACTGGTTGATGAAACAAGGGGACACCTCTCCTGCTTTTATTTCCAATACTGTTTATAACGCGTTAGGAAGACAAGACAATGTAAAGAGCCTAGATTTCCTCATTTGTGACCCAAGTGTGATTTTGGAGGAGGACTGGAAACATTATATCATCAGTGTAGGGAATTTCCAGTGAGGAAACTCCCTTTTCTAACACAGGTTGTTGCTCTGCAACTACAAATTTTAAGGAGGGATATGGGGCACCAAGAGGTTAAATGACTTGTCTATGGTCACATAGTCTAGGGGCATCAGCAATTGGGATGTGGCTTCCTGGCTCCGAGTCCACTCCATCGTGGCACCTCTTAAGGGAGATGGACAACTTCTAACACTTATCTAAACAATTCCCAGTGATAGGACACGATTTCCTTACTTGGTTGATCAGAGGCACAGACAGAGATGGAGTAAAATGTCCAGTTTGGGGAACTAGCATCATATTCCCTCATTCAAACAGTTTATATTATTGTTTTGTAATCCTTGGATCCTAAATCAAATGTCGTCTTCTGCAAGAGGCCTTCTCAGTACCCCCAGCTGCTAGTGCCTTCCTCTCTGAGATTACCTTCTGGTCCCTGTCACCTTCTACCACCATCACCAGCACCACCACAACCACCACCACCACCACTACTATAATAATAATAGTTGTTACTATGTATATAATTATGTACTTTATTTACCTTCTCCCACCCTCTCTGAGCCTCAGTTTTCTCATTGGAAAATGACAGGGTTTCACTAGACCATTCCCCAGGTACTTTCCTTTATAGGGTTTTGTGAGTTTGATTCAGTCCAATCCAATGAACCTTAATCAAGAGCCTCCTGTGCTTGAGTCCCTGGGGATACAGAGAAAGCAATAAAACAGAGCAGTGGCTGTCCTCCTGCAGCTTTCATTTTACTGGTGCTTAATCCACTGGAGCTGAAACCAGGGCTGAGTAGCTGGGGCTTGACCTCAGGGCGCTGAACTTTAGAGGGTGCTGACAACACTTGTATTTTTACAGTACACAGTGACATGGGGAGTATGTGTCTCCACAGAGGAGGTGGCATCTGTATGGACCTTCGTAAGAAGCAGAGGCTTTTCCTAGGAACGTAGTCGTAGAGCTGGAAGGGACTTTAGAGGCCGTCAGGTCTTGCTCCCTTCATTTTGTAGATGATGAAACTGAGGCCCAGAGAGGTTAAGTGATTTACCTAGGGTCACATAGCTAGTAACTTTCTGAGGTAGGATTTGAACTCAGGTCTTTGTGACTCCAAGTCTGATGGAGGGCACTATGGAAGGGCACAGGGGGAATGTTCCAGGCATTGGAGAATGGTCTGTGATTGTATATATTCGAAAAGGCCAGAGATATCGCCTCCCCTCCCACCTGGCCTGGTGTGGACTAGTCTTTCCTGCAAGTCCCTGGAGCTTTGTCATCACTGAAGACTTAACTTTCAACCTGAATCTTTTGGGGGCTGGAGGAGGAGGGAGCATCTGGTTCTTTCTTCCTGTCACTTGGTCCATAACTGCTCCGAGTCATTTGTAAGCATCAGTTAATGGATAAAGAAGGATGGAGCAGAGCATTATGGGTTCAGGCAAGACTGCTGAGTCATTGGGGAGCTTGGTGGAGCAGTGGGCAGAGCGCTGGGCGCAGAGTCAGGGAAACTCAAACTCAGGTTTGGCCTCAGACACTTTGCTGTGTGACCCTGGGCAAGCCCGCTAACCTCCGTTTGCCTCAGTTTCCTCATCTCTAAATGGGGCAATAACGGCGTTTCCCTTGCAGGTTGTTGTGAGGCCCAAATGATAGGATAATTATAAAACACTTAGTGTAATGCCTGGCATGTAATAAGCCCAATAGAAATGACCGTTATTGTTATTATTACAGAAAGGTGCCCAGCTCGTAATCCAAAGATTCAGTTCTTACATTTGGGGATGATGATGTCTCAGACTTTGGGCAGAAAGGAGCGGGGAGGAATGTTTCAATTTACTGGCCAATTGTTTGACTTAAGGGACACAATTCACACTGTATTTATTTTATAATATAATGTATTATATTATTGTAGTTAATATTAATTATTAATTTATTAATACATCATTAGAATATAATATAGCAGAATGTATAATTTATTTTGTAATATAATACAATATAATATAATGTAATATTATATAATTAGAGCATAACATAGAGTATAGTACATTCACACACACATATACACACACTATACATATATACACAAATATGCATATACACACATACATAAACACACGTGTTCACACTGGATTTATTTACCTATACACTTCAAAACTATCTCCTTTTTTCTGATTAGATCAACAACACAGCTGTGGGCCATGCTCTGGTTCTCCCCCCTCCAAGGAACCTCAATGAGTTCTTGAAGAACGTGTTTCTTTGCCATGTCTGCTTGGGTAAGGCGTGCCATATTGGTAAAGGCTCAGTCTGCTTATCTATGGGGTTTATCAAATTGGATCAGTGGTGGGACTGTCAGTCAACAAGTGTTTGCTAAATAATTCCTTATATGCCAGGCACTACGCTGGGCCCTTGGGATGCAGAGAAAGGCAAGACCACTGCCCCTTTCCTGAAGGAATCATATTCTAATGGGGAAGATGATATGTAAATAATTATGGACATACAAGATATATCAAGGGTAAATAGGAAGTAATTTTAGAGAGAATTGACCCAGATAGTCCAGGCAACATCTTACCTTGGATTGATTTTACTTTTAGCAAGGGAGAGGGTAAGCTCCCTGAAGCTTTGGCTAGTGATGGGGTGCAGAATTGTAAATTATGACTCATTTACACCTACAGCTCAGCTTTCCTCATAGGATAGTAGTGATCTAATGTCCCCTGTAATTGTCACAACATGTATGGATGGGGGAAGGCATTCTCTGTGTTTTTGTTCATTATTGTTTGATATTGAAAGTCTGAGATGGCAGTAAAAATCTGACCACAAATATGACTATATGATGTGGAGATATTTCCAGACTAATGCTTCCCTTATATCTTGATCAATCCACCTTCTTTATAAGGACAAGATCAGCCCCTAAGTGACACAGAATTAAATGTCTGTTTATTGTCTTCTTCCTAGATATATGTAATCCTGACCCATCATGTGGATTTGACAGCATTCGGCCTGCCTTCAGGGACAGGCGAGCAGCAGGCAGTGATGTGGACATTGACATGGCCTTCATCTTGGACAGCTCTGAGACCACTACCCCATTTGCATTCAACGAGATGAAGAAGTACATCACCTACATGGTAAAGCAATTGGACGTCAGTCCTGATCCCAAGATGTCCCAGCACCTCACCAGGGTAGCGGTCCTACAGCATGCACCCTGGGAGCATGAGATGAACACCAGTGTACCCCCTGTCCACGTGGAGGTCTCATTAACTAATTATGGTTCCAAGGACAAGCTGGTAGATTTCCTCAGCAACCAAATGACCTTGCGACCTGGGACCAGGGCCTTGGGGAATGCCATTGAGTACACCATAGAAAGCATCTTTGAAAGTGCACCCAATCCCCGAGACTTGAAGATTGTGGTGTTGATGGTCACAGGAGAAGTAAGGAAGTCTGAGCTCGATGACCTTCAGAGGATCATTGTCCAGGCCAAGTGTAAAGGGTACTTCTTTGTTGTGCTGGGCATTGGCCGAAAGGTCAATGTCAAGGATGTCTATGGCTTTGCCAGCGAACCCAATGATGTCTTCTTCAAACTGGCTGACAAGCCCACAGAGCTGAATGAAGAGCCATTATTACGTTTTGCAAGACTGTTGCCCTCTTTTGTCAACAGTAAGTACCTTTTTGAAAGAATTTGGGGAGCTGGGGAAGAGAAGGGTTGGAGAAGAGAAGGCATGGGGGACATGACAAGTGTCTCATGGCAAAGACTTGTGTTTTGTCCATTCTTTTTAACCCCAGCCCTTAGAACAGTGCCTAGCACACAGTTAACAATTAATAAATGCTTCATGGTGACGTTGCATGAATCATAAAAGCATAGATTCAGTGATAGTTATCTAGTTCATCCTCCTATTTTACAAAAGTGGAAACTGAGGCTAGAGAGGTTAAATGATGACTAAATTCACAAAGATGGGAAATAGCAGAGCAAGGATGTGAGCCCAAGGAAGAGATTTATTTGGTTTGGCTCCAGTTGGCAAACAATGAGTGGTTGGTGCAAAGAAGTAAGTTTAGGCAAGATGTCAGAAGGAGCTTCCTAATGTTTTAACCTACTCCAAAGTGGACAAGGAGACCTTCCAGTAAAGGCTGGGCATTCATGTGGTGGGTGGGTCCTAGAGGGGTCTGAGCCCCCACCTGACTCTAAGGTTCTGTGAATCTGAGGCTGTGAGCTTGTGTGAAGTGTGAATGACCCCGTTAGCCTAGAAATCACGGGGCAACAAGTGTAATATTCACAGATGGTGGGAGCGTGGGGGATCCCCCCACGCCCTGACTCATTGACTGTTTCCTCCCTCTGAGGTGGCTGGTCATTCTAGGTCACAGGCCAGGAATGAGAGCTCCATAGAGTCAGTAACATTGTCCCTTTTCAAAAACATGTTGTAGATGAAGGAAAGGGAGGCTTGGCAAGGCTGAGCACGTCACATGATGCTGCTCATCGATGTCAGGACTGTGACCCAAACCTGGGTCTTCTGACTCTAAGACCAGAGTCCTTTCCACCAAGTCACCTCCCTAAGGATTCCTTCCACAGCCTTAGAGATTTGAAACCAGACCCTCTAACCCCCGACCTAGTGTTCTTCCACTGTAATGCACGGAAGGGAATAATGTGAAAGGAGATTGGGAAGGTGAGTGGATGGCATTCAGGGGAGGCTGCAGATTTGTCCTGTGTCCTAGAGGCAAGAGGGGAGCTACTGATGACTTTGGCTTTGAGTAGGAGGGTCAGATGGGTATTTTAGGAATAGCAGCTTGGAAAGTAGATTTCCTCTCCTCTTTAAGAGGAAAGAGCTTGGCTGAGGGAGGCTTTCTCAACAGACTTCTCTGGCTACTTCATTGCCTTTGGGTTCTGCCAAATCTCCATGTTGAAGACGTTTCCCCTCTATCTAAAAAAAACCAACAGAGCATATCTTTCTGTGGCCAATGGGGCAGTCAAACACAAGAAGGTCAAGAAAATTGCTCCCTGGTTACTCCAAGAAAGCATCCCTGGTCCCTTGGAGCCAAGGCAGAGAATGCCCTAAACAGACCTAGGGGGTTTCACTTTAGCATCCATCCTTGTCAAGACTCATGCAAATTTGTACCTATGTCAAATGGATTATTTCATTGATTAAAAAAATAACAAGCCTGCCTTTTCTGTTTCCTTTCATGCATAGGTGAAAACGCCTTTTACTTGTCTCCAGATATCAGGAAGCAATGTGATTGGTTCCAAGGGGACCAACCAGCCAAGAATCCTATCAAGTTTGGCCAAAGGCAGATGTAAGTGAACTTTCTTCTCCAGGAACCCTTTTCTGGCTAAGGAGTATGAAGCTGGAAAGAGGAAACACCAAAATAGGGCCCTTGTTTTTAAAGTTGTTCATGTTATATTTAAGAGGCTGGGTGGTCTAGTGAATGACCTTTGAGGCAGGGGGACATGGGTCTAAGTCTTGCCTGACATTTCCAACACATGTGACTATGGACAGGTCACTTAACCTGTCTGAGCTCTAGGGAACTTAAAATTTTTTTTCAAGTAACAATCATTTATTTTTCCATTGGCAAAAAGAACAGAAAATGAACAAACCCTTGTAAAATATGCCTGTTTAAGAAAAACAAATTCCCACATTGGTTATGTCCAAAAATATATCTCATTATGCATCTTGATTCCATGCCTTATCCTTCAGAAGGGGGGCAGCAGGTTTCATCATGAGCCCTCTGGAATCATGGCTGGCCACTGCGTTGATCAAAATTCTGAAGTCTTTCAAAGTTGCTGTATTTATAATATTGTTTTAATCATATAGATTGCTTTCCTGGCTCTACTCACTTCACTCCAGATCAGTTCAGATATGTCTCCCCAGGCTTCCCTGAAACTCCCATTTGGTCATTTCTTCTGGTCTAATAGTATTCCAATATTATGTGGAAGTCTAGTTGCTGATAGACTTCAGTTGAGGAATTCTTCTGTACTGTGAGTTGTCATTCCCATCCCCACTCTCCGGGAAATAACAAAACAAAATTGGGAATGACTAGAGAGCTCTTGGAAGCTGGGCACGAGGCCATGTTTGTCCAGGGCATTGTGTTGTGCCCAGGAAGGCAGTGATTGCCTAGTAGACTCTCATGCCCCTGTGGGCATGGGCAGAGATTCAATGTTCAACCACACAGTGACTGTATTTCCTGCCTTGAGGTCTGGGGCAAAGGAGGCAGAGGAATGGGGTGGGGGGTGTGGGGGGTGGGGATGGGGCAGAGTTACCGCAGTGACAGTGAGTGCACAAAGCCGCCATGGCAGAGCCAGAGACTGGCGCGGGATTCGATCTTCCAGAGCGGTGTTTGCTTCTACAAATGGCAAGGCAGCTGATCTCCTCATCAAGTCCCTGATCTGGGGAGTGACTTACACTTTAATCTGCCCAGACAAATGAATGTCTGTTTTTTCATTCTACTGGGACTGGGACTGGAACTGGTGGCAGGGAGATCCCATAGAAGAGAAAACTGAAAACTTAATTAAGTTCAATGCCACAAGCATTGACTAAGCACCTGCTAGATACAGGGATACATTTAGAGCTAGAGGGAATCATCTGTCCAACTTCTCCATTTTACAGTCTAGAGAGAAGTGACTTTCTCAGGGTCACACTGCTAACTAGTGTCTGAGGTAGGATTTGAACTTAGGTCTTTCTGATTCTAAGCCCAGCACTTTTGTCACTATATAGCCACCACAAAGCAGTCCTTGCCCTTGGGGAGCCCACAGTCTTCTAGAGAATAGACATGCAAACACATATGAAAATCCAAAGACGATACAACATTTTACAGAGTATTTTTCAGAGGGAGAGAGTACCAACAGCGGTAGGGGAACAGAGGACTCTGTCTCTCTCTCTGCACCATTTTCCCAGGGTGGCGAGTCTCCAAGGTCTCACCTCTTGTAAAGCACTTTGGTCACATGAGATTATTTTGTTATCATGACCTGTGAAACTCAAGGAAGTGAAGGATGGGTTCCCATTTTACTGATGGGGAAACTGAGGCCCAGAGAGCTGAAATAGCTTGTTTAAACTCACATACATTGGAAGAAGTGGAATTTAAATCCAATCAATCCATTAATTAATGAGCGTTTATTAAGTGAGTACGTGCCAGTCCCTGGCCACAAAGAAAGGCAAAACCCTAGTTCTTTCTGATGTCAAGTCTGATCGTGGTGTCTACAATGCCCACGGCCTTTCTACTTTAGTACAAGAATAGATGCGTTTTGGGTGGGGAGTGTGGTCCAGACCTGGGGTTTCATCTGTGTGGGGATCAGCCCCAGATCATCTGCTGTTCTTGGTGCTAAGCTTGCCGGCGGATCTGAGAGTGTCAGAGACATCCCCAGGGTCAGCCAGCAGTGCCAGAGGTCTGATGTGCACTCAGACCTGGTCACCGAGGCAGGCTCTCTGTCCACAAGGCTGCTCTGCTCTCCTTCTCCTTCTCATGTCTCTATTTTTACTTCACTGCCTTTCCTCCCCCTCTGTCTCCATTCCTTTATTCCTTTCAAAGGTTTCTCATTTGAGGGATGTGGCCTGTGGTGGGACCCACAAAACATGGCCACTTATTTATGGGAGATCCAAGGTGACTCAGCACCCTTTCTATCCCAGTCTGAGGCCCAGGTTCACACAGCTAGTAGATTCCTGAGGCAGGATTTGAACTCGGATTTTCCTGAGTACAAGTCTAAGAGGGCTGTATGCTCTCTTGCTCCCAAAAGAGGTCAGCAGAAGATCTGAACGCTGTGTAGGGCCAAAGGACGGCATGATCTTTAGGAGAGATCTCTGCCCAATCCACGGCTCGAGATGCCCTGGGCTTTTTGTTCCAGTCAGAATTTAAGGAGAGTGTTTGTAAGAATGGGGTCTGTTTATTGGTAGTGGGCTTCTCTGTTGGCATATTTACCTCATAGAAGGGTGATGGCTTAATTTGGGGAAAGGGGATTGGACCCCAGGGCACCCAAGAGGAAAGATGGGCCTCAGACCGGGATGGGAAGGGCGCTTCTCCAACTTGTTTATCCACAGTTGTTTTCACATTGTTTCTCCCATTGATCAGCAACTTGAAAGTAGCCAATTTTTGTCTTCCTTTGTATTTCCAGCACCTGCCAGGGCCTGGCACACAGTAGATGTTTAATAGATGTTTGTCGACTAGATCACCGATAGTCTTTGCAAACCTTGGAGGGCTATATCAGTGTTGGGCATTATTGTTTGTAGACACATCCTTGTGAACAGCAAGGGCCCTGAAAGCCCTTGCTTTTGTAAGGACCTCAGTCCTGCCACAGTCCTTGGCATACAGTACAGATGTCATCAGTGTTTATTGAATTGAATTAACTGGAAAGAGAAACACTTTGCATAGAGCTAATGCTGCCTTTTTTTTCCAGACATGTTCCTAACAATGCAACTTCCGTTCCTACACCCAAGCCTGCGACTACCATCAAACTCATGACTTCAGCAGCTCTGCCTTCTGAAAAGCAGGCTCCTGCAAAAGGGGCCCCTGCAAGTCCAGCAGCTGCTCATCTTCCCTCTGTAAAGCAGGCCCCTGTCAATCCAGCCCCTGCAAACCCTGCTGCTGCTAACCTGCCCTCTGTAAAGCAGGCCCCTGTCAACCCAGCCCCTGCAAACCCAGCCACTGCTCATCTTCCCTCTGCAAAGCAGGCCCCTGGCAATCCAGCCCCTGCAAAGCAGGTCCCTGCAAACCCTGCTGCTGCTAACGTGCCCTCTGTAAAGCAGGCCCCTGGCAATCTAGCCCCTGCAAACCCTGCTGCTGCTAACCTGCCCTCTGTAAAGCAGGCCCCTGCAAACCCAGCCCCTGTAAAGCAGGCCCCTGTGAATCCAGCCCCTGTAAAGCAGGCCCCTGTGAATCCTGTTGCTGCCAACCCAGTCCCTGTAAAGCAGGCCCCTGCAAACCCAGCTGCAGTCACTAGGCCTGTTGCCTCAAAGCCAGCTGTTCCAAAGCCAGTCGCTGCTAAGTCAGTGGCTACAAAACCTGTGACTACAAAACCACTCACCACAAAATCTCAGGCCACCAAGCCTCTGTCCCCGAAGCCAGCAGGTATGTATTGCCTCCCTCCCCCAGTTCTCCCTGCACTTAGGCCAGGTGGAACCCAGAGCCTTCCAGAATTTCTAGGGACTTATGGCTCTAAGAGCTGCTTTTGGTGCAGCCTGGTCTAAATGGGGCGGAGCTCGAAGGTGTTCCCTGGTAAGGCTCAATGCAGGCTTTCATGTCAGCAGCTCTTGAGCTGCTGGTTCCTAATTTAAAAGGTGTCTCTGGGGAGCAAAGCTGAGAATGGATTCCAGGGCAGAGCTGGATCCAGGGTCGCAGCTGTGCAGCTCCAAGGGGCCTTAGAGGCCTTGTGCTCCTGCTCTTTCATCTTACAGAAGGGATGGAGGCCAGGAGAGTTTGGGGAGCTTGCTTAGAGCCACACAGGTGGTCAGTAACAGGATGTGAAGCCAGGCCTTCTGACTCTACATTCAGGTCTCTTTCCATGAACCCGTCTCCTTGTGCTTCTCCACCCATTTGTCCTCATCTAGTGGCAGGAGTGAGGAACAAGTCGAAATCAGTGGGAGGGGTTTGCATTTGAATAGAGACCAAGTCCTATGGGAGGAATTTCAGCCAGCAGCTGGGACTGGGGAGCACTGGGGCTGGGGGCTAATGCTTCACCTCAAAACAATGAGCTTCTCTGGAGCAGTCTGGAAGTCACAGAATCAAAGAGAGGTCATCAGATAGAGAATGTTACCCAAGAAAACTAAATCACGGACACAGCTACAGCGTCTGTAGGATCCTGAGTCAGCCGCAGAATTACAAAGTTCTAGGATTCCAGATTCTGAGGCTCATAGAATCTAGAAATTCCTGTGTCCCAGAATCTCAGGTTGGGAAAGGACTTCTTGTGTGAAGCCCAGCCTGTAGCCCAGAGAAATTACCTCTATAAGTTTCTTGTGTGGGGACCACACTGTTGTGACTTGTCTCGAGGTGGGGGTGAAGGGAACATGCTAACTGTCCTCAAGGATCTGAAGGTCTGTCATGTTTGGTCCTGAAGGCCAGGATCAGGATCAGTGGGCGGAAGCTGCAAAGTCCAATTTGGGCTCGATGTCAAGAAATGGGTTAGAGCTCTCCCCAGATGGGGAGGACGCCCCTCCCATGCAGACCTCTAAACAGGGTCCAGATGACCATGCGTTGGGTAGTAGAGATTCTTTTGGCACATGGAATATTGCAGAGGGCCACCGGGATCCATTTTACTCTTAAATTCTGTATTTTGGTGAAGACCATGTGGAGAACACAGAACCTGACATATGTGGGGCAGCACCCCTCTCCACTGGAATGAGGCCATCTGTGATTCTTAGTTCACCAAAGAGAACAATCATAAAAACCTTTACCACAAGACCATAGACCCAACCCAGTCTTGGAAGTGAGCACGGGAAAAGAATCCTATGGGGAGGCCAAGACATGAAGGGTGGACTGACTTCCGGAAAGTGAGCCCGGGTGGTTTTTCTCAGTGGTATTTAGGCGGTATTAGTCATTTAGAGAAGACACTAACAGCATTTGGCTACGCACAGTAGGCTATAATGTCATGAGGAAATTCTGGGTAGAGCCAGAGTGTCTGTTTGAAATGGCTAGACACTTCTGTGGAAAGTCCATGGGAGAACACAAATGTTGACAGGCACTGCATAGGAGAAGGGGCAATGGGTTGTGACCTGCCCTAATGGAGCCAATGCAGCTTCATCTGACTGGGGAAGGAGGTGCTGTCTTTATAGTCTCTCATCAGCAGGAGACCAGTGATTACTTTCAAAAAATTAACTTAATTTTAAAAAGGTGTGTGTCAAAATTGTCTTCTATTAAAATACTTAGGAGGACTGAAGTGTTCTCAGGGAACCCAGTTTTACTATATAGCATGGGAAGTTGGAAGTAAATCACTAGCCCCTTACTCATTAGAGACAGTGTAAAGAAAATCTCTCTAAAAATCAAAATATTGAACCGTGAGTCAGATTTGAATAGATGACTTAGCAGGGAGGGAACAGTCTGAATTATCTGTTATGTTGGGGACTGTGACACTACACCTGTGTATACCTGGACTGTGTATATCTTTCAATACCATGAATTCTGTCCAATCTACATATTAATAAGTTCTTGGATAATATTAGGAACATATGATAAAAAGCTTAAAGGGTCATTGAATCCAATCACTTCATTTTACAGATGAGGAAACTGAGATCCAGATAGGTTATACAATCCTTGATTTAGAGCTAGATTTTGAGGTCATTTAGTCTGACAGCATCATTTTACAGGTGAGGAAACAGGCCCAGTGAGACGAAGTGAATTGGTCAAGGTCAGACAAGTCCTAAGTAGCCACATTAGAATCTGAACCATAGGTTCTCTGCCTCTAAAATCAGCATTTCCCCAACTCTATTCTATTGTATTATGTAACTTTGTTTTGTTGTGTTTTGTTATCATTCTAGTTAAGACTTCCAGAGAAGTTCAGGTCTCTGAAATCACTGAAAACAGTGCCAAGCTTCAATGGGTGAATCCTGACCAACCCAATCCTTATATTTATGACCTCACTGTCACCTCCATGCACGACCGCTCTGTTGTCCTGAAACAGAACCTCAGTGTGGCCGAACGGGTCATTGGAGGTCTTGTTGCTGGGCAGACATACCATGTGGCAATTGTCAGCTACCTGAAATCCCAGGTCAAAGCGACCTATGAGGGAACATTTACCACAAGTAAGTCTCCTTGTTGCTTTAATAAAAAATGAAAAAAAAGTCATTCCCTGTATCTCAAATGGAATATAAGTTGATCAATGCAGGCAAAGCAACCCCTCCTCCCAGTCTCTATCTTGTATTAGAAATAGTAGCAATATGCCTAAAAATGGCATGAGCTGTCTTGGGAGGTTGTTGGCATCTCTAAACAATGTCTGGATGATCACCTTTTTCAGAAATTATAGAAGTCATTCTAATTCAAGTTTGGGTTAGACTACCTGACTTTCTAGCCATGGGCCCTTCATCCATGTATAAATGGGTGTGTTGGTTCAGCTGACCTCTGAGCTTCCCTCTAACTCTTTGAACTATGAACCTCTGAGATCTCTTTCAATTTTGAGATTTTATGGTTCTTTACATGTTTGCTCTGCCATGTCCATACATTTTCCCTGTGCGTGACCCCTTCTTCCCCATCAGTGTGGATAGGTAGAAAACCTTTCTTGTCGCTTACTTTGCTGGGCCATCTAGGTTCTTTTGCTTTGAACTAACATATACCCTGGTTTGCTGGTGAAAGAAACACATCAGTCGGGACCTCCTGATTCATGTCTTTTAATGGACACTGACCCAAATTTACAACTCAAGTAGAATCTGGGATGTTATTTAAGGGGGCCCAATGTAAAGGATGCCCTAGGTTCTTTAACTCCAAGTGTACCCCTCCCCTCACACAAAACATATTACGTCGAATTATTTTTGTTCTTGTTCAGGCATTTTTCAATCATGTCTGACTCTTCGTGATTCTATTTGAGGTTTTCTTGGCAAAGATACAGGAGTGGTTTGCCATTTCCTTCCCCAGCTCCTTTTATAGATGAGGAAACTCAGGCAAACAGGGTGAAGTGACTTGCCCAGGGTCACACAGCTAATAGGTATATAAAGCCAGATTTGAATTCACAAAGATGCGTCTTCCTGATTCTAGGCCCTGTGCTCTCTCCACTGCATCACCGTATTTTATATTCAATAGAAACCTCTTGGAAGATGGACTTAGCTCATTTCCTGTTGTAATGGGGTACTATCACATGGCTTTGTATTAGGGTTAGGATTTCTTAAAGCCAGCCCTGCCTACATGTTGTTACTATATTAATGTAACCTAAGCAGAAATCCTTGGATCCAATTCATTGTCATGCTTTGAAAAGACATTTAAGTCTATTTTCTCCTCGTGCAAAAAAAGACCAGAGATCTGAAGCATCATTTGTACATGAAATGAATAATTTGAGCAATCCTGGGTCAGTCCAACGGTCTGTTCTCCCAGTGTTCTGTTTACTGAGCTCTGGACCCCCTTTGCTCCTGCCTTCCCAATAGAATACAAGAGCCTTGAATGAATGTTTGTCTTTGTACCCTGAGAGCCCCGCAGAGTGCCTGGCACACAATAGGGGACCTATGAAGTCTTGCTAAATTGAATACGGTTGTTTCTGAGAAACATTTAAAGAATGGCTCATAGAAGAACTAGGGAATTGCCCAGAAGGTTAAAAGTTGCTGAAGCTTGTGGTTTAGGGACAGAATCAAGGAACAGAATAATGAGTTTAGAGAATGGTCAGTCAGCATTCATTAGACACCAACTGTATTCCAGGCACTAAATGGTGCTTTTGTTTACAGAACTGCTCTGATCCCATCTCAATGCCCATCCTCATTCTAGGTTTAGCAGATAATTAAGCCTGAAAAATCACCTTCTGCAGGAGGCTAAGCAGTGTGGATATTCCTTAAAGGTCCATAACTTCTTGCTTCTCTAATAGAAAAACTCATTTTGTTCCTATAGAGAAAATGCAGTCTCCACCACCTCAACCGCCAAAGACGGGTTCCAGTGCCACCCTAAACCTTATGGTGAATTCTGAGCCGTGGAAAGGGATGGAAGCAGGTGAGTCACTATGCTGTGAAAAGCAGTGGTTTGGGGTCCAGATCTTTGTTTTCATGAGCTTGGGGAACTTCCAGTGTGGAAGTTACTCCACACTTCCAGTGTGGAAGTTCTTTTTTTTTTATGCTTTTTGGAGGGCAGTTGGGGTTAAGTAACTTGCCCAAGGTCACAGGGCTAGGTTTTTGTTTGTGTATGTGTTAAGTGTCTGAGGCTGGATCCGAACTCAGGTCCTTCTGACTCCAGGGCCGACGCTCTGCTCACTGCACCACCTAGCTGCCCCAGTGTGGAAGTTCTTTCCACGAAGCAACATCTTGTAAGTTACAGCCTTAGGAAGATACCTGGGATGTTGGGGAATTAAATGGCTTGTGTGGGGTCCTACAACCTGAGTGCATCAAAGGCAGAACTTGAACCCAGGTTTTCTTGACTGCAAGGCCAGTCCTTTCTTTGCTAAGTCACTTGGCTCCTCAAAAATAGATGTATGTACTAAACATATTTTGTCTTCATATGACCATTATTTATCAGTATTTCCTTCCTTTCCCTCCCACCCAAAGAATCATCCCTTATGAAAAAGAATAAAAAAGGAAGAGGAAAAAAAGTTGGTTAGCAGATGTTACCACAATATCACCTGAGTCTGATCGTGTTCACAGCGTTCCACTCCCATAGTCCCCCACCCCTGTAGAGAAGGAGGGGAAGTCTCTTCTCATGTTGGCCAGTATAGTTACCCAGAATTCGTTCAGTCTCAACATTGTTGTTGCTGCTTGTTTTCCATTGACTTTATTGTCGATAGAGATAGCATTTATTAAGCTCTTACTGTATACCCAACATGTAAGTGAGGGGGATTCATGTCCAGGCATGTGACACAGTCCCTGCCTTCAAGGAGTTTATATTCTGGGTGTGGTGGTGAGGAGGGAGCATGATAGATTCCCTATATTATGTGATTGATTAGAGAGTAATTAGAGCAGTTGGCAACTGCCTGCAAGGTGAGACAAACATGGCGCTGGACAGGCCTCTGTTTGTAAATATTTAAAGGTGCGAAGACACTCTAGAATCACAGACCAGAGCCAGGCATGTTCAGTGCCTCTGAGAGCTGGTCATCTAGGAGGAGAGGAGAGAAATGGGCAGAAACATGGTGCAGGGTCTGGGACGTGTGAGGATCACTCCCGGGGACTGGGGATGTTAAGTCTGGAGAAGAGAAGATTCGGGATGGCAGTGAGCGATGCCATGAGAGCTGGCTTGGAAGGGGTCTCCCCGTGTGCGTGCTCTCTTCACCAGTGAGGGTACATAAGCTGGCTCTACCTTGTAGTCTTAGGGAGTTGCCTGGTGGTGCTAAGAAGTGAATTGATTTACCCAGGGAAGCACAGCCAGTACGTCAGAGACTGGATGTGAACCCAGGGAAGACCTGTGGTTTTTAGGCATCCCTCCTAGGGCACAGGACTTGAAGGTTCTCCCTAGATTATGAAGGACCCAATAGGGAAAATGGAAAGGACAAGATCCCATGAGTGTATGGGAACAATTTTCTTCAAAGATCTGAATTGGAGAAGAAATTTACTCTTAATCTAAGGACACTCAGTATGTGTGTGTGTGTGTGTGTGTGTGTGTGCACTCGAGAGTGTATATGTGTGTGAGCGTGTGCATGTATACGGATGCATGTGTGTCTGTATGTGCATGTGTATATGTGTGAGTGTGTATGCATATATGTGCATGTGTGTAAACATGTGTATGTGTGTTCGTGTGTGTGCACATATGTGTGTGCATGTGTGTTAGGTACATTGATGCTACTTTTGATCATATTTAGTTTTTTTAAAGGTTGATAATAACATTGGCACCTAAGGTACTTTTGTTATTGTTGTTGTTAGTCATTTCAGTCGTGTCTGATTTTCCAGGACCCCATGTAGGGTTTTCTTGGCAAGGATACTGGAGGGGTTTGCCCTTCCCTTCTCCAGCTCACTTTACAGATGAGGAAACTGAGACAAACAGGGCTAAGTGACTTGCCCAGGGTCACACAGCTAGGAAGTGTCTGAGGCTGGAGTTGAACTCAGGAAGATGGTACACAGGGTACTTTATGAATACCTAAACCCTCTGGGATGCCTCCTGCCTACCAGCAGACTCTCAGAGACTCTTCGAGGATCACCCACCTGGAGCTGAATGGAACTTTAGAGATTAGTGAATCCGCCTCACCCCACTTGTGTTGTAGATGAGGAGACCAAAGTCCAGAGAGGTGGAATCACTTTCTAAGTGTCACATAGCTCAGTGGCCGAGGCTGGATTTAACCCCAGACTCTCTGAACCCAGGCTGAATTCTTCCACAGAGGCTGGCTCTTTCTTGATGGAGCAGGAGGATTCCTTCCTCATTCTAGCATCCGTGAGTCATTAAGAGAAAATAATCCCGGCATCAACTAAGGAGTTAGGAGATCTGTTGTGTGCAGACCAGGAGGATCAGAAAATATAAACAGTTTTTCATGGATGTAAACAACAAAATATTTAAATGAGGTTCTGGCTTTGTTTCTGCCCCCCCCCCCCCTTTTTTCATGGTGAGTCACAGGGACCAGAATTAGGAAGAATTTGTAAGCTTTACATTGGAATCTCTCCCTGTGAACTTTTAAAAAAGGCTAAGTGGCTTCTCTGGCTGGAGACCCGAGGCACATGAGCCCGGGAAATGTGGGACAAGGGAGATAGTGGTGCCCTGGGAGCCAGAGGAGCTTCATTGGATGCTGGCCCAGCACCTTCTGCCTGTGTGACCTGGTTCCGTCATCTCCCTGCCTCAGAAGATGACCCCTGAAGCTCCAGACCCAGGAGCTCCCCTAATGGAGCTTGGGGGACCAAATCAACCAGCCCTGGTTTATTTCTTCTCCTCCTTTCACAAGCTCTAACACCCATTTACCTCCCAAGGAAGCCTCTTTGGGAGCTGCTCTTTGGACAGTGACTTTGGGATTCTTGAAATAAAAATGGACGCATTTAAGTAAGAAAAAACCAAATGAATGGAATTGACAAACACTTAGTAAATGCCTACTATATGTCAGCCCCTGTGCTAAGTACTGGAAATATAAAAGAAAAAAACCCAACAGCCAAACAAGCCCTGCCTTCAAAGAGCTTACAGTCTATTTGAGGGCATGCTATATACAACCAACATTGCTGCTTCATCTACTTTGAGATTTAAATGCATTGCAGTTTAAATGGAATTCAAAGAGCTGGCAAATCTATCTTTTTAAAGAAGGGTGACTGTTTTTCTAATAAAGTATTTTACACTAAAAAAAATAAAGAAGGGTGAGGAAAACTATCTTCTGGTTCAGAAACTATTTGTCCACTAAGGAATGCTGTGGAAAACCCTGGGATTCTTTGCCTGGTGACTCCATCCACCATCAACCACTTCCTCTTTACTTTGCACCTCAAAGTGGTTTGCAAAAGAACACAATTAAAATTGTGGAAAACTCCAAGCCACTACCTTTTCTGTAGTCCATTTCCTCAGCTTCCCCCCTCTTTTTGTGCCTTTTGGAATTCAGATCTTTTGGATTTTGACATGGGCACCCAGTGCCAGGACCGCACCAGGCAGAGCTGTGCCCAGTCATGGTACAATAGGCACGGTGGGCATGCCCATAGACTTGAGACAGAAGCCAAATGTGTTAGCAAATGTTCGGTGTCATGAACCCCCCACCCCCACCCCAGGGCAGCCTATTCTGCTTCACATGGAATCCTCAAATTTTGGACCTGCTGTTTATTATCCCCCCAAAACCCCCAACCCTACTGTTTTCTCTGCCTCTACAGCAGCTTCAAGAGCTGGACAACGAGCTCTTCTCGCTGGTCAGTGGTTGCTGCATCATTGGCTTCCCTTGGAGCTGATCTCACCTTTACCATCACCCTCTGTTTGGGCTGCTTGACCATGCAGGCATTTCTACATCGTGCTTTACCAATGGGGTGGGGTGGGGGATGAAGGAACTATCAGGTTACTTTTTCCTCTTTTAATTTCCCGATCACGTCAGAGGAAGGCTCCTTGATACTCTGAGCTGGTGCCTTCTCAAAGCAAAGTAATTGGAGCCAAGATGTTTCCCATCCCCATTAACTCTTGCTTCTACCCCAGGAACTCTGTTTGCTTCACCTATGGGTGGTTATCCCTCTGCTAATTTAGCAGCACGTCCTTTGTCTCTCTAAGGCACCAAACGTCGAGGTGCTCAGCCAGTCTTCATGATTTAGAGTAGGGAGGAATATCAGGTAGAACAATGGACAGAGACTGCCAGCCTGGTCTATTCATGAATCAGGGTCCTGTGAAAGAAACTTCAGTCTGTTGCAAGCATAGATCAGATTAATGATATGACTGGAAATGCTCCTCCCTGAGAATGACTGCTTTGTCACTTGTGCTCGGGGAAAGAAATACCAAGCAGAAGAGGCAGGTCAGTCTCCAGCTCATCTTGACAAGCAGGCATCCTTGCTGTGAAGTGTGTGTGATGCCTGAGGGAAGGAGGGGAGAGAACACCCCTCCAGAGCCTTGCTAGAAGTGTAAGGCAGAGCGGAAAGGGTCCCCAATCATTTGCTTAATGAGAAAAGATGAGAGGGCAAGAACAGAAGTTGCTTTTAGTAAAGTCTGTTGCCTGGGTGAATCTTGCATGGTCAGCAGTCATTTTTAACACTGTTCCCAGTGACAGGGATCATGTGGACCAGCCAGCAGACTCTGGCCACACATTTCCTTTAGCAAGGAGCTCAAGTATGAGGCTCACCATGGTTCAGGTTCAACTCTGCAGGAAATCACCCAGTCTGGCAGATCAGGAAAAACTCCAATGATTGCTCTTATTATATCTATAAGGAGAAAGTCCAAGGAAGAAATAGATGAATAAATAAAGTGTAGGGAGAAAGGGCTGTAACTAGGGTGGGACAATCACAGGCTGCTAAAACTTAGATCCAGACTACATTTAAGCAAGTGGAAACCATTAAGCTTAGCACCTAGTTAACCAGCGTGATTAGTGAAAATAAGAAGCTATCCAGTGGCTTGTTTCCTCCTTTCAAGGAGCATAACAAGGTCTCTAGTCTGGCCTCAATATAAGCCCTCCTTTGGAGGTGGCTGCCAAGCAATAACTGTCTGGTATCCTGGGGCTCCTCTCTATACCCAGGTAATGTATACTGATGTTCCATGGCATGTCAAAGTTGGTCAGGTACTTTACAGAGATTATTTCACTCACATCTCACAATAGCCTCATAGAGCCAGTGCTGTGGGTATTGTGATCCCCATTTTACAGATGAGGAAACTGAGGCACAAAGCAGTGGCTTTCCCATGATTTGCAGCAGTCAGAAATCAAATCCCAGACCTTTAAATTCTAATCTGATTTTTGTCAGGATCAAGATAAAGGAAAGCTTGGCTTACATTCCTGTTTCTGTATCAGGAGAGAACAGAAAGGCCAGAAGGAAGCACAGACCAGCAGGACAGCTTTGAAAGGGTCAGGCTAAAGTTATTACGCACCAACAAAGGAAAGCAAGCCCTGCCTAACAGAGACCCACAGGCCCAGGCACTCGCTCTCCTTTCCCTTCTACAATGTTTGTGTAAATGCTCTTACTTTTTTTTAAAATTTAAAATGAAAAGAAATCGTCATTTTTCTGGAGCCCTAAAGCTAATGACAAGTGTCGCTATGTTTATAAGTTGACCAGAAATCTTCTCTGTCTCTGTCCCCAATTATTTAAATTTCTTTTCTAGTTTTGGTAGAGACTTATGATTTCATGGTGAGAACTCCCAATATGGAAATTCTCTCTGCCAATATAGATGAGTAACTCCTGCCTAATTTAGAGTTATAGAAACTTGTCAGGGGCCCCAAGAAGTGAAGACGTGCCAGAGGTAAACCCTAAGTACAGGTCTTAGACCCTGAGGTTGGCCCTCTCCCACTGCCCACACTGCCTCTGACTCCAAGAGTGCGCTCAGAGACTGACGGTTTTAAAACGCTGGCTGGTGTCAGAAATCACTGTTGATGTCTGATGCTTTTAGGCCTGGTGGGCGTCTCAACTCAGGAGGAGATGTAGAGGTTACATGAAGGGGAGATGGCTTTGTGCCTGCCCAGGTTGCATCAGGCTAGAGAGCTCTGAGGGTCTCCTGCAGAGGCCTGAGCCAGTCGATGTCTGGGATGGAATCCCTGGAGTGGAATTTGCACAGAGATGGGCCTTCTTCCCTTGCTGGCTCTCATTGCAGCTTCTTGTCCCTCCTAGGACACCAAGGCCAATGTTGGGGAAGCCATCCTGCCTTCTGATCTGTTTCCCTTCCATTTAAGGAAGGCATTTCTCCTTGGCTACTACACATGTTCATCCATCAGAAATAGGCAGTTAAGATGGGCTCTTAAAAACCCATCTATTTAAAGAGCCAGAGAAGGCTGAGGTGAGGGGTTCGTGGTCTTCTTTCCCTACTATTTCCATTGATTCTAGACAGACAGGAAGGAGAGGTCAGTCTACCCCTTGCTGTGTCAAAGACTGTTCTTTGATTCTAAGACCCACACAGTAGTGATCCCAGAGTTATGTTTGAAAACTCAGATCCATTTCAGGGAGGACACGAAAGTCCCTACAGCCCCAAATTTGTTACAGGGAAAGTGCTGCTTTCAAGTATTTATTTGACTGGTCTCCATGGAGTGGGTGGAGGGGGGGGAGTGATCGGTATTCTGCTTGGCCCCAGAGGGCAGAACTAGGAAAGATGGGTAGATGTCACAAAGGGGTGTATTTAGGCTTGATTGAAGGGAAACCTCCAAACAGAGAGAGCTTCTGCTGGAGGGAGGGACTCCCCTCTCTTGGAGGTCTTCCAGCAGGGCTATTTTAGAGGGGGGTCCCTGCTTGGATACAGGCTGGGCTGGATGGCTGCTGAGGCTCCTTCTGGATGGGAGAACCTGTGTCTCTGGGTCTCAGGGGGCCTTTGGGGTGACTTCCAACTCACTTCCTGGCCAGGGATCTGTGCCCTACTGAGCATCTCTTGACCTCCAGGGCCTGCTTCTGAGAATGAAACAAGTCACCTACTTTTGGCGTCTGCTAGTGAGGATGCCTTCTGAACGGGGGGTGGGGGTGGGGGAGAGACGACAGAGGTGGAGGTAAATGGGAGATGAAAGTTGGATCCCACTCGGTGCTCTTTCTGGATGGTCAAGCTGGGGTGGGTCTCCCAGAAGTCTTTGAGACATCTTGGTGCTCATTTATCCATATCTTGGATATTTCTGGGCAGCCAAGTCTAGGATGAAACAGTCAAAGCACCTGATCATCAGGGAAATGATGATGAACAAAAGAACCCTGCCCTTCCTTAGAAATTGGGAGCTTCACAGTTTTCTCTGCAGCTACTTGGGAGGCTGGAGGATCGATCAGGGAGTGGGTTACTCAGGAAGGGGATGATGAGATGGCCAAACAGCCTGCCTTGGTTAAAGGAAAATACCCCCTACTTAGGAATAACTGCTGTGTGTGTGTGTGTGTGTTTTGTATTGAGGAGTATTTATCTTCAGGTCCTCATGTAACTTTGCCCTGAAAGCTCCACAGAGACCCTAAGCCCTCCTCATCTCAGAGGTTTCCTGTGTGTCTCCCAGAACCTGGTTCTGGTTCAGAGCCATTCACTGGGTGTTTGGGGGAAAGGGCTTGGGCGGGGTGCTGGTGCTTTTCAGCTCTGAGAGTCCCAGCTTTTTCTTGCCGATTGTTGGGGTGGCCCGAGGGAAGGGGTGGGACTTTATAAAGAGAAAGAAAAACTCCTTTCTCCTCTTCTCTATCTTCTTTCCTTTCTTTTCCCCTCCCCCTCTCCTCTCTTTCCCTCTCCTTTCCTATCTTTTCTCCTCTCTTCCTTTCTGTTCTTATCCCTTCCTCTTTCCTCCTTCCTTCTCTCTTCCTTTCTCTGTCCTCCCTTTCCTCTTTTATTTCCCATTCTCTCTTTCTCTCTTCCTCTCTTCTCCCATCTGTTTCTGCCCTCTCTGCATCTTCCTCTCCCCTTGCTCTCTCTCCTGCTCCTTCTCTCCCCTTCCCTTCCTTCTCTCCTCTTCCCTCCTCTCCTTTCCTCTCCCTTCACCCCTCTCCCTTTCTCTTCTTCCCTTTCTCCTCCTCTTCCTTCTCTCCTCTTCTCCCTCTCTCATCTCTTTTCCTCTTTCTCTTTCTTCTTTCCTCCTCTCTTCCCTCCTTGCTTATACCCCTTCCCTTCATCTCTTCTTTCCCTTCCATTCATCACCACCTCCCTGGCTGGGGGACCCTTGACACTTTGGCCCTTGTGGCCACCTCCTAGACTCTGCCATGATGCTCTTTCCTCTTTTTTGAATTCAAGATGTTTGCAAGCGTCCCAAGGAAATTGGGACTTGCCGGAAGTTCAACCTGAAGTGGTTCTATGACCCTGAGACCAAGAGCTGCGGCCGGTTCTGGTACAGTGGCTGCGGTAGCAACGGCAACAACTTTGAGACTCAGTCTGACTGTGAAAAGGCCTGTTTGCCTGGTGAGTGGCACTAACTCGGGCCCCTCCTCAGAGACTGGCCCTGTCCACAGCCCTGGTGCTGCCCCAGCTTCAGGTTATAGATCATGGAGAACAGAAGAAAACAAAGTTAAGGCATTTACAAGGAAGTTCTCCCTCAAAGGAAGGTGTGAGAACCCCATAAACTTTTCCTTCATTTTCTAAGTATCTGCTCCCTCACCCAATCATCTGCTGTGGTTCCCTGGTGCCTTATGAACAAACATAATCTCTTCTGTTTAGCTTTAGAGTCATTCACAACCAGACCCCAGCCTCCCTTTCCAGTCTCCTCACTCCCCTTTCCAGAGGCTGGGTTGGCTCTGCACGGAAAACCCTTCATTTTGCCTCTCCTGCCTGAAATGCCCTCCTTCCTCCCCCTCCACCATTTCCTTTTAACTTCTGCTCACTGGTCACCTGCTAGCTGAGGCCTGTCTTGGTCCTTTCAGCTGCTGATACCCCTCCCCCATGACCTTCTGCATACATTTGTGATTATTCTGTGTGCATATTTGCATTTGTTTGTCAGTAGTTTTCCCCCAATAGAATAGGAGCCCCTTGAAGACAGGGATCATCTTTTCTCTCTCTCTCCAGCATCAAGCACTGAGCCTGGCATGTAGTAGGTTTAATCTGGGCATGTTGATTGATTGATTGCCAGTAGGGAGTACCTAGGACCACTTTCCCATCCCTGACCCCGCTCAAATGGGCACTGAGCAGTAAGCCCTGGGAGGCCAGAGGATGAGCTTGCATAGCATTTCCCCAAACATTTTCAGGATATGACCCCTAAGATGGGAACTCTGGCCATAAACATAAATTCATTTTAAATCTACCAAAACATTAACTGTCAACAATGGGTAAGTCTCTGTGCCAATTACTGGGGAAATAAACTCAAGCTGGTCTCATCCAACATACTCTTAAGCCCTTCCTATGGGACCTTTGGGCCAAGAGCACCAAGCTCGAAAGCAAGAGACCTGGGACTGGAGCCCAGTTTGAACCAAATTGGAGCCAAATCCTATGTTTTTCACATTCTGTTGATTTGTCATCAGTGCAAAGGACAGGATCCCAAATTCAGCCTCTCACGACCTTTTCTCAGATTTGGAGTCATCACTGTGAATTCTGACCCATGGGGCATGCATCACAAAATGTACAAGCAGCATGGAAAATCCCCTCAAATTAAAAAAATCTACTTTAAAGACAAATTTGGTGAAGTGAGAGTGGTGAGGGGACGTAGCAGGCCATCTCCCCTTTGGCTAATTATTCCTACAAACTAGATGCTAAACCCAGATTCTAGCTGCTGAAGTGTTATCTGCACCCTTTGAATTTCTCTGCTCTGGGCATAACCCTTTTGCTCCACCCTAGTTCTGGCTCCAATAAGATTAAAGATACTTCTAGAGTTAATTTTCATAATCAAAAAATGGTTTCCCTTGTTTGTTCAATAACATGTATTCTCTCTCTCTCTCTCTCTCTCTCTCTCTCTCTCTCTCTCTCTCTCTCTCATCCTCACAGCACACATCAATCCTGGAGTCATTTCAACAATAGGAACCTAACCATGATAGACTGTTAACACATACCTCTTCCAGAAGCACAGGACTCAGCTATTCCCAACTAGCCCTCGTAGAAGCTGTGGGTAGACAAGACCGTGCACTGTACTATTTCGTGCTTTACCTTATGAGCAGACCTTGAAGGAAATGTTTTTTTTGGTTTTTTAATTTTTTTTTTTTGCTGCATGACCTATCAATATGGTGCTAAATTTGTTTGTGGACTGAGTGCTCTTGTCTTCAGGTGGTTATAGCCTATCCCTTCCACATTACCAAATGCAGTCCCCTGCCCCCTCCCAGCAGTGCTGCTCATGACCAGTTTGCCCAATTCTCATTCCCATGGAGGTTGGGATTCCACTCAATGGGGCTCGTGGAAAATCTCCAACAGGAAGCCGACTCCCTGCAGCTATATTAGCCTGACCTGCTTAGCTCATCATTTCCTTAACCAGGCCTAACTGGAGATGGGAAGCCTCGGGGGAGGAGCTGTCTCTACCCATGGGATCAGCTTGGTGTAGTTTTGCCTGGTTAGATTTCCATCTGATTTCTCTTTGTCGATGTTCTGCACAGAAGTAATGTAACTCGAAACAAAGAAAATGTCTTCGCACGGATGCACTGCTGGGCCCTATGCCTCAGTTACAGATTTTAAAGTCCTGGTGTAGAATGTCCTTGGCATTCCTCTGATGTTGTTTGTTTTATAGAATAAAAAAATGGGGAGGGAGGGATTTAATTTTTATTTTGTTTTTGGGAAATCTACACAAAGAAACTTTTAAAATAAAGTTTAATGGAGGTTTTTTGAGCTTGGATTTCTTGTTCTTTTTGGCAAAGTACTGTCAGATTTATCCCCTGGGTTAATGGTGTGGGAGGAGAATGCAGAAGGAGGCTGATGAGAATTAGTGGGATAGAGGGGACCAGGAGGAGAGTTCAATGTGGAGACAATCTTAGGAGTCATAGATTTTGACCCCCTCACATTGCAGATGAAGAAACAGGCCCAGAAGGGGGAAGTGTCTTGTCCAGAGTAGTAGTAGCAGCAGCAGCAGCAGTGGTGGTGCTGGTGGTGGTAGAAGTAATATGAACAATAGCTAACATTTGAATGGCGTTTACTATGGGCCAGACACTGAGCTAAGTGCTTTACAGTTAGAGTTATCACTTCCACATCATGATTTTCCCCACCACAGGCTTGACATACTGTGAGTCGGCATAAGAAATTAAATGGGAATCTTGGGGGGAGTTTTGCAGAAGCCACAGATGACACAGAAAAAGTTTAGAAACTCAGGAACGCCTAAAATATATGTCTAGTGCCACAAACACCATATACAGAAAAATACAAGTCCCAGCCTCCTCTGGTAAAAGGGAAGACCCGATCACTTGATGTGGGTTCACCAGGTGGAGGGGGCACTGTGCCCCAACCCCTGTGATAGGGAAGGGGTGACTACAGTATCTCATTTCATCCCACAGCCACCCTGGGAGGCACATGCTATTATTATCCTCACTTTACAGGTGAAGAAGCTCAGCAGACAGTGGTGAGGTGACTTGGTCAGGGTCTAGGGTCTGAGGCTGGATTCAAACTCAAGTCTTGCGGACTCCAGGCCTCTATCTGCTGTGTAACCCAGTAAATGGCAGGTGGGATTTGAGCTTACATCTCACGCTTCTCAGGCCAGGACTTTCCCTACTGTACCACACTGCCAGTCTTACATTATGTCTCTGAGTTGGAGCAAGATAGAGAATTAGCATGGTGTAGTGGAGGGTAGCTGGGATTGAAGCCGAGGAGATTTAGCTTCAAAACCTATTTGTGACACTTAACAGAGTTGTCCCATCCTGGGCAAGTCACTGAGTTTCCATGGGCTTCAGAGAACTCCTTTCTGGGACTTAACTATTAAGTCATAGACAGGTAGCAGTCTGCTCTGGTGGAGGACCTTTCCATACCAGATATTCTACTACTGAAGACATCTTGCTTGTTCTGTAATATTTACATAATTTACCCTCCCAGGGTTGTTGGGAAAGGGAAAATGCACCTTGTAATTCTCCCACCTCCCAAATATGGGCCATTGAGATTTTTTTCAGTGACCCACCCAGGGCAACCCTGGGAAAGGAATCTAGCTCACCTCATACCATTCAAACAGTCCCTACTTTTCCACCATCTCCTCACAGATAGATGGGATTGTCTCTTCCTCATCATCCCTGATCACACCAATCAACCAATTAACACGAATTTATTAAGTACCTACACAGTGTCACACACTGTGCTGGGCTCTGGGACCACAAGGACAGACAGTTCCTGGCCTCAAGGAGCTTTTAGTCCTAACACAGACACAGAAGAGTAGATTTATCAGGAGTTTCCTCTTCTCTCCTCTGACTCTATATCCCTGTGACTCATTCTCTACTATCTCCTCATTTATTCCAGTGGCTGATGAAGAGGTAGCCCTCTTCCTTGCCAAGTCATTCCTTTTGGTGCCACCTTGATGCTCTTCCATCCAGTCTTCTCCCCCATATTGTGCTCAAATCTCATCCTGTCACTAATCTTCAATTTCTCCCATTACTGGCTCATTCCCTGCTGCCTGCTAATGAGTCCTTCCCTCCCCATCTTAAATAACCCTTGTTAGTTCTCCCATCCAGCCTCTTTTATCCACACTTTTGGGCTAATTTTGACAAAGTCATCTACATTTGGTACCTCTACTTTCTCTTCCCCCATTCTCCTCTAAACCCTCTGCAATCTGATTCCCAACCTCATCATTTAATGGAAACTACTCCCTCCCAAGTCATGATTTCCTTGGCCTTTTCTCTGTTTTCATCCTTCCTGGTCTCTCTGTAGCCTTTGACACCATTAATCCCCTTTTCTCCCTGGACCTCAGTTTCCTCAGAATTGATGGGATTGGACCAGATGGCCTCCCAGGTCCCTTCCAATTTTATATCTATGAGTCAAAGATTTTAAGCCAGGGCAAGTCAACTTTGTATTAGGCAGGGTCCAGTAGTGATGGGACTTGATAGTACCCCACTCACACCTTGGGGATATGGGAGGATTAAAATGATTGACTTTGATAAGGGAGAATGAGCAGAAAAGAAGTCAAGAGCCTCCAAGCTTTGTTCTTCCCTTACCCCATCCCATCCCATCCCATCCCATCCCACATGAGAACCTATCTAGGGTCATCTAGTTCAAAAGCCTCACTTTACAGAGAGGGAAACTGAAGCCCAGAGAAGAAGAGAATCCTTTGAGGTCACACAGCTAGTAAGTGTCAGAGGGGCAACTGCAGCCCAAGTCCTCCACTTACCCTGGTGCTTTCCTTATTCTAAGGATATAGTCTGACCATTGATGTTTCTTAAAAAATATGAAAGGCAACATAGCATAGATAAAATAAGTCCTGGACCTGGTGTTGAGAAGGAAAAGGACTGCACCTGTGATTTCATTCATATTGGGAACTCGTAGCTGAGAAAAAACTTCCTATCACTTAATCCCAGAGCTTCCTCACAGTTCAGAGTCTTAGAGAGTTGTCTAGAACCTTGAGATGTTAATTGATATACTCAGGGTCACAAAATCAGTATGTGTCTGTCACAGGCAGGCTTCCACAATCAAGGTCCTCCAAGCTCTGAGATCAGTTCTCTACCCACTCTGCCAAGTTGTCTCGAAGAGTTAGGAAGACCTGGGATCAAATTCTGCTTCTGATGTTTTGCTAGCTGTGTGACCACTAGCGAGTCCATTAACTGCAGAATCACAGACTGAGAGTTAGGAAGGGCCTCAGCATTGTTCTTATCCAACTCATCCAACCCAGGAAGCTCCACCAGAATGTCACTGGCAAGTAGCTGTTCAGATTCTGCTTGAAGACTTTCATGGAAGGGGAACCCCCCATCTCTCTCTCTCTCTCTCTCTCTCTCTCTCTCTCTCTCTCTCTCTCTCTCTCTTCTCTCTCCCTCTCTCCTTCCCTCCCCCTCTGTCTCTCTCTCTCTCTCCCCCTGTCTCTCTATCTCTTTCTCTTTCTGTCTTTCTGTCTCTGTCTCTGTCTCTCTTTTTCTCCTCTCTCTGTTTCTCTCTCTTCAGTCCATTCCATTTTGAGGCAGCTCATATCTTTAGACAGTTTTTCCTGACATAGAGCCAAAGTTGGCATCCACCCATTGCTGCTAGTGCTACCCTCTGAGGCCAATCACATCAAGGCCGATTCCTCTTCCTTGGTCACTTTCCAGCTTATCCAAGTCCTTCCTAAATCATGGCACCCAGAACGTGGTTGAACTGGGACAGAGCGCAATTCGATTATGTCTTGCTAGGCCAGGAAGCCACACCCCTCCTGATGCAGCCTCCAGCAATGTCAGGTTTCTCTACTTATCTGCAGAATGGTTTGTATCTTCATTGGCTGAAGGAGTTCTCACACTAATGGAACCATATCACCACTATTATCATCATCACTGGTTTTTTTGTTTTGTTTTGTTTTTTGCTTTTTGGAGGGAGGAAGGCAAGGCAATTGGGGTTAAGTGACTTACCTAAGGTCATACAGCTAGTAAGTGTTAAGTGTCTGAGGCTGGATTTGAACTCAGGTCCTCCTGACTCCAGGGCTATTGCTCTATTCACTGGGACAGCTAGTCACCCCATCATCATCATTGTTGTAGCCTCTATAAAGCACTTTGAGGCTGTGTCATCTCATTTGATCCTCACAACAACCACGTGAAGTAGGCACTTTATTATTCCTATTGAGTAAACTGAGGCAGAGAGGTGAAGTGACTTGCCCAGGGTCACACTGCTAGTAAATATCTGAGGCAGGATTTGAACTCAGGTCTTTCTGATGCTGACAGGCAGTTCTATTGCAGAAGTTAACATCCTTCTTTGATTTCCCATAATGGGATGGGGTGACCAGATATTCGTACAGACTGTTCCAGAGGAGGATAAGCTCTTTTAGGCCTGACTTCCAGTGATGAAGTGTGTCACTGTTTCCAAGGACCATCCTTAGTTTGGAGTGGCTCATCACTAGGCTGGGCTCAGGTCTCAGGTCTCAGGTTGATGAATATTTTTTTGGATCACAGTCACTCAAAGGCTATCCACTAGCTAAAGAGAACCTGACATCTACATGGGGGAGGGAAAACCCACCAATCATGCACATTGTGGCTTTTTGCAGTCTAGCATAAGTGGGCTGCAGTTAAGGTGTTGATATTGCCTGTGTAAACTAACCTACATGCAGTGTGGATTTTTAAACATTTCGTTCATTCATTCATTTGTTCATTCATTCATTTGCTTGACCATGGCTCTGCAATGGTTTCTTTAACATCTGCTTAATTGGTCAAAGCTTCTGGTTGATCTTCCTGAAATTCCCTTATGATGAAAAATTGGCTCAATGGGCTTAATTCCAATGATATCCCCATGCAAAGTGGGAGAAAGAAAGGAAGGAGAAAAAGGAGGGGACGACTGTGTGTGTGTGTGGGGGGGGGGGAGGGAGGAAGGGAGAGAGAGGAGGGGGAGGAATGGAAGGAGAGAATCTGTTGACTTCTCTGATTTTGACCAATGATGGGTTGCAAGGATTATAAATCTGAAATAACATTAAGGAAAGAACTTCATGAATATTAAATATATTTCAACATAGCTACGAATATTTTCCAAAGTAATAAACAGGAGTTTACTGTCTGGGGAGTTATTTTTCACTAGCTGCCTTTTTCTCTGCCCCCTTCCTCTCCACTGCCCATGTTCTGATTCAGATCTGTGCTGGCAGGGAGAAGGAGACCCTGTGTCCTGGGAATGAGTAAAGGCATTATAGAATAAGCTTCCATTTCAGTATTAACTGGGCAGTCATAGTTAACCCCTGCATCTTGCTTTTCTTTTCTCTTACCCTAGTTCTTGAGTAAGGCCAACCAAAGACAGAGTCTACCCTGTCTCAGACTCCCGAGGTCAGGGACAGTCTAGCAAATAAGAAAAACTCTCTCTTCTTCCCAAAACACAATAAACTACCCTCAAGGCCCAGGGTCTAAAAAGTTCTGAAGTCAGGACAATCAGCAGTTTTCTCTATACTCTAAGAACCTGCAGGAAGTGGGTCATTCTGAGAGGCTTATTTGCCCCCTAGAGTTATATTTTGATCAGTACCAACTAATGCTTCTCCCTGCCTTGGCTTGTTACAATGTATGGAATAAAATCTTTTACTGAATTGTAGCCCAAATTATGACAAAGTGTTTTTTCCCAATGGCAAAATTGTAACAGAAAGAAGATGTAAAGTTCCCTGGTGGAGGCAATCCCTGCCCTCACTTTACTTTCCTTACTGATGCCTCTAGTGTCTCATTCTGAATGCTTTGTTTTAACCCTTTTCCTCATATAGATTAATGGTTTCTAGCTGCTTTCAAATACTTGGAAGGTTGTAATATGGAAGAGGGATTTGTTTTTTTCTCATTGGCCCCAGAAAGTAGAACCAGAAGTAATGTGTCAAAATTACAAAGAACAAAGTTGAGGCATGATACCAAGACAATATTCTAAGCATTAATGAAGAAATTAGAATGTCCAAGGTAGAAAGGTGTGCCTGGGGATGTAGTGGGCTCCCCTTCCCTGGGATCCTTCGATAAGTGACTAGATGACTTTTGGAGAGTATTGAAAAGCCAGATGAGTTGACCACTGAGGTTCATCCCAATTCTGAAGTTATGTGACCAGGACAGGATCATAGAGGAACTTGAGATATTTAGTTCAACCTTCTCACTTCACAGATGAGGAAAATGAATCCTAGAGAGATGAAGTGTCCAAGGCTTGTCCGAGGTCACACAGGATGAAATAGCAGAGGCAAGATCTGACCTCAGGTCCTCTGTTTCCAAATCCAGTGCTCTTCTGGCGACATCCTATTGCCTGGTCTCCAAACATGACCCTAATTAATAGCACAGGGTCCAAAAGCACTGACACTCTTCTCTTGATGCTGCTTTTCTATACATGCAGATAAAGGAGGGATTGGTTCTTTAGCAGCCACATCATCCGGTTTGTGGTCAGCTCAAATTCCTCAGTCTTTTCCACAAGATTTGTCAGTTGCCAGCAGGACTCTTCCATCCCATGAAAGCAACTATTCTCTTACATTCTGTGGAAGTCCTGGTGTGTTCCATGCACACAACATTCATCTTGGAAACACCAGCCATCCCATAATGCTGCAGGGCTTATACAGGTTGGGGGAATCTGGGCTTGACTGCTGGTACCTCTTCTCCGACCCCATGGCTCCCGTGTTCTGTGCCCACATTTCTTGAGGCAAACC
This sequence comes from Gymnobelideus leadbeateri, assembly GCA_011680675.1. Taxonomy (NCBI): domain Eukaryota; kingdom Metazoa; phylum Chordata; class Mammalia; order Diprotodontia; family Petauridae; genus Gymnobelideus; species Gymnobelideus leadbeateri. Next base: position 174,748 of record WOXC01009473.1, read on the forward strand.
CAAGGACTCTCTCTGTGTTCTGACGTTCCCCATGTTTCCTGCTGAGTCGCTGGGTCTGTTGGACCTACTGGTCATTCAGATTCTGTTCCTGTTAGCACCAGTCCCTTCAGAGAGAGAGATGAGGAAGGGGACTGGTCCCTTTTCAGATGCTGGTGACTTTGATACAGACCCCTAACAACATGCTCTCAAGCTTTTCTCATTTGCCATTAATTATGCTCACTCCACACCCCCCCCACCCCCCCCACCCCCGCCCGGCCCCAGCCCTGGGTCCATCAGCTTCTCCCCTCCTGTTGTCTTTTCTCATGCACTTTTTGGGGCTGTGTCCAGCTGATATTTGCCTCTGCTGGGACCTGGTGATTGATATTGTGATGCCTACATCGGGAGCATTGCTGGGAACCAAGGGCCATGACCTCTCTGAAAATCTGTCCCCTGCCTCTGCTTGGCTCCAGAGCTGATGCTCCAAGAATGGGACAGAGGATCCACTCCAAAGATCAGTGTGCAGACACCCTTCCTTGTCATTTGTTTTAGACACAGAATCATTTCTGAGTCTAATTACATATACTCCTTACCTTGACGATCTCCTAGTCCTGAGACCATTGGCTCATCCTGGGCTTTAAGAAGCTTGGGTCCTGCTGTGACCTCCTGGCTCCCAGACATTAGCTTAGATTTCTGGTCCTTGGCATCTCCTTGCTTCTGTCTGGTCTGCATATCTAGCCTCTGGTCCAATGGTATTGTATTAGTAATGATACTGATAGTTAATATTTATTTATTTCTAATAATAGCTAACACAGCATTTTAAGATTTGAAGAGCACTTTCCAAATATTATCACATTTGGCCCTTATGTGTAAGAACCCTGGGGGTGGGGACTAGGAATCATTGCTATCCCCACTGGACAGATGAAGAAATTGAAGATGAGAGAAGTTAAATGACTTGACTAGGGTCACACAGCTAGAACATGGATCAGGTAGGATTCTAACGAAGTTGTTTGTGACCTTGCAAGTCCACTGCACTCCCCACTAGGCTACCCAGCTGCCTCACCATGGCATTCCACTGGGAATCCACTGGCTTAGATAGTACACACAGAGGTCTGGAGCTTTTCCTGGGAAGATAATTCATGAAATTCCTAAATTTCAGATTTGGAAGGGACCTCAGTAACATCTAACTCAAACCACTCCTGAGCAAGGGTCATCTCTACATCCCAGCCAACAAGTGGAGGTGGGGCCAGTGATCCTGACACTTGGTATGATCGGTCACACCTGGGGCATCCAGCATGAGATAAGACACTCTGAAATAACTCTGTAAGCCAAAATCACTGGAGGAGAAGGGAGAGACAACCTTATGAGGAGACTTTAGACCTTAGGATACAAGTCCTCATAAGAGGCTTGAGGTAGATAAAGACATTGGAACCATGGACACAGACATCAAAATACCCAAAGGCAGCTGGTGAGGGTGTGACCACAAGGGGAGGGAGTAGCACAGGACTGGTCTGGAGCATTCCCTGAGGGGTGGTGGCTGGGGAGTATCTTCCATTGGGATCCTGTCCATAACATTTCAGGCTTAGAAGCCTAAGGGATCTCAGAGGCTGTCTAGTCCAGTTCTCCCATTTTGCAGGGTCCAGAGAAGTGTCATGATTTTTCCAGTGTCACACAAAGGACCATAGCACTAAATCTGGAAAGGACCCCAGAGGTGATCCAATTCATCCCTTCCCTGATTCCAGGTGATAAAACCTAGAGGGGCCCAGAGAGGTCGCCAGATCAGAGTTCTGGACCTCAGAGGCAGAGGAAACTGGAACCTCGAGATGGACGGGGCCATCTTCTCATAGGAGCGGTGGTAGCCTAGGAAGCCAGATCCTCTGCCCCCAAACTCAACACTCTTTTATTGCCATTATTTTTGCCATTGTGATTTTTCCCATTTAATATATTTGAGGACATGGCCAAAGTAGGCCATGGCTAAAATCTGTTTTCCTAGAGATTGGGTAATTACGGTTAAACCTTTCCCAGAGCTGAGTCATTTGATTTGAAGCTTGCCATAGGCGAGTGCATCTTCCTTATTCCCAACTCAGGGTTGGCTAAATGAAAGTGAGATGACAAATCAGCCATTTATTTTTTCCAAGAAAAATAACAGTCACATTTTATATTTCCAGGCAGTTTGCTAAGGCTGACACTTTGTGTGACCACACCCTGGCCTGAGAGGAAGGCATGGTGGCTGCTGGCCCCTCAAGGACTCGTTCTTTGGCCAGGGTGACCCATGAAGTGGAGAGAATGTCTCCTCTCTCTGTGGGATTGGGGTGCAGTGGTCCCAGGGCTCATGGGCTCAGAGAGTTTGAGCTGGCAGAGACCTGAGAGGCCATTTGGTCCAATCCTCTCATTTGACAGCTGAGACAACTGAGGCCCAGAACATGGAAGAGATTTGTCCAAGGGCAGTGACTGGCACAGCCTGGATTTGAGCCCAGCTGCACTGGCTCCATCTTCAGCCTCTTTCCTGGGCTCACTGGTAGATACTATCCTTCCCCCGTGGCTGCCCTTGGTCTCTTGCTTCCATCCTCCAATGGGCTCTGGCCCCTTCTCCAGGGGTGTGCCTCATCTGTGGACCAACCTGCTTTCATTGCCTGAAGAAAATGGTACTCAAGACTTTGAAAATGTTTTTATACTGAATAGAGATCTGTGCTGCTGTGTGGAGACCCCTAGATTTGGAGTAAGAGGACCTGACTTACTCCCACTCTGCTCCTTCCCATCTTCTTGTAGGACTTTAGATAAATCTTTTCACCTCTCGGGGCCTCAGTTTCCCTTTCTGCAAAATGAGGGGGTGGCCTTGAAGGTACCTCCTAACTCTCAGTCCACAACCTCATGCTCTTTTCTCTGGCCCACCCCCTTCTTTCTTCCACTGCATTCTTCCCCAGCCCTTTTCCATCCTTACTGAGCTGGCCCAGCTCAAGCCAAGTCTTAGAAAAGTCAGGCAGGGTTGGAGCTGTAGCAGATTGCCTCTGGCTCCATGAGGAGGTAAACCAGGCCAAGCACAGGCTGCTCCTCCCAGGAACCAGGGCATTTTAACATCTGTTTGGAGACTCCAAGTAGGTTTCAACCTTTCCCCGTCTTCATGTGTGACTGTATGCGTGGCTCCTGTTTCCCTTTGCCTTTCCTGAGCCTTGGAGAACAACAGCACAGCCTGTGGGAAGGGCAGGAATGCTGGGGACTCAGCTTTGCCCAAGGTCAAAGGTCACGGATTTGAGCCCAGATGCCTTGATTCCAGGGGAGATTACAGGCTCTCCCAATGTGACTTTCTCCAATGGCCTCTCCTAAGGTCCCAATGTGCAGACCTCCTCTCCTCCTCTTTCTCACTATGGGGGCAGCCCATTGTCTCTTCCTATCCTATTTCCCTGGTGACAGTGTTGTTAATAGGACCAAGAGTAGTCCTTGGACAGCAGAAATCCAGCTCAGGGCCCATAGTTGGAGCCTCACCATCTGGGGACAGTCTGGCAGAGGGAGCCAGGCTCCTCTCAGAGGAAGTCTGTCATTAACATGAATTATTTCCCAACCTGTCTGAGCTGGAGACTGCCAAGGTGAACCCTCCCCCACTCACTTGACTAGGGATTCTTAACTTAGACTGTAAACTTAAAAAAAATTGATAACTTTATTTCCATGAAATCAGTTTCCTTACAGTGCTGTATATTTTATTTTATGCATTTAAGATGTAATTCATAGAAGGGCTAGAGGGGCCCTGACACCTCCTGATCAAGGGTAGACTCCTACCCTCGGCCACCTCCCTCAACTCTTCCCAGGTATCACTGAGATGGGGCCAGACTTGAGTTAGTGTGGCACAGGAAACAAATGACACATCCTGAAAGTGTGTCACAGACCAGTCACAGAGATGATCATTGCAGAGCTCTTAGCTCAGTGTCCAGAGCAAATCCAAGTACAACCCCAGGAGGTCGGCGTTTCTGTCATCTCGATTTTATAGATGTGGCAAAGGCCACTCAACTGGCATCTGCGGTGAGATCTGAATTCATGCCTTTTTGACTCCAGATACAGGGAGCCCTCTGTTGGCTCAGAGCCCAGGGGACCTTCTAGGTGCTAGACAGGCCCTAGGGGGCATATCAAGAGCAGCCAGGAACAACTTAGCCAGCTTCTGTGCCATGGCTGAGTCTAGGGGTCAGCAATGACGATTGAACTGTTCCTTTCCAAGAAGCCACGAGCCCTGCTCCTCACCCTGCCCCCACCATCCCCCTTCTTTACCAAGATTGTAGCCTCTGAGATCCAGCTGAGACAAGTCCCTTCTGCTCTCCATGCCTCTTTGGGCTCCTGCCCTGTCTCATCAACCATCATACTGAGCTGCTAATTCCTTATAAGGAATCAGGCAGGAGCCTTGGAAGCTGTTCTGAGGCTGCATTCCAGTGTGTATGCGCTTGGAAGCCAGAGGGTCCATCTGACAAGGAAGAGGGGGAGAGAGAGACAGACAGAGACACAGAGACAGAGAAATAGAGAAATAGACAGACGGAGAGAGACACACACAGAATGAGAGTGAAAGAGACAGAGACAGAGAAATAGGGAGAGACAGAGAGTGAGAAAGAGAGAGACAAGACAGAGACACATACATACATATACAGAGCGAGACACACACAGATACACACAGACACACACAGACACACACAGACACACACACACACACACACACACACACACACACACACACACACACACAAACAGATCATGTACCAGCATGGTTGAGATGGAGACAAACCATAACTTTGTGTGTCTCCCGGTAGGCTTTGTTGGAATAGCTCATTCCTTCGAACTGTTCAGACAGTCCAGAGCCTCACTAGGCAATGTTAATGGCCCTGCCTGGCATAATCCATTCCTCAAACCCCAGGCCAAATGCCATGGTTCTGTTTAGAGACAGTCGGTGATTCTCTGGGTATGGGAGAAGGGGCATCTGCTGTCCATTTGGACATCCATTCCTTGAGTCAGATTGACTTTGGCCCCAGGCTCTGGGAAGATGAACCCCAGCTCCCACATTTGAGGAGCACAATAGGATTAAACCCAAGAGCATTCCAAAGTGAGCCTCAGGAATCAATCAATACAATTATTAAGTATATTTTTTGTGCTTGGCACTGAGAATACAAAAACAAAAGCATCAGTACTTTCCCTCAAGGAGCTTATAACCTATGGGGGATGGGATATACAATATCTACACAGATGTATTGATATGAGATATGACTAAGTCAATGCAAAGTGATGTGGGGCTAGGTGTGTGTGTGTGTGTGTGTGTGTGTGTGTGTGTGTGTGTGTGTGTGTGGGCTAAGTGACGCTTAGACCAAATGCAGCGCCTCCTGCCCTCCCATTGCTTATCTTGGGGGCTCCCTCTCTGGTCCTCAAATCCCCCTTTTCCTCTTTTCCCTGTTTCTGTCATGGGTGCACAGTCCTGCCCATAGTCCTTCCCCACCCCTAGCTGGTGCTCACCTTTTACCTCCCTATAGCCTCTCTGTGATCCCATCAGTTCCCCAAAACCCATCTCCCACGTCCACATACTCAGCCCTTGTCTCTCTCCTGAGCCCTAGTACCGATTCAACAGATGCCCCTTGGAATGTGCAAACTGGATGTCCTGTGGGCATAGAGAGCAACCTGATAGGACTCTTCTTTTTCCTCAAACAGCTTGGAGGCTCCTCACCTGTGTGACCTTGGGTTAGGTTTCTCATGTATAAAACATGGGGGAGGGGAAGGGAGAACCCGAATGCCTCTGAGGCCCCTTCTACCTCTCTGTCTAGGACCCCAACATCCTGACCCAGCTTGTAAGTTAATGATGTAAGGGAGCTCCCTTTACCAATGCACATCCACTTCCTCTCTGACTTGCAGACCTAGATCCTTGGCTGGGACTGCATTAAGTGTCTTGCCTGACATTATAACCTGTATGAGTCAGGATTTGAATCCAGATTTTTCTGAATTTGAGGCCAGCTCTGTCCACTGCCCTGAACAGCCTCCCTGTCCTACAATCGTGGAATCCAACATACAAAGTGAGAAGGTTCCTTCCCTCAATCTACCATTCTCCCAGGCCAACAGCTATCATCACACCCTCCCCTCCATGGCCAATCAGTTGCTAAATGCTGCTGCTTCTAACTTTGCCAGCATCTCCCCAACAAGCCTTCTTTCCTCTGACAATGTTACCCGGGGGCAGGCTCATCATAACCTGGTCACTTCCTATCTTCCCAGAATTCTTAGATCTCTCCTGATCTCCTTAGATCTCCTGACCTTGCCAGTGTTCTGTTGTTCCTTGCACACAACGCTCTATCTCCCAATTCTGGCATTTTCCTGGCTGTCTCCCATGCCTGGAATGATCTCCTTCCTCATCTCTATTTCCTGGCTTGCCTGCTCCCTGCTTCTTTCAGATCTCACCTAAAACCCTCTATTCTATAGAATAGTCTATATTCTATATATATATTTTATATTCTATACCAAGACTCCCCAGTCCTTTGTAACTTCCTCTCGAGATTCTCTCCATTTGGTCCTGTAAACATTGGTATGCAGCTGTTTGGACCCTGTCTCCCCCCATTATATGGGAGCTTTTTGGGAGCAGGGGCTGTCTTTTGCCTTTCTTTGTGTCCTCAACACTTGGCACAGTGCCTGGCATAGAGTAGGTACTTGATAAATGCTGTTGACCTGACTTGATTTGATTTGACCTGACTTGAGGGCACCCCAACCTTCTAGAATCTCCAATTCGGGTTTGTTTTTTTTTTTTTGCTTTTTGGAGGGCAATTGGGGTTAAGTAACTTGCCCAAGGTCACACGGCTAGGTTTTTGTTTGTGTGTGCATTAAGTGTCTGAGGCCAGATCCGAACTCAGATCCTTCTGACTCCAGGGCTTATGCTCTACTCGCTGCACCACCTAGCCGCCCCGGGAATCTCCAGTTCTTAACCTCAGCATTATCCTTGTCTCCTCAGTCTCCCCCAGACCAACTGTCCAATCAGCTGTCCAGTCTTGCCAATCCTGCTGCCGTTTTTCCCCTCACATGGTCACCATACTAGTTTCTCTCACCACCTTGTGACTGGGCAATCACAATAACCTTCTCGTTGGTCTCCTGGTCTCCAGACTCTTCTGTCTCTGATCTATTTTTTTACAAAACTGACAAAATGATGCTTGTAAACCCACAGACCCAGCGGTGTCACTCACTATCCTGCTCAAGACGTTCCAATCACTCCCTACTATCTCTACCAAAAAAATGAAACCTCTTCAGGAACTCATGATCTGACTCCAGATGCTCCCAATCAACATACATTTTAAGTGTCTATTATATCCCAGGTGCTCTACTAGGTTCTTAGGGTACAAAGAAACAGTCCCTGACAATCAAGGAGATTACATTTTATTGGGGGATGGCAGTGGACAGAAAGCACCATATAGAATCAAAAGATCACAGGAGTTTAAGGTCTAAACTGGTTAGGACCCTGAAAGCCATCTAGTCAAAGCTTTTTATTTTATGGATCAATGGTCAGGCCCAGAGAGGCCAAGTGACTTATTTGTTCAAGTTTGAACAGATAGAACTAGGATTTGAACTCAGATCCCTTGACTCCAGGTCCAGAGATCTTTCTACTGAACCTTGGACACTTGAAACAATCAATCAACATTTATTTGTTAAGCTATGCCAGGAACTGTTCTTGGTATTGGAGTTACGAAGACAAAAATGAAAGTCCCTGCCCTCAAGTAACTTATATTCTATAGGGGTAGACAATATCTACTTTTCTAAGTTATTCACACATACACCAGAGAATCTCTCTCTCTCTCTCTCTCTCTCTCTCTCTCTCTCTCTCTCTCTCTCTCTCTCTCTCTCTCTCTCTCCACCCAATTCTCAACTTTCATGAGGGTAATGTTCCTAGAAAATAGCACAAAAGTAAAAAATGCAAATGTTGATATATCAAACCTATGGGAAATTGGGGGTTAGGTTCCTGTGACCACCACAAACTGTAATCTTTCACTAGAGATTGCTGAAAATACACTGCACACAATTCTTTACAACAAAAATGCTAATTTTGATAATATGCACTTTTCCTAACACAGTAACCATGAAATAACCCATAAAGTACAGCACACAAAATCAAATAGGTGACATGCAAAGCCTTTTCTTCTTGCTAGCAATTCCCCAAAATTCTGTGACCTTTTGTGCTAACATCTCAATTTAAAAAATATATTGGTTTCAGACAATAGTCACTTCTCATAATACATAAAACCTGTGGCACCATAAATACTGTACAGCAAATAGCATTCTTTTTTTTTTTTTTTGGAGGGCAATTGGGGTTAAGTAACTTGCCCAAGGTCACACGGCTAGGTTTTTGTTTGTGTGTGTTAAGTGTCTGAGGCCAGATCCGAACTCAGGTCCTTCTGACTCCAGGGCCGACGCTATGCTCACTGCGCCACCTAGCTGCCCGAAAATAATATTCTTAAAATGAAAACTTTTAAAACCTGAATCTTACCCTCCACTGTGTCAGACGGAATGTTGGAAGCCAAAAAAGTTAAATGTGTGTTGAGAACTGACTGCATATGTCTTTCAGTCCTCTTTTTCTGTTTTTTTTTTAATTCATGCTTATTGGTGTTTTTCAAGTTCATAATAATAAAAAGAAAAATGTAAAGAAAAATTGTATAAAAAATAAGTATATAAATTTATGCCAAATAAATACATTCAGGTCAAAATTTTCAGTGAAGGTACTAACAACATGAGCAGAGGGGATAAGTAAAGGTTTGAGGATTTCAGAGCTTTAAGGAAAGCAGGGATTCCAAAAAGTGAAGCTGAGGAGGGAATGCATTCCAGGCAGAGGGGACAGCCTGTGGAGTCATGGAGGAGGGAGGCAGAAAGTGTCAGCAACAGTGAGGTCAGTTTGATGGAGGTTTGTAGTGTGCATGAAGATTCAAGTAGACTTTTTTTTTTTTAAAGCAATTGGGGTTAAGTAACTTGCTCAAGGTCACACGGCCAGTCATTATTTGTGTGGGGGTGCTCATTTTCTGAGGCCGGTTTCTATCCCGGGTCATCCCAACTCCGAGGCCGGCGCTCTTACTCACTGCACCACCTAGCCACCCCACAAGTAGACTTTTTTTAAATTTTATTTTTCTTGTTTTATTTTTGTCTGTTTTCTTTTTTTTAAACAAATGCTTTATTAACTTCTGTTTTACATCATTCATTTCTGCCAGATTTTGAGTTACAATTATTTTCCCCTACCCACCCTCCCAGAATAGCAGTCCCCCAAGATATCGATTCCTCCAATCTGCTCTCTCCCATATCTTCTCCCATACCCCCTTCCACTTTTCCATTAGAGCAAGGTGAATCTCTGTGCCCCAATGCCTGCACATCTTACCTCCCAATTACATGCAAAAGAGTATTAATAATAGTATTTATATATATATATATATATATATTTGAAACATTTAATTTTAAGACCTCGAATTTCAGATCCATTCCCTTCCTCCTTTGTCACCCATTCCCTCTGGGAAGATAAGTAATTCAGTATATGTTGTACATGTCTAGCTATGAAAAACATTACCATAGTAGATATATTGTACAAGGCTGCTTATAATTCCCTCCCACCCATCCCACCCCCCACCTGGTCCATTCCCTACATGATCCTCTCCCTCTTCTATAGTGGGTACTTCCAACCTCCCCTCCCCCCAAGAATGCCCTCCCATCCATCATCCCTCCTCTCATCCCCCTTCCCCCTATTCTGCTGCAGGTTGAGATATCCCATTTAGTATGTATGTCATTCTCTCCCTGAACCAAATTCAATGAGAATGTGGTTTTGCCTTTTTGCCTTCCTATTCTTCCTCTCCTCTGCAGCCACTTCCCCTTGCTTCTTCTACATGAGATAGTTTACCCTACCCTGTCTCTCCCCATCTCCTCTTGCCACTTTCCTCTCTCACCTCATAATTTCACCCCTTGAGTATCCTCCCTTCCCAACAAATTCAACCTATGCCCTCTATCCATATATAACTGTAAACATATATACACACATTCACATGTGTATTCATATGACCATACACCCTTCTTCCATTATTTTCATACTGAGAAAGATTTCATCAGTCACAGTTATTGTTTTTCCATATAGGAATGTAAATAGTTCAACTTTGATAAGTTCCTTTTGATTTCTTTTTCCTGATTACCTTCTCAGGCATCTCTTGCTTCTTGTGTCTGGATGTCAAATTTTCTATTCAACTCTGGTTTTTTCCTCAAGAATGCTTGAAAGTCCCCTATTCCACTGAATGACCATATTTTCCCCTGAAACAAAATACTCAGTTTTGCTGGGTAGGTGACCCTTGGATTCATTCCCAGTTCTTTTGCCCTCTGGAATACCATATTCCATGCCCTTCTCTCCCTCAGTGTAGAAGCTGCCAGGTCCTGGGCTATTCTGATTGTGTTTCCACAATATTGAAATTGTTTCTTCCTGGCTGTTTGGAGTATTTTCTCCTTGATCTGGGAATTCTGGAACCTGGCTATAATATTCCTGGGAGTTTTCTTTTTGGGATCTTTTTCAGGAGGTGATTGGTGGATTCTTTCAACCTCTATTTTTCCCTCTGGATCCAAAACATCAGGGCAATTTTCCTTGAGAATTTCTTGAAGGGTGATTTCTAGGTTCTTTCTTTGATCATGGCTTTCAGGTAGTCCAATAATTTTTAAATTGTCTCTCCTGGATCTATTTTCCAGGTCAGTGGTTTTTCCCATGAGATATTTCTCATTGCCTTCTAATCTTTCATTTGTTTGGATCTGCTTAATAGCATCTTGATTTCTCATAAAGTCATTAGCTTCCATTTGCTCCAGTCTAACTCTGAAGGAATGAATCTCCTCAATGAACTTTTGAGATTCTTTTTCCATCTGGCAAATTCAACTTTTTAAAGGCATTCTTCTCCTAGTTGCCCTTTTGGGCCTCCTTTGCCATTTGAATTAGTCTATTTTTTAAGGTGTTGTTTTCCTCAGTCAGGCTGTTGACCCTCATTTCATACTTTTCCTGCATCCTTCTCGTTTCTCTTCCCAATTTTTCCTCCACTTCTCTTATTTGATTTTTAAAGTCCTTCTTAAGGTCCTCTATGGCCTTCAAGCTGCTCATGTTTTCCCCTGGGGCTTTTGGAGCAGGACTTCTGACCTCACAGTCCTCCTCCCACTCTATGCTTCGATCCTCTTTGCCCCCAAAGTAGGAGTCTAAGGTTGCATTTTTCTGTTTGTTTCCTTTGCCTTGGCATGTTGCCACTTAATTACTTGACTTTTGGGCTTGTTGCCACAGTATGGCTCTGGCGCCAGACGGCAACTTTCATCCCGAACGTGTGTGTGTGGGGGACAACTTCCATTTCTGGCAAGCTGGAAACCCACCCACGACCTCCACCCCAGATCACAATCCAGATCCAGGGAGGTTAAAGCAAGAGCAATTACCCCCCAAGACTGATTGCTGGATCTCCCTACAGTTTGCAGGCCAGGAGCTAAAGCTGCCTCTGAAAACTACAAAATGGCGTGTCTCCTCAGCGGCTTCTAGCCCCCAGGGGAGGAAGCCGACGCATTCCCCAAATATTGGTCCCAAAGTCCATAGGGCACTAACCTCTCATTTTGTCCTAGGCATGTCTATATTGATAATTCTGGAATCGCCACAGCTGCTGGTGTTCTGGGGTTCCTCCAGCTGGCTGCTGGCCCTGCCACCCTGGGGCTAAAACCTCAACTCAGGGGGACCTGTGCTCGGCTCCCCGTGCACTGCGCACTGTGCTGTTGGCTCCCAGAGTGCTGCGCTTGTCCTTCCTGCAGGGCTGCTGGGCTGTCCTCAGCGGGAGGTTAGCTTCTCTGTGTTGTTCTGTAGGTGCTGGGGCTCCAGAAGTTGTTCAGAGTCCCCTTTTACATAGTTTGGAGGTAATCTGGGGGGAGAGTGGCTTGGACGCGCTGTTTCTACTCTGCCATCTTGGCTCCACCTCTGTCTGTTTTCTTTCACATCATTACTTATATAGAAATATGTTTTGAATGACTGTGCATAAATAACCTATATCAAGATGAGTGCTTTTGCAATAAGGGGGAAGAGGAGAGGGGCAAGAATTTGGAGCTGAAAATTTTAAAAATGAATGTTAAAAATAGTTTTCATATATAATATGAGAAAATAAAATATTAAATAATTTTTAAAAGATCAGTTTGACTGGGAATTCAATAAATTCACAGATCTTGGGGCTTCACCAGAAAAAGTCATAAGAGAGCTCCACCTAAGGAGAGCTTTCTGAAGATTCCATGAATGGAGAAAAGGACCTCCACCCCAAGAATGACAGAAATGTTACCTTTGCCTTTTGTCTTTTCTTTTCTTTTTTCCTTCAAATTCTTCATTTAGACTTTTTTTTTTTAGCAATTGGGGTTAAGTAACTTGCTCAAGGTTACACGGCTAGTCATTATTTATGCGTGGGTGCTCATTTTCTGATCTGATCTCGGGTCATCCAAACTCCGAGGCCGGCGCTCTTACTCACTGCGCCACCTAGTCGCCCCTTTAGGGTAATTGGGGTTAAGTAACTTTCCCAAGGTTACACGGCTAGGTTTTTGTTTGTATGGATTAAGTGTCGGAGGCCGGCTCCGAACTCAGGTCCTTCTGACTCCAGGGCCAGCACTCTATTCACTGCGCCACCTAGCGGCCCCTTAGACTTATTTTTAAAGCTTAAATATTAAAACAAATACAAAAGAAGAAAAGAAAAAATATGTCATGTGCTCAACAGAACATAAGAAGATTCAAAATATATAGCAATAAATTTTCATTTCAAGAAAGCCTCTATGTAAAATACTATGTGTTTTGTGGAAAGTTGTCCATTTTTTCTTTGTTTCCTTGTAGGTTTTCTTTTGTTCTCTGTTGTATGCTTTTTACTTTTTTTTCCTTCTGTATACATATGTATACATATATACATAAACATATACTTTCCCTAAGAGCTTCTACCCCTAATCTTTGTTTTTATACTTGTGTGTATCTCTTATTTCCTATTCCTCCTGACTCCTCTACTTTACTTCTACCCATTACCTTGCCCTCCCCCCTTGTCTTTTCTTTATGTGTGCCTCACTACCATTGTATTTTAAGTTTTTGTCCACTTTCCTCATTGGTGTTGTGTGTGTTTAAGGAGAGTGTTACCTTAATTTTGGGGACAGGGAATGTTTTGTACTAACTCTTTTTGCTACTCTATCTTAGCAAAAAATGTTTCTGAAAGCAAATTGTCTAGTTGGTTGATTGTTAATGGAGAACACACTGATGGGGGCTCAAGAGCAACCATACCAGATACACAGCCTTTTAGGATTATCCATAGAATCATGAGAGTGATAGTAGCAGCAGCATTATCTGGGAATCCCAATTTGTCAGTGCTACTCCTTGTTTGGAGGGGTAGTCCCAGAAGGAATGCTATATTTACATTATCTAAGAGAAGAAACTCTTTTTAATGTTCTGAAGCATTCTTGAGGCAGGGTGAGCTGTCCAGAAGACTTGGGTTCAAGTTCTCTTTCAAGATATATTGTGTTTTGTTACACTTGCACTAGTTTTAAGAGTTATGCTTTATGGTTCCTTTAAAAAAAAACTTTTTATTTCTTTTTGCAGAGGGGAAGGCAGAGTGATTGGGGTTGTGACTTGCCCAAGGTCACATGGCTAGTAAGTGTTAAGTGTCTGAATCTGAATTTGAACTCAGGTCCTCTTGACTCCCAGGCCAGTGCTCTAGTCACTGCGACACCTCACTGCCCGAGGTTCCTTTTTTTTTTTAATATGAGAAAAATACTCCTTGTCAAAGAATTTCATCATTGACAGTGAGGGCAATAACAGAACTCAGCATTGCAGAATTTATTAAAAACCTTCAGAGGTAAATTACAATTGATTTGCTGAAAACCAGAAACCCTGATTTCAAAAATTTGAGAGTTAGCTCTAGAGGACCTGATGGTGGGGAAAGAATCCACCTTCCCATGCCCACTTTGGAGAAAGGCATATTCTTAGGATGCTGTCCAGCCAAGATCCCCAACTTCCCTGGATTTTCCTGGCAAAGCCTGGTGGTGGCCAGGACACCCTGCCTTCTTGCAAACTGGTCCCCATGCTAGTCTGAGTGACCTATGCAGAGGGAGCACATCTCCCCCACAGTGTCAGGTTCCTTGCTGGAGATGAGGGTGAAGAGAGAGTGGTTGTGTGCCCACAGGGCCTGGATTTGAGTTCTATCTCTGGCCTCTTATGTGACCTTGAGAAAGTCACAAGCTCTCTGAAGCTCAATTTCCTCTTCTGTAAATTAGGGCAGACCAGATGACTTCTGAGGTCCCTGCTGGCTCCAAATCAGTGATGCTCTGACTGTGGAGGAGAAGCCAATCTGACCCAGCCCACACTCTTTAGTGTGTTAGCAGGTCTGCTAGTGGCCTACCCAGGCCTAAAGGTCTTATTGGCTTTGGTTTAGATCTGGGAATTTGCCACGAGGAAACTCCTTTTATCAGTAAGGATAGGTGTCTGCTCTGCAACTTGGGGGATTTAGAGAGTTTCCCTGGGGAATGAGAGGTTGAGAGATTTGCTCTGGGTCATACAGACAGCAATGTGTTAGGGACCAGAACTGGCCATAGAGTCAGTCACATTTATCAAGCACCTACTGTATTCCAGGCACTGTGCTAAGTGTTGGAGATACAAAAAAGGGCTAAAAAGGTCCCTGGCCCCAATGGGGAACATGGCCAGGAACATGGTGCACACATACACATCTGCACAACATAGGGTCTGGGGAAGGCGCTAGCCGCTGGGAGGACTGGGAAAGGCCCCCTGCAGAAGGCGGCATTGAAGCTGAATCGTGAGGGAAGCCGGGGAAGCAGAGAGACAGATGGGAGGAGGAGATGGAGCAGCATCGAGGAGGCCCACACGGCTGCATCAGAAAGCGGGGAGGAAGAGAGGGAAAGACATCGGCATGGAAGGCTCCCAGTGCCAAACAGGGGGCTTCATGTCTGATCCTGGAGGTGGCAGGGAGCACTGGTGTTTAATGGGGTAGGAGAGTGCATGGTCAGACCCAGAGCTCAGGAAACCACTTTGGCTGCTTCGAGGATGGGACCTTACTAAGCACCTACTGTGCGCAGTGCTTTGACCAGAATCTCATTGGAGCCTCATGACCACCCTGTAAGGCAGGTGCTGCCATTGTCCTCATTTTACACTCGAGGAAACTGAGGCAAACAGTTGAAGTGACTTGCCCAGGGTCACATGCTCGTAAGGGGCAGATTTCCCCTCAGGCATTCCTAATTCCAGGTGTAGCAATAGAGAGAAATGAGGCAGGGAGACCCGTGATGGGAGAGAGTCTGGAGACAGGAAATGATGACTGACGCAAGTCTGTGATTCCAAGAGATGCTCCAGATGTGAAATCAAGAGGTGCTGGCCATAGACTGGACAGGCAGGGCAGAAGCAGTGAGGATCAAGGAGAGCTTCCAGGCCACTAGCTTGCGGGTCTGGGGGGACGGCATGCCCTTCCCAGCTAGTGTCTGCTGATGCCAGGGGTGGTTACCGTGGGTGACAGGCCAGAGACAGAGCTGGTTTGAGGAGGGGGAGGCAGGTGGTGCACAGGGGAGAAGCTCAGGAAAAGCATTGCTCTCCAGGCTGTTCTGGAGATCTCCCACCCCTATCTGTGCAGGTAACCCTGCTCTCTTCATCTTCCTCTCACCCCCAAATGCACAAATGGGGCAGTTTCTCTAATGGAGAACTATATAGGTAGTACATCCCTGGATTCACTCAACGTGATTCCTTGGAGCATGGGGCTGGCCAAGGTGCATCCCCACTCCCTTTGCCAGAGAGAGAAAAAGGGAGAGGGAGGCAGATCTATCTATCTCTCTATCTCTCTATCTAGATAGACAGATTGATGGATAGATGGATGACAGATAGATGGGCAGACAGATAAATAGATGGATAGGTAGATGGACAGACAGATAGAGACAGACAGGACCAGACTGATGTGCATCTGTATTTTATTTTTTGAGTTTTATTTTTCCCAGCCTCACCAGCAGATCAAGAGGGTTTTTTCTTTGATCTTCCTACAAACTAAATAAAGGCTATTTAGTTTTGAAACAAAATCTAATAAGCTACAAACAAGCCAACTGAGACTCAGATCTACTAAAGTCAGGTGGAAAATAATGTAAACTAAATGATTTTGAACATCTCATACCCTCACTCCTCCCCTCTGCTATTCAGTGACATTGGTTTCCTTGCTGTTCCTTGAACAAGACGCTCCGTATCCTCACTTTGTTAATATTCTCACCCAATTTCCCCCCATCTGGAATGCTCTCCCTCCTCATGTCCATTTCCTGGCTTCTTTGAAGTCTCAGCTAAAATCCCCACTTCTGCAAGATGCCTTTCCCAGTGCCCCTTAATGCAAATGCCTTCTGTCTATTGATAATTTCCCATTTAGCCTATACACATCTCATTTGCATGTTGTCTCCTCCATTAGACTGTGAGAGCTCTTTTAGATACCGGGGACTGCCTTTTACCTTTGTTTGCCTGCATGTAGCAGGTGCTTAAAAATGCTTGTGGACTTGATAACAGTTAATGATTAGAGAGCAAGGCACCTGATTGTACTTAGTCATCTCTATTTTAAGAGATCTTGCCCTCAGTTTGTTTTATATACTCAGATATGTGGCAGATAACCTGTGATATCATTAGTATTGTTAGTCATGTCTGACTCTCTATGACCTCTTCTGGGGTTTTCTTGGCAAAGAGGCTGGAGTGGTTTGCCATTTCCTTCTCCAGTTTATTTGACAGATGAGGAAACTAAGGCAAACAGGGTGAAATGACTTGCCCAGGCTCATACAGCTTGTAAGTGTCTGAGGCTAGATTTGAACTCAAGAAGATGAATCTTCTTGACTCCAGGTGGGGCATGCTATCCACTGTGCCACCTAGCTGCCCTTATAATCAGTATAGAATACTATGGTAGGGAAATTCTCTGAAGCAAGAGCTAGGTGTCATAGTGGTTAGAGGGAGTTTTTGGGGTGAGCCAAGAGATTAAGCAAGATGTCCAGGCGGCCACAGGTAGTGTTTGTCAGAGGAAGGACTTGAATCTGGATCTTCCTAATTTTAAGGTCACTTATGTGTACTTTCTGGTGTGTATGTATGTGTGTGAATGTGTTTATGTGTGTTTGTATGTGCGTGTATGTGTATATTCGTGTGTGTAGTGTATGTATGTGTATGTGTGTGCATGTGCATGTGCATATCCGAGTGAATTAGGAAGTGACATCAGCGTTTAAAAAAAGAGCCTTTGTAGAGTTGGAGGATCCTACACTTAGAACTGGAAGGAGCCCTAGAGACTACTGCATCCAAGCCCTTTGTGTTACTTTTTATTGTCCCTATAAAATATTTGATATTTAAAACTTAAATATAAATACACCACTTACACATAAATACAAAATATCAGATTACTTTCTATTGTACCTACAAAATGATCTATTTGAAAATAAATATTATCGCAGGAACAAAGGGCCCTGGGCTTAGAGTTGGGGAAGTCACAGCTAGAGTTTGAAGCTGCATGATGGCATGGCTATGGACAAGTCCTACCACATCTCTGTGCCTCAGTTTCCTTATCTGAAAATAGTAATAACACCTATAGTATTTACCTCATGAAATTGTTTTTAGAATAAAATACATAAAATATTATGAAGATCTTGGAGGGATATGTGAAGAACTTCTGTTTCCTGCTATTATTAATAAATATTATTATAAATGATTTGACTTTTTGTGTTAAAAATCCTATCTGATGTTGTGCTATAATAAAAACAATGAAAAACCAATGTTAAGCCTCCCAGAGATCAAAGGCAAAGCCCAACGTATGTGAACGAGAATCTTGTGTAAGGAACAATGATTGGTCTTCAGGAGAACATCTGCTGCCATGTTAGGCATGCAGAGTCGGGGGCAGGGGGGTGGGGGATGGGACTTGGGATGGGAGGATTCCAGGGCCTTCCATACATCTGGAGAGTTTGGTGATGGCTTCATGAGACAGCCAGTCTTTCAGAAGAAAAAGTCAAGTTTTCTCACTGCTAGGAAGAAGAAAATGGCTCCAGAGAGGGGAGAAAGCCCCCTTTGTGAATGCTAGCTCAGTCTGAGAGCATTGTTGGAGCTCGGGGGAAGAAAAGGGCCTGATTCCATCCAACAAGTTGTTTGATTACATTCAAACTGATTATCTGATCTAAAGAGAACCAGCTGTCAGGCTGTGTTAAAACATTTGAAGATGTGCTTGTGTGAGTTGTGTGCATATGTGCATGGATGTCCGGCTCCAAATTAGGCTTCCTGTGTAATTTCACACTTTGAAGACCCCTAATTTTGTCAGCATGAGTCTGTCCACCAGCACAGATTACAATGCCTCTGACTTAGCACAAAGCCTGTAAGTGTTGCTAGAGCTGAATCATTTGTGTCTCTGCAGCTGTTCTGGGGACAAGCCCTTCCCAACCTTGGGAAACTGGTCCTTGGAGCATGGTCCCTTTGTCCACACTGTAACTGGGCTTGCTCTGCCTGGTTGGGTTGGGTTGGCCAAGGCTTGGGATTCTTTGGAGAGGGTTTTAGAATTCAGGGTTACTTCTATCCTATAATGAGCCCCAGAGGAGAATTTTGGTGGAAGATTTGTTTTTATCTCTTTCCAAAAAATGTAGAGCGCTTTCCGTGAGAAAGAAGTTACACTGTCATAGCAATAACCAAGCCTAAGGGAATACAAGACGGGTAACAAGTGATGAGCAGCAGATGCTGGGAGGCAGTTCAGGGGAAAGCCATCTGGATTTGGGGTTAGAGGACCTGGGAGTGGATCTTGTGACCTTGGTCAAGTCACTTTGGGATCTCAGTTTCCTTTTCTGTAAAATTAAGGGCCAGATTCAGTGAGGCCCAAAATCCAAAGTCACTGCCTCGCTCTGGGCCTCTGCTTCCTGCTCTGTAAAATGAGAAGGCTGAAGTAGATGACCTGGAAAGTCCTTCCAATTCTAAATCAACAACAGGAATCATCAAAGGCCTCGTGGTGGGAGTGAGGGGTGACACACACACACACACACACACACTCACACACATACACACACTCACACACATACACACACTCACATGCACTCACACACACACACTCACACACACACATACACACTCACACACACACACACACTCACACACACATACACACACACACAGAGGAGGTGGGCCCCATTGATAATCAGGGAACATCCAAAGACCTGGAGGAAAGGTTTGTGGGTGTCATACGGATTCTCTCCACCTCTGTTGAAAAAGCCAAGAGCACTGTAGTGAGGATGAAGGCAAGGGGACCCAGATGTCCCACCCCTTGACTGGGAGGAATGATGGAAAGTGTGATGAGCCTGTGGGAGGCCTCTCCCAAGGACTGTCCCTGATTCCCTCTCTGCTCCCGCCACTGTCACATGAACAATAGCCATGGTGAAGCCAGTTTATAGTATGTAGGGCTTTAAAGCCTGAAAATATTTGATTCACATGATTACATTTTTCCTTGTGACAATCCCATGAGGTACATAGCTTGATATTCTTATCCTTATTTTTACAAATGAGGAAATGGAGACTCTGAGATATTAGATCCATGGTTATATAGTTGGTGTCTAATGTACTATTTGAACCCAGGACTCCTGATTGTTGAAAGACCTCACTCCTAGAGGTGTGGTGAGTTACCTTTCAAACGGGGAAGATTAGTTGTATCCTCTCAGCCCTCCACTGAGACTTGCTGCCATTCTTTGCCCTGAATCCCTCTTCCCTTGTCCATGTTTCCCTGGCCCTAGAGGGTTTCATTGTATTAGCATAAAACACAATCCAGATCTATTTCTTTAAGGATCATTGACTGATCTGGTTCTCTAGGAAACCCTCCAAGTCCCTGAGGAGCCTGGGACCTTTCCCAATCAGAACGTGCACAGATGCACACAACTGGAGGGGGGTTAAATCTTCACTGATTGGCTCATTTCTTTCATGCCCAGCCAGCACCCTTGAACTGGTGCCCAAACCTTAATGTATCTCATCAACTCTTGTTCTCATTCTGCTGTTAGAGGCGCCACCCTCTGTGTCTGGCAGGGATGGCTCCCAGAAAACAATAGCCCACCAGAGTTGGCCCCATGGCCTTGGCGGCTGCACAGGAGAACCCTGATGGTGCCTGACTCTCTTACAGTGGGAAGAGAACTTGACTTGGGTTCCAGGACCTGAATCCAAATGCAGCCTCTTCCATTTCTTACCTCTGCCATCCAACCCCTAGAGGCTTGGCCCTTCCCCCCTGTAAAGTGGGGAGTGGGCTAAGTGGCTGCTGAAAGTCGGAGTTTAACTAACCTGAATTCTATTGGTATATTTGATGGATAATGAGCTTCACAGCTGAGAGTCGAAGTGGTGACCTTCTGGTTACTGAGATTCTGAATTTAACGGAGGTGCAAGGAGGGCAATGCCTTTCTCTTGCAGGAAGGCGATTTCTGTCTGTCCTCTGTAAGTCTGGAAGGGCTCCTGCCTGTTAGGGGCTTTAGGGCAGGGAGTTTCTCAGTGCCAAAAGCCATGTCTTAAAGCACAGAAGAGTTGTGAGCTCCTTAGGGGAAGAGATGATACTGTAACAGGTCACTGGAAAGACCTGAAGAGCTGAATGAAGTCTGACATGAAAAGAATGGGTGATCATCAATTCATGGATCAATGCCTTTAAACAGGAGTGGCGGTGGTGTGTGTGTGTGTGTGTGTGTGTGTGTGTGTGTGTGTGTGTGTGTGTGAGAGAGAGAGAGAGAGAGTGTGTGTGTGAATGTGTGTGAAAGTGTGTGTGTGTGAGTGTGTATGTGAGAGAGTGTGTGTGAATGTGTGTGTGTGGTTGTGTGTGAAAGTGTGTGTGTGTGAGAGTGTGTGTGAATGTGTGTGAAAGTGTGTGTGTGTGTGTGTGTGAGTGAGTGAGTGTGTGAATGTGTGAGTGTATGTGTGTCTGTGAGTATGTGCGTATGTTCGAGTGAGCAGGGGTGTAAAGAGTCATGACTGGAGAAAAAACCATCTAAGCCCATTCTCTAGGTGCCAGCGTTTCAGGGTTTCCTAGGACTGGACTCAGTCAATGCCTGGAATTAAAGGGGCCCCTGAACAGGCAGGGAGGCCCCAGCCCCATGGGCACTCACACTGTTTCATCATTGTTACACTGTATCGGGCATCTCCTTGATCAGGAGCCCTTTCCCTTGCTGTGATCTTCCCTCACTTCGTGGCCATCCCAACTGCTCAAATTGCCATTGGCCCCCTTTCCCCTGCTTTGACCATAAGGAAGCCTGCTATGGCAGCCACAGGGCTGGGCATTTGTCAAAAAGACATACGAGTCTATCCTGCCTCACACTCTGTGTGGCAATGAGGAAGCCCCTTACTTTCTTGGAGATTGTTTCCAATCTATAAAATGAAGGCACTGATACCATGTATTCATTTTTGTATCTAACCGTGTATTATTTATCTGCTAATATGTCGTAGTCCCAGCACCCTGCCTTCCACAGAAGTGTTTAGGTAATCTTAGCTGAATTGAAAGAACACTCAGTTTAGTTAGAGATAGAGGTCTTGGGTTCACATTTACTAGCTGTGTGACCTTGGGGTCCTCAGTCAAAGGAGGGGACTGAATCGGCTGACTGAGGCTCCATCAAGTTCCATATCTAGGGTCCTAGCATCTTGTGAATTAAAATGAGCAGCTAGTGTATCCACAAGGCATCATAAGCCTTAGACAGTGAAGAAAGCATACCCACTCAAGCACTCCGTGATTTTTTTTGATTCCTTATGAGTACGGCATTAATAAAAGATGGCTGAGTAGATCGATTACCCTCAGGACGGAGGAAATGCACCCAGGTTTCAGTTGGCCCATTACTGGGCTAAGCTGGCCATGTCCTGGTTGGACATGTGATGCAATCTGGGCACCTCTAGATCAAGAGCTACAGGAACCTTGGGGTGCTGAGTTTGCTGATATGTACATGACCCTGTTATCTCTTTCTCTCATGTCAATAACTTGCATCTGGATGAGTACCTTGAACACGACACTTGTGTCTTTCCCTTGAATCTCTAACTAGACTGTAACAGGGAAGTATTTGTTTTGGTAAAGGCTCCGTCTAGGTCTGTGTCCACTGCACCATGCCAGTGACTTCCTATTGCTCCTCTACATATGGCCATGCCCTTCTGAGCCCCCTGCCAGCTCTGGCAGCCTTTGTGATGTAAGCAGCATCAACAGCCTCCTTTTATGGCTTCTGAGCTTAAAAGGCATCCAAAAAGAGATGGATATTCTCCATGTTAGTGGAAGCTTAGATCATTACACCTCTGAAAAAAACTTCATTTCTCCACTGTAGGATATGCAGAGGAACAGCCAAGAAGATGACTCTGATGAAACCCATGAAACCACTCACCTACCTTTGCCATCACTGGTGGGGGGAGGAGTGAGACATAAGGCTACCTAGAGGGGCTTTTAAAAAAAAAATTTTAAACAAATGCTTTATTAACTTCTGTTTTACATCATTCATTTCCGCCAGATTTTGAGTTACAATCATTTCCCCCCCATTATTCCCCTACCCAACCTCCCAGAGTAGCAGTTCCACAAGATATGGCTTCCTCCAATCTGCTCTCTCCCATACCTTCTTCCATACCCCCATCGACTTTTCCATCAGAGGAGGGTGAATCTTTGTGTCCCAATGCCTGCACATCTTATCTCCCTATTACAAGCAAAGGAGTATTAATAATAGTATTTATATATATTTGAAACATTTAATGTTAAGACCTCGAATTTCAGATCCATTTCCTTCCACCTTGTCACCCATTCCCTCTTGGGAGATAAGTAATTCAGTATATGTTGTACATGTCTAGCTATGCAAAACATTATCATAGTAGATATATTGTACAAGGCTGCTTATAATTCCTCCCACTCATCCCACCCCCCACCTGGTCCATTCCCTACATAATCCTGTCCCTCTTCTATAGTGGGTACTTCCAACCTCCCCTCCCCCCAAGGATGCCCTCCCATCCATCATCACTCCTCTCATCCCCCTTCCCCCTATCCTGCTGCAGGCTGAGATATCCCATTTAGTATGTATGTCATTCTCTCCCTGAACCAAATTCAATGAGAATGTGGTTTTTCCTTTTTAGCCTTCCTATTCTCCCCCTCCCTTGCAACCACTTCCCCCCTACATGAGATAGTTTACCCTACCCTGTCTCTCCCCATCTCCTCTTGCCACTTTCCTCTCTCACCTCATAATTTCATCCCTTGAGTATTCTCCCTTCCCAACAAATTCAACCTATGCCCTCTATCCAATATAACTGTAACCATATACACACACATTCACATATGTACTCATATGACCACACACCCTTCTTCCATTATTTTCATAGAGAGAAAGATATCATCAGTCACAGTTATTGCTTTTCCATATAGGAATGTAAATAGTTCAACTTTGATAAGTTCCTTTTGATTTTTTTTCCCTGATTACCTTCTCAGGCATCTCTTCCTTCTTGTGTCTGAATGTCAAATTTTCTATTCAATTCTGGTTTTTTCCTCAAGAATGCTTGAAAGTCCTCTATTCCACTGAATGACCATATTTTCCCCTGAAACAAAATACTCAGTTTTGCTGGGTAGGTGACCCTTGGGTTCATTCCCAGTTCTTTTGCCCTCTGGAATACCATATTCCATGCCCTTCGATCCTCAGTGTAGAAGCTGCCAGGTCCTGGGCTATTCTGATTGTGTTTCCACAATATTGAAATTGTTTCTTCCTGTCTGCTTGTAGTATTTTCTCCTTGATCTGGGGATTCTGGAACCTGGCTATAATATTCCTGGGAGTTTTCTTTTTGGGATCTTTTTCAGTAGGTGATCTGTGGATTCTTTCAACCTCTATTTTGCCCTCTGGATCTAAAACATCAGGGCAGTTTTCCTTGAGAATTTCTTGAAGGGTGATTTCTAGGTTCTTTCTTGATCATGGCTTTCAGGTAGTCCAATAATTTTTAAATTGTCTCTCCTGGATCTATTTTCCAGGCCAGTGGTTTTTCCCATGAGATATTTCACATTGCCTTCTAATCTTTCCTTTGTTTGGATCTGCTTAACAGCATCTTGATTTCTCATAAAGTCATTAGCTTCCATTTGCTCCAGTCTAACTCTGAAGGAATGAATCTCTTCAGTGAACTTTTGAGATTCTTTTTCCATCTGGCAAATTCGACTTTTTAAGGCATTCTTCTCCTCATTGCCCTTTTGGGTCTCCTTTGCCATTTGAGTTGGTCTATTTTTTAAGGTGTTGTTTTCCTCAGTCAGGCTGTTGACCCTCATTTCATACTTTTCCTGCATCCTTCTCATTTCTCTTTCCAATTTTTCCTCCACTTCTCTTATTTGATTTTTAAAGTCCTTCTTAAGGTCCTCTATGGCCTTCAACCCGCTCATGTTTTCCCCTGGGGCTTTTGGAGCAGGACTTCTGACCTCACAGTCCTGTTCCCACTCTATGCCCCCAAAATAGGAGTCTAGGGTTGCATTTTTCTGTTTCCTTTGCCTTGGCATGTTGCCACTTAATTGCTTGACTTTTGGGCTTGTTGCCACACTATGGCTTTAAGGCCAGATAGAGGAATTTTCATCCTGAACGTGTTGGGGGCAACTTCCATTTCTGGCAAGCTGTAAATCCACCCACAACTTCCACCCTAGATCACAATCCAGATCCAGGGAGATTAAAGCAAGAGCGATTACCCCCCAAGACTGATCGCTGGATCTCCCTACAATTTGCAGGCTGGGAGCTGGAGCTGCCTCTGAAAACTGCAAGATGGCGTGTCTCCTCAGCGGCTTCTAGCCCCCAGGGGAGGGAGCCGACGCATTCCCCAAATACTGGTCCCAAAGTCCATAGGACACTAACTTCTTACTTTGTCCTAGGCATGTCTATGTTGATAATTCTGGAGTTGCCACAGCTCCTGGTGTTCTGGGGTTCCTCCAGCCGGCTGCTGGCCCTGCCGTCCTGGGGCTAAAACCTCAATTCACGAGGACCTGGGCTCAGCTCTGCTCCCTGTGCTCTGCGCTCTGCGTGCTGCCAGCTCCCAGACTGCTGCACTGGTCCTTCCTGCAGGGCTGCTGGGCTGTCCTCAGCGGGAGGTTAGCTTCTCTGTGTCGTTCTGTGGGTGCTGGGGCTCCAGAAGTTGTTCAGAGTCCCCTTTTACATAGTTTGGGGGGGAATCTGGGGGCAGAGTGGCTTGGAGGAGCTGTTTCTACTCCTCCATCTTGGCTCCACCCCCCCTAGAGGGGCTTTTTCAAGAGTGGTTCATGATCAGAAGTTCACGGGCACAAGGGCTAGGTTTCATCCTGCAATTACTCACATCAGCCTTCAATTACCATGGCTAATTGCTCCAAGTTTGCTAACATGGTAATCTGGCGTCATGAAAACAAAAACAAATTCCCACCAGACTGTCAGTCCAAAGTCATTTAATAGATGTGTGGCCTGTGCAAAGAGCAGAGGATCACAGATCTGAGCCAGGAGGGACCTAGAGGCCTTCAGAGCCAAGCCCCTCAGTTTATAGTAGGAGGAAACAAAGGTTTCAGTGACTGTCCAAAGTCAGCCAGGCAGTCAATACCTGAACCAAACTGCCAACTCGGGCCCTCCAACTCCAAACTCATCCACCTTTCTGCTGTGCCCAGAGAGCTTCTCAAAGGCTGCATTATAAGAGAATGGCCAGGGAGGCTGGTCATCATAGGCTGGCCTAGCTCCCCAATATGGTGGAAGCCCCCAGAGGGAAGAGGCTGCTTACTTTTTGTCTTTTCACCCCCATTACATGGCACAGTGCCTAGCTCACAGCAGGCCATTCCTAAAGGCTCAGTAAATGATTAGTAGAGATTGCTTGATGCCTACTCTTTGGTTTGCTTCAATCAATGCCGGGCACAAGAAGCAGCCATTCTGAATTTTAGCTTTCCTGATGTTTTAGTCACTGATGAAGGAGCAAGCAGCCTTTTACCACCAATATCTGGCATCTGCTTCATTTCTTCATTGCCTGAAATGTGCAGATCACAGAAGAGTCCATAGCATTTATTACTTCTGATGATATTCAGTTTGACAGGACCAAATACTCCCCTGTAGGCTCTTGTCCAACAAGGCATCTCCCATCAAGCCCTGTCCCTGAGTGGGGCTAATCATATTGACCTTGACATTGACACTTCTTTTAAAAGGGAATTCACCTTCTTCCTTTCCCTTCCTGAGATTAAATCATTCAGACCTGATAGGGAATCCTGTGATTTTCTTTGGGATGTTTCCTTTGGGCTTTATCAGGCCAGTTATTTGATTTTTGGGGGGGCTGCAAGATGGTTCAGTTACTAGAGTTGGGATTGGAGTCAGGAAGACCTGAGCAAGTCACTTAACTTTTGTCAGCCTTACTTTCTTTATCTGTAAAATGGGACAATGATGTTGGCATCTATTCCACAAGGTTATTGTGAGTCTCATATCAGATAAATATGTAAAACACTTGGAAAACCTTGAAGTGGTACATCCTGAGGTTTTAACTAATCCAATAAACCTTTATTAAGCACCTACTAAGTGCTAGGCACTGAGCTAAGGGCACAGGACACCAATAAGAAAAAGACAGTCCCTGCCCTCAAGGAGCTTCTGATCTAATGGGGAAGATAATACACAAAAGGATGTGGCTATGTTTCTTTCTGCTTGCCTCACTAAACTGGGGATCATTATTCTCTGGAAGGTCCTACTAGGAGAAACTCAAAGGAACTTCTGTCCTTTGCTGTGCTGACTCTGAACAGAGTGCCATTGATTCTAATGTAAGCAACCACCCACCCAGCAAGCCTTTGAGAGCCACCTACTGTGTGCCAAGCACTGTGCCAGGTGCTGGGGATAGAAGGACAAGGAAGGAAACAGTTTCTACTCTCAAGGAGCTTTTATTCAACTGAGGCATCTGTGTGTAGTATAACCTTCACAAAGGTGAGGGCATAGGAAGTATATACATAACCCATCTGTCAAACAAGAGGGTTGACTTGCTACCCTCTAAGACAGCTTCTCCCTCTATATCTCTGGCCCTGCAATCTTGTGATCATTCCAAAGTCATATGGGGAGGGATAGTAGTAGGGAGGGCTTTTTCAGCTGTGAAAGCATCACATTTCAGGCATTGTCTTGGTAGCCCTGATCTCTCTGTCTCTGTCACTATCTCTGTCTCTGTCTCTATCTCCTTCTGTCCCGCCCTCTTCTCTCTCTCTCTCTCTCTCTCTCTCTCTCTCTCTCTCTCTCTCTCTCCCAGTCACTGTCCCTGTCTCTCTGTCACTGTCCCTGTCCCTGTCTCTCTGTCTCTGTCTCAGTCTCTGTCTCTGTTTCTGTCTCTCCTCCTCTCCCTTCTCCCTCCAAGAATAGGGCACCCAGCACACCCTAGGCTTGAGGAGTTTTGGCATCAGTATCCCCAGCCCAACACATCTCCTCCTTTTTCCTTCTGAGGGAGGGCTTTAGGATGGAGTTCTTCAGAGGCTGAAACACACATACCATAGATTTAAGAAATCTTTGAGAGGCTAACAGGGGTCTGGATTAGTCACCGAGGGAGTGTGAGCCCTGGTAGCCAGGAATGCGGGACGTGGTTCAAAGATTCTGGAGTTTTTCTTTTGCTCCTGAAAGGAGAGATTTCTGCTGCTGCCCCAGCCATGTGTGTTCCAGCTTTGAGTTCCAAATGCCCAGAAAGTCACTCCCTCCCCTTCTGTCTGTCCACATCTTTGGAGAAGCAACTTGGAAAGATTTGGTATCAAAGGACCTGGATTCATATCAGAACTCTTCTATTTATTATCTGTGTGGCATCTGGCGAATCACTGCATCTATTGCAATCTCAGTTTCCTCATCTTTGAAATAAAGGCTTCGACCAGGTGGCATCTGAGATTCAGTCTAGTGCTGTTCAGGGCTCCTTCACCCTCTCTGGGCTGTGTGCTTCTTGGGTGGTGTGGTGAGGCCTGTGGACTCCTTCTCAGAAGCTTCCTTTTAAATAACTGAGGGAAATGCTGAATTTCACTAGTGAAAATAATGATGTAATTGTTTTCCATCTAATATGGCCTCTTGAACTCTACCCATTGATGTCTTGGCATCCATGGACCCAGATCTAGGACCCTGTGATTTCTGGTGGTCACTGGTTGGAGCAGGTCCCTCAGGGCTGCTGAAGCAACCTAACCACCATTAAGCATCACCACTCCCCCTTCCCCACTCCAGCTACCTGGAAGAGGAAGCCATGGGGGAGTAGCTGCTGAATTAGTATGTGGTACAGTGACCTCTGAGCCAGGAAGATTGGGATTCAAGTGCTGTCTTTAATGCCTACTGTGTGATCCTGGGCAAGTTAGCTTCTTAGTGCCTCAGGCAACTATCTGAGCTTATAACTTTCTTTTCTTTTATTTCTTTCTTTCCTTCCTTCCTTCCTTCCTTCCTTCCTTCCTTCCTTCCTTCCTTCCTTCTTTCTTTCTTTCTTTCTTTCTTTCTTTCTTTCTTTCTTTCTTTCTTTCTTTCTTTCTTTCTTTCTTTTCTTTCTTTCTTTCTTTCCCTCCCTCCCTCCTTCCTTCCTTCTTTCCTTCAATCCTTTCCTTCCTTCCTTCTTTCTCTGCCCCTCCCCCTTTTCTGCTTTTTTTCTTTTGGTTTTATTTTTAGATTTTATTTTTGTTGGAAGCTCAAATCCTCTGTGGAACCCAAGTTCTTAGAATGATGCCAGTTTGGGATCTCCCATTTATTCCTATTCACCTTTAGTTGTTAGTCAATGCCTGTTAGTATATGCTTGAAGTGGTCAGCAAATACTAATGTGATTAACTTTTGGACATAGTTGTCTATATTAGATGCATCCTTTTCTTACCGTCTACTTTCACCTTAAACCCTTGAAATCTGTATCCACCTACTGACATTTTGTTAAAGCTGCTCTCTGTGTTTCTGCCTTTCAGCCATTAGTGTCTGTTGAAATAGAGGACACTATACCTTTCAGAGGAAGTGCCAATCTGCATTGGTAGAAGGAGTTTCCTCACATGGGAATTCTCTATGATAAGAAGAAAGTTGGTTTGTTCATTCACAAATGCTTTCTAACAGAGGAACTACTGTAATGGCTGAAGCTATCCAATTGGAGATTGCTTTCAGGAGTAGAAAAAAAAAATCTGAGCTCTATGCGGGAAATGAAAGGATCAAAAGATGGGATGACATCACTGCTTGTTGCTCCTTGGGGTGTATAGGATGATGATAACTAACAAGGAATAGAGAAGGTATAGCTACTCACAATTAGAGCAGAACAAGGGGGGAGAGACAGAGAGAGAAAATCCCAAGAGATAGTCAAGTCAAGAATGAGAAAGCCCTGAGCACCGTTGGTGAGCCCAGGTTTCAAGGAGCAGGCAGGCTACTCTTCAGACAATGAAAGAAGTGGTCACTCTATTGCCTGAGCCACCGTTGGCCATCTCTAAAACCAATTCATCAGTCAGTTCCCTGCTTCGTCTTCCTGTCCTTGCTGGCTGGCATAGATTCGATGCTTTAAAAATGCCTGTTCATTGATGAATTGATTTCTTGGTTGACTTTTGTGGAGGAGGACACAAAAGGAAAAAATAATTATATCTGGCTGAGTTCTGTGACCACTTTTGAGGTGACTCAGATTTTTAGTGAATCAGTTTCTTGGCCCCCTCAGCCACGTTTATTCATAACATACACTTAGACTCAAAAAAGGCATTTCTTACATTTGGACTCATGCTGCTTGCACATTTTTGAGAAGACTCAGCAGAGCAATGTTGGGATTTATTACAAAAACAGCAGAGGACAGAGACAATATTTGGTATCTGGGTGGGTTTTGAAAGTGTCTTTTCTTTGTCTTTTCTTACAAAGGTGGTTGGCGTTTAGCATCAGGTTAATCATTAAGCCTGGAGTTCCTTTCATGGCTTTCCGTCTTCAGTCACCTCCCATTTCTTTTTCACTCTTCAGGTTCAAATCTTCAGACTCTTCTCTCTCCCCCAAATCTCCCCTCCATAGCCTGTGATTGGTCAATTTTAGCTCTGCAACATCTCCCCTTCTCTTCTCTCGTACCATCATCACTGTAGTGCAGGCCCTCATCCCCTCTTCTCTGGACTATTGTAAAAGCTTCCCAGTTGGTCTCCCTGCCTCCCCTCCTTTCATCTTCCAATCCATCTTCTACTTGGCTGCCAAAGGTATTTACAATCTCAAGTGCAAGTCTGCCCATGATACTCACCTGCTCAACAAACTCTAGGGCTCCCTAGAAAAATACTAAGTCCTCTCTTTGGTATTTAAAACTTCTCACAGTCTGCCCCCAAGTCCTTCATTTATTACATGTTGTATCCCATTGCATGAGTGAGATTCCAACTTTATTTATTACTCTCTTTGAACCCAGTTTAGAAAACCTGGTGCTGATACTTCTCTGTTACATTCATTCTCCTTTGGCCTCTGGCCCCTTTTCAGTTCTGCTGACTACCCCTTGTCAGCCACTTTACTAAGGACAGCCCTAGCCATGGACCCTCCACAGATCCACTGCCATTGGGCTAGTCTTGAATGGGCAGGCCCAGGTCCTGAGACATCCCACCAGGCATCCTAAGTGAAGATGCTCAAGCTTGTCACACCACAAGAATGGCTCTCGCCTCTGACCTAAAGCTGGGTCAAGCTGGATGCCCAGATACCCACCACCACATCTAGGATAAAAAACAAACTCACTGTGGAGGACATTTACAGTCCTTTCCAGTATGGCTCCAGTCTAGCTTTCCAGATGATATTCTCTCAGTCTCTCTGTCTCTGTCTGCCTTTGTCTCTGTCTCTCTGTCTCTCTGTCTCTCTGTCTGTCTCTGTCTCTGTCTGTCTGTCTCTCTCTGTCTCTCTCTCTCTCTGTCTCTCTGTCTCTCTCTCTTTCTGTCTCTCTCTGCCTGTCTGTCTGTCTCTCTCCACATTAGAGCTCCAAATGACCTTCTTGGTGTCTCCTGAATATGACATGACCTTTCCTTTGTTCTGGCTTTCCCTTAAGTACAGCCTCCTTATTGCTATCTCTTGGAATCTCTACTCTTCTTTAAAGTTTAGGTCAAGTGTCAGCTCCTACATGAAGACTCTTCTGCTGCCCTCATTCCAGGTGTTGGTCCTCTCCTCCCCCCAGCCTCTATTGCCTTGTACTTATGTTTTTCTTTGCATGTATGTGTGCATGTTCTTTTTATTGATAAAATGTAAACTTCTTGAGGGCAGGGGTTTGTTCAGTTTTTTTACCCATTATATTCCCAGTTTTATTTATTTGGTGCTTAATAAATGTTGGCTGAGTTGAAATGACTTTGTTTTAGATTTTCTTTTCCTTTCACATTTCAGTTAATGACACTTTCAATCTGAGGGCAGGAGCTGGCAAATCTTCTCTTTTTCAAAAAAAGAGAAATGGAGAAAAACCAATCTAACCTGGAAGGTGGTGGCCTATTCTCAAGGCTGAGTGTCCAAGTGGCTGTTAAAAAAGTAGACATCCTGAGTAAACAGCCCCAACCACTGGTCTTGAGGCTGTGCCAGATGAGTCATGATTTATGCTTGGGGAAAACTGGGCTCCATCAGCTTCCCTTAAACAGTGAGGGGAGATCCAAACCAGATGGCCAGCTTTTATCTGGGAGGCATTAAAAAAAGAGTAAAAAGAGAGGGAGGGGGAGAAGAGAAGGAGAAAAACCAGACGTGGAGAGATTTACAGAGTAAATGTTGGGAAAGATGAAGAGAGAGGAGAGGGTGGGAAGTAGGTGGGAGCAGAGGGAAGTGAGGGGAATAAAGAAGAGGGGGCAGGAAAAAGGAGAGAAAAGGGACAGACACCCCAAAGGGGGAAGCTAATGGAAATGAAACATCTTCCAAAGTCAACTCATAAAACAAGACTGCGGCCAGGAAGTTCAGGACTTGCAAGAGCTATATGTGCGCTTTGAATGTGGGTTTCCATAGAAACCCCTTGGAAATAAAAGTCCAGGAATTTATCAGTGACCTCATACCACTTAAGAATCAAATGTATAACATTCAGAATATATTAAACATAAACACATTTTGATGGGATACTTTTCTGTTCCTCCACAATTAAATCTCAGAGTTCAAAAAAATTAATAAAAAAGCAGATAATACATCTTTAGGAAGAGATAAAAATCTCTGTATATAAGCTGGATACATATTGTCTCTCTCTCTCTCTCTCTCTCTCTCTCTCTCTCTCTCTCTCTCTCTCTCTCCTTGTCTCTCCCCTCTCTCTACTTCCTTTTCTCTCTCCTCCCACTCTCTCACTTCTATTTCTTTCCCCCTTCCTCTTTCCTTCATTTTTACATTGTGCAGAGATAAAAGCACATGATGAAAATGTCTTCCAAAGGTTGGTGACTTAGGGCAAAGGAATCACATAGACCCAATGACCAGAAAGTCCCACCTCTTTACCATGAAATATTGTGGAATTTTCCCCATCAAACTTTGTATATGGTGCTGATTTTTAGGTCACAGAAGATAATAGCGAATGTGGTGTAGGAAAAAGTATGTTGGTTTTACAGTCAGAGATCATGACTTTAAATCCCACCTCAATCACTTGCTGGCAGGGTTACAGGGACAGGCTTTTTTCCCTCCCTGGGTCCCAGGTTCCTCATCTGGATAACAAGGAGGTTGGGCTGGATGGTTGCTGAATTCCTCTCCAATTCTAAGGTTGTAATCCCATGACTAGCTGAGATGATAACTCAGGAATCTAAGTGTATGGGAAGAGAGATAAGGGAGGCTCATCCTTCTTTCTGTGAATGGAATAAGCCCTGATTCTTAGGAAAGATTTTGGAAACCTGAATGTAGCAGTGAAGTGGACCAGCATATGGGGTGGGAAGACTACGTCTCTGTTCCCACCCTCACTGACTGAGCCTGAATGGAAGAAGACGTGGATGGCAGTTTGGGAGAAGGTCTTTTGATCACTACATGCAAACCTACTCTTCTTCATCCTTTGGAAAGGGAATCAGAGCACAGAGGCTGAAAAAAGGCCACATGTGGAGAAGGCAGAGATGTTTGCCTAGATCATGCTGTGATTTCTGTGTGTATGTATTGTGTACAAAATGTTGCATGTACATGCATTGCCTATACATTGTGTAGTATGTGTGTATACCTCCCATTTTGACACCTTTGTGCAGGCTTGTCTCCTTTCTCATGTCCGAATCTTGACTTGAGGGCCCCCTCCTACCGGGAGTCTTCTGCTATTCACTAATTAATCACCATTCCCTAATGACTTTCTGCACTTCTAGTTCAGAATGGTTTCTATGGGAACACGAATTTAAAGTGAACACATAGTCCCTGCATGTTCTGAACTTCCTGGCTGATGTCTTGTTTTGTGAATTGACTTTGGAAAATGTTTCATTTCTATTAGACTTCTAGCTGGTAGCGCCCCACCACACCTGGAAATCACATTGTGTGTCTTTTATATTTATTCTTCTTTGAATGCTTTGCTCCCTTCTCACCCCAGGAGAATGGCCTCTGAGTCCAACCCTACATTTGAGCCTGCTAGCCTTCTTTCTGGGCTTAGTGCTGTTCCTCAAGCATGCCACCCTACTTCTACATAACTGACCCTGGCTGTTCCCCACACCTGGAGTGCTCTCCCTCCTCTGCTGAGTTTTTCAGCCTCCCTGGGTTCTTTCAAGGCTCAGCCCAGATAACATCTTCACCTGTTTCTGACTCTCTCCACTCCCTCCTCCTCCAGTTACATGTACATATTTATGTTCATTTTGTGTATACTTGTGCATGTGCACATTATCTCCTGGTTGGATTGTAAGCTTCTTCAGGGAAGTTTTTACTTTGGTTTTTGCATTTCCAATGCTCTAGATCATAGTAGGCTCCTCATAAATGCTTTTCGACCAAGTGAATGGGTTGGCTTGTGTTAGGGGAACAAACTCTACAGTCCTTGCTACCTTCAGGCTTTGTGAACACCAGCATCAAATGGGCAGCAATAAAGAAAACTGTCTTCCAAACAGCCCAGCAGAGCAAGCCTCTTGTGGTATCTAGATACCCAGAACATGAGAAAGATGTCAATATCCTGGTTTAGGGAAAGGAGCACTAATGGACTTTTGGAGGAGGAGAGCACCACTCCCTGACTTCCATTATGTGGTGAGTGTGCTCCACGCCCAAGTCTGGTGGGAGACTTGGATTCTTTGACCATCATCCTAGCACACCTTCAAAACAGAGCTCACAAGGTAATCATAGAGTTTTGCTCTAGAGATAAAGGTATTTAGTGGGGACCAGTGGAACATGGACTGTTGGCAAATTCTTAGCTTGGTAATGAATATGGCAGTCTAGCACAAGTTGAACCCCCAAGACCACGAAATATCAAAGGAAATGTTCGTCTCAATGACATAGATCTCTATCAAGTTGTTACTTTTATATAATAAAAATGGAATCCTTAACAATAATGGCAGAAACTTAAGAGACATAATTAAGTATACTTAAGTAAATTAAGATATAAATAAATACAAGTAAAAATGATGGCCCTGGATATCTTTCCTGGGCTCAGCTGTGCATTTCTGGACTATATATGTGGCATTTTTCCCACTAGAAATAAATATGAGGGAAGCAGTGGTGTAGTGGAAGGAGGGCTGGATTTGGAGGCAGGAGAGCTGGGTTTGAATTCTGCTTTTCTGCTTCTGTTTCTCTTTGTTTCTCTGTCTTTCTCTCTCCTTCACACACACACACACACACACACACACACACACACACACACACACACGCACACATACATACATACATACATCTGCACACACACAATGTAGTTTTTGAATGAGGAGGAAGGAATGCTACAAGCCTCTGGATACATAGAGATAGAAGGCCCTGCTGCCATATGGTCATGAACACATGGGCCCTCTTGTGTCTTTGTTCTGTTATAGTAATTCTTCCCTGATTTTAGGTGAATGGGTATCAGAGATGGAATGGACCAAGCCATAACTGAGTGAGCTTTTGAAGGGAGCATCCATTACAGACTGACTTTAGCCCTTCTGCTGGTAGTCACAGAAGCTGAGCCAGCCTTAAGGAGGCAGCTGCCTGGCCCAGCCTATGGTGAGATGATGGCAGCTGGTGCACTGACTTTCTCAAGTGAGGCAGGGACTTGCTATCAGCTATGCCAACTTGAGCTTGCTCTCCCCAGGGATGGAAGAAGCAGAGGGAGGGCATTCTTTGCTTCTGAGGCTTTTGTATATTAGTCTTGTTTTAGCTTATTAATAAATAATCCATTACTAGAAGCTAATTACATCTAGTGGGCTAATTGACATCAACTGGTAATGAATGAGAGCAGTAGCCTTGCTCTGGGGCCCCCACCTGTTGGTCCGAACTTGGGTGGGAAGAAGAGCTCTAGGCTCCAGGGAAGGTGAACATAGAGGGGAAAGCCCCTAGCAGCAAAGGGAACCAGGAAAAGCTTCCTGAAGAAGGTGGTGTTCCAGCTGAGATTCTAACAGGTGGAGGGGAGGAGGAAGAACATGTCTAGGTCTCAGGCACAGGCAGGACAAAGGCATGGAGGTGGAGGCCATCCTCTAGATAGACTTGGAATCTTAAATGCTCTGCATACATTATCTGATCCGGTCCTCACTACAACCCTGAACCCATGTAGGTAGTGTTCTTATCGCCTTCTTACAGATGAGGAAACTGAGACACAGTGAAGTTTGTAAGGGTCTGAAGCAGAATCTGAAATCAGGTCTTCCAGATTCCAAGTATAGCACTCTTCACAGTAGAGTAGGAGGAAAAGGAAGATAACTGGATTAAATTCAACAGATTTTTTAAAAATCAGCAAACTTTTAATAAGAACCTACTATGTTCCAAGCACAGGTAATATAAAGACAAAAACAAAACAGCCCCTTCCCTGAAGGGGCTTACATTCTATCTGGAAACAACATATAGGCAGATAAGTATTTACAAGATACATTTAAACAAGTGAATTCACTCCTTCTCATTTGTTGTGTTAATGGTCCATCCAAAGACAAGGAAGCTGAGACCATTTCACCTTTAAAGATCTCGGATTTTGTGAATGAGTTCAGGCCCTTCTCCAGTGCAGGTCACCATCCCTCTATAACCTGCATTTGATAGTTGTTTCAGAAAAGGTCATTTCTCTGTGGCTGATCTGATTGTAAACAGTCTGCTTCCCCTCCTATTCTTGGACCTTCCCAGCTAGGTGAAACCTGCTTGGGCTTGTGCTCTGTTGGCAAAGCCTTCGAGAGCCTATCTAGAATCAGTCCATAGCCTAGAAGCAGTTCATAGCATGGTGAGGCACTGAAGCAGGGTGATGACTGGAGAGGAACATAAACATCTATTACTAGGGATTCCTAGCATCACAGGCTTCTAAAATCAGGCTTAGAGCTGCCAGGGACCTCAGAGACCAGTCAGTTCACCCCCCTTATTTTTCAGATGAGGATACTGAGGCAGAGGGTGGTAACATGATATACACAAGTT
The DNA here is from genome assembly GCA_011680675.1 of Gymnobelideus leadbeateri. Lineage (NCBI taxonomy): Eukaryota > Metazoa > Chordata > Mammalia > Diprotodontia > Petauridae > Gymnobelideus > Gymnobelideus leadbeateri. The sequence goes on from WOXC01009473.1 coordinate 211,039, forward strand.
CAGACAGGTTGTTAGTGGCAGAAGATTCAAATCTATATTCAGCAGACATTCTACTCATCCCAGAATTCCCTCAAAGTCTTAAAGGAAACTAGAGTCATACAACTTTTCTTTCAATAGGGGACTATGCAAAAACACTCACTTCTTCTGGTCCCATTTCCCAATCCATCCTTTGGGGGCTCCTGATTCCTGAATTTCTGGCTTCCACCCTGGCTCTCCCATGCCATCCCATTGACCCTGTTTATCTCAGCCCAGCCTGGCTTGTGCTTTAGAAGCAGCATTACATAGTAAAGAGAATGCTGGAGTTGGAGACAGGAAGATATGGGTTTGAATCTGACCACTGAACCTCCCTGAGCATCAACATCCTCATGTGAAAAATGTGACTATTGACTAGTTCCTATGGTACCTGCTTGTGCCATTTGTCATCAGCTACTGGTATAGCTGGGACATGATCATAGCCTCTCACTTGGGCTATTCTGATGGCTTCCTGTCCCTGCCAATTCAACCCTTCCTCCAACCAGCTGCCATGCTGACCTTCCTAAAGCAAAGTCTGACCAGGTTACTGCCTTCTTCAACAATGTTAGTGGCTCCCTATTACCTCTGAGATCAAACCTTAGGTCCCTTGTTTGGCATTTGAAGCTGAGCTCTTCCTTCTGCCCAGTCTTCTTATACATGCGTCCCTTCCCTGGGATGAATCTTTAGTCAGATAATTGCTTCCTTACACACCATGCTCCATCTCTCATCTATCTCCCATGCTTGCAGCACTTCCCCTCCTGACCCTCACCTCTTCATTTCCCTGGCTTCCTGCAAGGCTCAGCTCAACCTTTTGTACCTCTGTTCCTCCTGCCCCCCTCCAAAGGTTCTCTTTCAGTTACTCTGCATGTCTCTTTGTACTGGTCTTTATATGTATGTGTTGTCTCTCTATGAGAGTGTAAGCTCCTTGAGGTCAGGTTCTGTTTCACTTGGGCTTTAATTCCCTAGCACCTAGTACAGTAGCTAGGACATAGTAGGTGCTTAATAAATGCTTGACTGATGCTCCTGATTGCTCCCCCATCTTCTGCTTCTTCCCTCCACCCTTCTCTAGTTCCCAAAAGCTGGAATCCAAAGTCCTATAATAAGGTTGGAACCCTATCTTGTGGGATCCCTCAAATAGGGGGTGGGACATTAGTGGTTTGGAAATTGCAATTGAAAGAATCCCTAAAGCCTTCCTCCCCCAGCTTGTCTGCCACTGGGCTTGCCTCCCTCTAAGAAATCCTGTCTTTCTCATGTGGGCAGCATGTCTCTGTGTGGTCTGTACCCACGGAGGCTTGAGATAGCATGGAGTTTTCTTGGTTGGGACAAATGCCAGGGCCTTAGTCTCCAGATCTGGCATTTATGTTGTTACTCATGTTCTGAATGAGCCAGATCATCTGGCATCATTTTCCCTTGATTTCCCTGCACCTTTATGCCAAAGAAAGGAGGCAAAGTCACAGGTCACCTGGTCCAAGCCCCTAAATTGACAGATGAAGCTACTGAGGCCCAGAGAGATGAAGTCAGAATTCAAACTCAGCATCATGCTGCTCCCAGTCCAGGGGTCTTTCCACTGGACCAAACGGTCTTATTTTGTGATTCAGTCTGACACAATCCCCTCAATCCACAGACACATAATAGGATCATAGGGTCTTGGGTCTAGGGTGGGAAGGGACACAGTTAAGAAGTGTCTGAGGTCAGATTTGAATTCAGCTCTTCCTGACTTTGGCCCTCCATCTACTACATGCACATGTGACTATTGACAAATCAGTTAACCTACTTTAATGTGTAGCACAGCTGGTAAAAGCTTTATAAATGCTCTTACTTTCATTTATTTATCTAGGCCTCAATTTCCTCATTTGTAAATGAAGGGTTTGGACTAGTTGTCCTTTTAAGGCTTTGGAGCTAAAACAGGATTGGTTTTTATTATCCCCATTTTCTAGATCAGGATACTGAGGGTTTGAAAAATTGAATGACTTGTCTAAGGTCCTGAGGCTAGTGAGGTGCTGTGTTGGGAGCCTAGAGGTCTGGTCATCTGTCTCTTAGCCCAGTGATGCTCCGTGTGGATGGCCTATGTTTGGCCTATCCAAAGGAAAGCATGATACATGGTTCTATGGATTTGGCTACTGATGGCTACAAAATGCTATGACCTTATTTTCAATGCTAATATTCCTTGCTATGGAATATTCCAATATTCTAGTAGTGGAATGGCATCCCATTGATCTTTCATGTGACTTCTGAAATCAGGTAGCTTCATGGGATCCTTCTTGATAGTCAATGTATTGGGAAGGGTGGGAAGGACATATTGGGAAGGAATTGGTTAGATTTGGAATCAGGGGACCTGGGTTCAAATCTTTTGCCTTTTGCTGGCTATGAAACCGTGGGCAAAAATCACTTTTCATTTCTGGGCCTCGGTATCCTCATCTGTAAGGGGAGGAAATGACACCTGGTGTTCCTTCCGGTTCTCAATCTAGGAGCCTCCTTTGAATGGGAGGTGCAGTATCTCAGAGGATGATGCTGGAGTCTTTGCCACATTTCAAACAGATGGAGGTCAGGATGGGCTGGAGTGGAACAAGGCATTCTCTGATTTGTGAACACAGGCGCTACACAGAACCCAGGAGAATATGGCTCATTTCACTTGAGCTGTCACTGGATTAAAAATATGGGCCAGAAAATATAGTTTTTGTATCTTAACCAAAAAAAGGATGTTTCCAGACAAAAATAACTCCAAGGAGCTGAAACTAATGGTGTAATTCTGATGCTTGCTGAGAGAAGATGTATTTGGAAAATTTGATGAAGAGGGGACAAACACAGCCATGAATTATTGCTTAATACTGTAGAATTCTCAGTTAAATTTTGAGTTACCTGAGGTCATGGACATACACTTGACATTGAATGTGTAATGCTATTAGGGCAATTCAGGCCTGTCCTTTTAACCCTTCCCCCCTCCTCAGCTCTTGTACTCTTCCCACATTCAAGCACAAAGGCCAACATTGGTAAAATACTAGAAAGTATAGCCATAGAATTCCAAAGTCCATCTTTGAGCAAGATTTATCTCTCTGACATTCCCCAAAAGTAGCCACAGTCTCTGCTTGAAGATGTTGAGGGAAACCTGCTGTTTCCATTTTTGGCTAACTGATTGTAAGGAGCCTAACCCTTTCTGTCTGCAGTCATTCTTCCTATGTCTGTCCTCTGGAACCAAGCAGGATAACCCTAATTCCTCTTCTAAATGATGGTTTTTCAAATACTTGGCAATAGCTGTTAGGGTCCACCCCCTTCCCCACCCTAAGTCTTGTCTTTTTCAGGCTGTGTATCCATACTTCCTTCACTTGATCCTCTTATGGCATCAGCTTGGGCTCTTAATCATTCTATTGGCTTTCTTCTAGACACTGTCTGTCTTAGCAGTGTCCTCCCTAAAACATGGTACACTGGAATGAAGATCACACTCCTGATGTAGGTTGATTGGGGCAACTTGTGGAGGGTCTGTAGCTCAAGATTACATTCCCTTTCTTGGCTGCCCCATCACAGTTCTGACTCACATTGAACTTACTGCCCAACAAACAATCCACATCTTCTTCACATAAACTGTTGGTCCATACATAACTAACTTACCCTGTATTGAGGAGTCAATTAAAAAAACAACCTTCAAGTGTATAACTATATCTATCCCTATTAAATTTCATCTTAATGGGATTGACCCATCACTCCAGACTATTAACACCTTTTAAAAATCTACTTCAATATAATTTTATTTTTTAAAAAATCAAGTTTCCAACCAATGAGCTAACATTTTTTTCAGTAACAGAAAATTGACAAAGATGACAAAAATGGTAATTATCAATGCTGGAGAGACTGTGGGAAGCTAAGCAGACTAGAACAGGTTGACAGAACCAAGAGTCAGTACAACCATTTTGGAAAAAAATTTGAATAATTCAAATAAAATGATTAAAGCGACCACACCCTTTGACCCAGAGATTTGATTACTAGGTTTAATCTTAAAGGAGATCATTGATAAGAAGACAATTCCCATATACAATGAAATATCAAATAATGGACAAAATAGATGCCCATTGATTGGGGAATGGCTAGACAATTTACATTATACAAATGTAATAGATTATTACTGTGCTATATAATAAATGATGTATGTGATGACTACAGAGAAGAATGGAAGGATCTACATGAACTGATGAGGAGGGAAGTAAGCAGAACTAAGAAAACAATACTTATAGTGACTACAACAATGTAAATGGAAAGAACAACCACACATGCAAAAATCAAAAGTCAATACTGCAAAATTATAAAGAACAAAAAGCTTTTATCTAAAGAAGTGATATGTAAAGATACTGCCATCTCATTCCTTGGCATACGAGGGAAGTCCACAAGTGTTTTTCACTGCATATATTTTCAGACTTTTCAGTGAATTCTTCTTCTTCTTCTTCTTCTTCTTCTTCTTCTTCTTCTTCTTCTTCTTCTTCTTCTTCTTCTTCTTCTCCTCCTCCTCCTCCTCCTCCTCCTCCTCCTCCTCCTCCTCCTCCTCCTCCTCCTTCTTCTTCTCTCTGTCTCTCTCCCTTCAGACCATAAAACACTATTTGTTATATGGGAGAGTTTTCAGGGAGAGGAAAAGGAAAGGATACTAAGAGGAAATGGGTAATGTAAAAAAATCAAAGTGTCAATAAAACTTAAACAAAAACCAAAACCTAAAAAAGATGATCTCTGTAACATAAAATGACTTCATTTGCTCACCCATCCAACTATCCATTCCTGCATTCATGAAATATTAAGTACCTACTATAAGCCAGTGACTTGGGATAACAAAGACAAAAAAAAAACCAACCCTGTTCCTGCCTTTGACAAGCTTACATTCTATTGAGATAAAGAGAGGGGAAATCAATAAGAACAGAGAAAAAAATGAAAAAATAAAAACAAAACTACAGTGTAGCTACAAAGTGGTACATGGAAGGACTAGGCTAGGCCCCCTGTAGGAGATTAGTACTTGAATAGAACTTTGGAGGGGGCTAGGGATGAACACAAGACAGAAGTGAAGAGGGAGAGTCTGTCCAGCAGAGAGGACAGCTTGGGCAAAGACACAGAGAGAGCATATGGAATGTCTTACATGGTTAACAAGGAACAGCCTGTTGGGTCCACTTCACTGAAATAGGGAGTTCCATGAATGAGAGACCTTGAGATAAGCCTAGAAAGATACTCCTGTATAAATGCTAAATTCAAAATAAAAAATGAAATAACGAACAAATCAGTAGTCTAAAAAGTCCTTCCCTAGCCTTTTCCCTTTCTTGTAAACTACCCATTATTTAGATGACTTAGTGGATGACTCAGCAGTCAGGACCTTGGACAGCAGACCCTAATTCTGGCTTCTATGTTCCTTTCACAATGGCAGACACAACTGGTAACAGTTTTCACAAAGTAAGGTTACACCCATTGACTGGATTTAGAAACAAAAAATTCATCTCCATTGCATTCTAGCTAGTCTAGGACAGGGATTTTATTTTATTTTATTTTATTTTATTTTATTTTATTTTATTTTATTTTATTTTTAAATTAAACAAATGCTTTATTAACTTCTGGTTTACATCATTCATTTCCACCAGATTATGAGTTACATTTTCCCCCCATTTTTCCCTGCCCACCACCCCAAAATAGCAGTCCCACTAGATATCCCTTCATCCAATCTGCTCTCTCCCATATCTTCTCCCATATCCCCTTCGACTTTGCCATTAGGGCAAGGTGAATCTCTGAGCCCCAATGCCTGGACATCTTTTGAAACATTTAATTTTAAAACTTTGATTTTCAGATCCATTCCCTTCCTCCCTTGTCACCCACTCCCTCTGAGAAGATAAGTAATTCAGTATGTGTTGTACATGTATAGCTATGCAAAACATTACCATAGTAGATATATTGTAAAGGACTGCTTATATTTCCCTCCCACCCGTCTCACCTCCCACCTGGTCCATTCCCTACTTTGATCCTGTCCCTCTTTGATAGTGGGTACTTCCAACCTCCCCTCCCCCCAGAATGCCCTCCCCTCCATCATCCCCCCTCTCATCCCCCTTTCCCCTACTCAGGAGAGTGAGTGAGGGTAAGATATTCCATTTAGTATGTATGTGATTCTCTCCTTGAGCCAACTTCAATGAGAATATGCTTTTGCCTTTTTGCCTTCCTGTTCTTCCCCTCCCCTGCAACTACTTCCCCTTGCCTCTTCTACATGAGATAGTTTACCCTACCCTGTCTTTCTCCATCTCCTCTTGCCACTTTCCTCTCTCACCTCTTGACTTCACCCCTTAAGAATCATCCCTTCCTTGGGGTGGCTAGGTGGTGCAGCGAGCAGAGCACTGGCCCCGGAAGGACCCGAAATCGGATCCGGCCCCAGACACCCAACACACAAACAAAAACCCAGTCATCCAACCCCAATTGCCCTCCAAAAAAAATCATCCCTTCCCATCAAATTCAACCTGTGCCCTCTATCCATGTGAACATATGCCATGTACCATTCTTCAATTATTTTCATAATGAGAAAGGTTTCATCAAACACAGTTATTGTTTTTCCATGTAGGAATGTAAATAGTCCAACTTTGATAAGTTCCATCACTAGCTTCCATTTGCTCCAGTCTAACTCTGAAGGAATGAATCTCCTCAGTGAGCTTTTGAGATTCTTTTTCCATCTGGCAAATTCGACTTTTTAAGACATTCTTCTCCTCATTGCCTTTCTGAGCCTCTTTTGCCATTTGAGTTAGTCTATTTTTTAAGGTGTTATTTTCCTCAGTCAGGCTTTTGACTGTCATTTCATACTTTTCTTGCATCTTTTTCATTTCTCTTCCCAAATTTTCTCCCACTTCTCTTATCTGCTTCTTAAGGTCCTCTATGGCCTGTAGCCAGCTTGTATTTTCATTTGGGGCTTTTGGTGCAGGAGTTCTGACCTCACAGTCCTCCATGCTTTGAGCCTCTTTGCCCCTAAAATAGGAGTCCAATGTTGAACTTTTCTGTTTATTTTGTTTCATTTGCCTAGGCATGTTGCCATTTAATTACTTGATTTTTGGGCTTGTTGCCACAGTAGGACTCTGCCACCAGACAGGGGAGCTTCTGCCTAAATGTGGGGTCTTCACAACTTCCGCCAGTTGGGTGGCCTCTGTAAAGCCTCCACCCACTCTGGCAAATTGGATACTCACCCCAAACTTCCCCCCCAGACCACAATCCAGATCCAGGCAGTTTAAAGCAAGAGTGATTAACCCCCAGACTGATTGCTGGATCTTCCTACAGTTCGCAGACCAGGAGCTAGAGGCACTGCAAAATGGCTTCTGTGCCACTGTTTCTTCAGCAGCTTTTCGCCCCCAGGGGAGGAAGCTACGCGTTCCCCAAATACTGGTCCCAAAGTCCATAGGGCACTAACCTCTCACTTTGTCCTAGGCATATCTGTGCTGATAATCCTGGAGTTGCCACAATTGCTTGTGTTCCGGGGTCCCTCCAGCTGGCTGAAGGCCCGGACACCCTGGGGCTAAAACAGCAGACCTGGGCTCGGCTCTGTGCTGTACTGCCTGCTCTCAGAGCGCTGCGCTGGCCGCTCCCTGCAGGGCTGCTGGGTTGTCCTCAGTGGGAAGTTAGCTTCTTTGTGTCGTTCTGTGGGTGCTGGGGCTCCAGAAGTTGTTCGGAGTCCCCTTTCACATTGTTTGAAATTTGTGTGGGGCAGAGCACATTGGAAATGCCTAGGACAGGGATTTTAACAAGTTCTCAACATTGTTGTAAAATGCAGTGACTTCACATATCAGGATGCTTGCTGACCCTGGATGACAAGTTGGGGCTCTTAGAACAAATCACTGAGAAGGAAAGCCAATTCAACCAAGAATAGAAGGAGAGCAGAAAGCTGGGAAACAACTTTTACTGCCAGTGTTTCCAATAAAGGTTCAATTTCTAAAATATACAAATCATTCTCCAATTGATATGATCAAAGGATATGCACAGGCAGCTTTCAGATGAAGAAATTAAAGCTATCTCTAGTCATATAAAATGCTCTAAATCACAATTGATTAGAGAAATGCAAACTAAAACAACTTTGAGGTACCACCTCATACCTATCCAATTGGTTAATGTGACAAAAAAGAAAAATGATGAATGTTGGAGAAGATGTGGGAAAAATGAACCACTTTGCATTGTTGGTGGAGTTGTAAACTGATTCAGCCATTCTGGAGAGCAATTTGGAACTATGCCCAAAGGGCTACAAAACCCTTGATACAGCAATACCACTACTAGATCTGCATCCCAAAGACATCATAAAAAATGAAAAGGAACCCACATGTACAAAAGTATTTATAGCAGCTCTTTTTGTGGTGTCAAAGAATTGGAATTTGAGGGGATGCCTGTCAACAGGGAATGATTGAACAAGTTATGGTATATGGATGTAAAAGAATACTATTTTTTTAGGTTGTAAAGAAGGATTGTAACAGATGGAATGAACAATGGGAAAGAGGAAACAAAACCAAATAAGAAAAAGAAAGAGAGCGGGTAGTTCACTTCAAACTGCACTCAAACTCTGTTCTTTCCAGTTCTTTCTAGTTCTTTCTCTGAATGTAGACTTCTTCCATCATGAGTCTTTTGGAGTTGTCTTATAACCTTGCTTTGCTGAGAAGAGTCCAGTCTATCAAAGTTGGTTGTCACACATACATTGTGTCTGTAATTGTGTACAAATTCCTCCTGGTTCTGCTTTTCTCACTCAGCATCAGTTTGTGTAAATCTCTCCAGGTAAATATGAAGTCCATCTGCTCCTCATTTCTTACAGCACAATAATATTCCATTACATTCATATGCCACAACTTGTTGAGCCATTCCCCAATTGATGGGCATCCCCTTAATTTCTAATTCTTTTCCATTACAAAAAGAGCTGCAATAAATATTTTTGTGCATACGGGTCTTCCTCCCACTTCTATAATCTCTTTGGGATACAACCCTAGAAGTGGTATTACTGGGGTCAAAGGGTATGCAATCAGGCATAGCCTTTGGATATTGTTCCAGATTGCTCTCCAGAATGGTTGAATCAGTTCACAACTTCACCAACAAAGCATTAGTGTTCCAGTTTTTCCACATCCTCTCCAGCATTTGTCATTTTCCTGTTTTGTCATCTTAGCCAATCTGACCAGTGAGATGAGGTACCTCAGAGTTGAAAAAAACATGATCATACATAAAGCTCAGGGTAAGATGAAAGTCAACATTTTGCAGCAAACAACACAATAATCCCTTTATCTTTTGGGCCATACCCTTGGAGAATCATTTCCCCAAGATCATGCAGTCTGTCTGTGTCTACTCCCCTTAAGGGTTCTTCTCCTTGGCTGGTCACTGGTGGCATCCGAGTTGTTGAAGGGCTGTCTTTGTGTGCAGCCCATAGACATGCACTGACAACCTGGCCTTGTGGGCTGTTTTCCTCTTTTCCTTATTTTGAAGATGCACCATGGAGCAACACAAAGGACCTGAATCCTGGGGAATGGACTTGAGTTCTGGGTGGGGGCAGTGCCTGGGGTAGGGCCAAGGCATCTTGTGTATAATCTCCTCCCAAAGGAATCATCAGTGGCTACCTTGTGGCAGAAATAGCAAACTGAATTTATTTGCCAAAAAGATACGTTGTCCTCTGTTGATAATTGCCCCACAAACCATCATGGTCTATGCTCACAGAGACTTGGTTTACCAAGTTCTTGGAGAAGTGTGACTCTGGGCCAGCTGATTACAGAGAGTATCTTTAAAGCCTCTTATGGCCCCAACACTCTATGGTTTTATAACTTTTATGTAACTGGGGAACAAAGAGGATGTGCTTAGTTCCATTCCAGATCCCCCTATCTCCCCAGGTCTGTCCTCCAGATGTCTCTGGGAACAGCAGAGGGGCAAGGTGATGTCAGACCAGTTACTTGGAAGCTTTATCTTGTGAGCTGCTTTTATGCCTTCCCTTTGCCATCCTGAGTTGTTATCCTCTCTCGGCACAGCAGTTCCTGTCAACGGTTCTTCCTGGAGCTCAGACCACTGACTCTGAGGCTTTGGTCACCCAGCCCAAGAGCTGCCATGAGGATGCTTGAGTCCTTCTATACTCTTGCGGTCAATATCACAACTGCCAGGGGCTCTGCCAGCAGGCTGGGGAACAGAGATGCTCGAGCTCATGCTTTTTCTTAGTTGGAGGCAAACATCAAAGCATGGAAAATGAGAGAATATGTTCAAACTTTCATCTGGAGTTTATTGCAAACCAGTTATAAATGAAATGATACAGAAAATCTGGTAATTAGCACACAATTAGCCTTGGCGCTACTTCCGCTGATTGGGAGGGGTGACTCAGGGAGAGGGAGGGGGAAGAAAATGGTGGACATAACAATAACAATTACCTTTATGTTGCTCACCAAGGTCTCTGAGTCTCTGGTTTTGATGCTTATGTTAGTTCAGCGGTGGAGGCAGATATGGATTGTTACCCCCCATCTTCCAGATGAGGAAATGAAGGATCACAAAGAACATGGGACTTGGAGTCAGAGAGTCTGGGTGTAAGTGCCTTCGCTGCCATTTGCCACCTTTGTGGGCTTGGGCAAGTCACTTGATATTTGCCTGCCTCAGTTTCCTCTGATGTAAAGTGAAGATAATAATAGCGCTTATCCCCTAGGGTGGTTGTGAGGATCAAAATCACTTAGTGGAGTGCCTGGCCCATCGTAGGCACTATATAAATGCCGGCTTTTATTGTTATTACTATGTCAGGCCCATTGGGAACAAGATGACCGAATAATAGACTCATTAATATATTCTATAGGCCAGGAAGGGTAGAGATAAGTCAACCAGGATTAATAGCTATAACATGGAGGAAACTTTTGAAGTTGTGTCTGTGTCATCCTGGCAACAAAGCGTGAGCCAGGGTAGGGGTTGGGGTGGGAGAGGGGAGACCTGACATGGAGGTGATTTGGAATTTTTTCCTTAATGGATGGTGATATTTGGGCCAAATTGACCACACTCCCTCCCTGTATTGGACATGGGTTTTATGGACTGTCTTTGTACTGCGCAAGGTGAGGACTGGAGAACCAATTTCCATAGACTCAAACTCTTTACCATACTCTTCAGATTTCATGATGTAACACAGAAATAAAATGATTATGTTCTTTTTTTTCCCTTAGGAAAATGACTTTTAAAAACATTATTTGGTAAGAAACAGGTCCGTCTGACTATTCTCATGTAAGAATATATATATTTTCATAAGGTTGCTTCCCAGGAAAGGTAATGGATAAATGCAGATGGCAAGGCTCTTTGAAACACAAAAACGGAATTCCAAGAGACAGACTATTGATAGGATGTGTGACTTACAGGCTGAGGCCAAAGGATACATGATTTCCTTTTGGCAGAAAAGAAAAATCCAATCTGTGGACACTGATTGGAGAAGGAAATGCATTTGTGATTGAAATCAGATGTTTCCAATCAGTGAGAGAGTGTGGGTGAGAGAGGGGTCTCACTACTGTGAAACTAAGAATTATTTTTGTAGCTATGGGCTCTGGTGGGGTCACTTTACAGCTTCCACAAACTGACTGAATCACACAAAGGGCCTCCTAGTCCAACCCAACCATAGCTGAACAAGAGTCCCTTCTACAACATATAGCAAAAGACATCGCGGCTACAGCCCTGAACCTGGTGTGAGTGAGACTTGAGTTCAGATCTCTCCTCAGATGCTCAATGATTGCATGGCCATGTTCTCATCCCATTAAGCCTCCTTTTATCACCCGTAGAACAGGGATAACAACAGCTGTATTCCTTACTTCCAATGGGTTGTTGTTGTAACGCTCGAGTAAGAGCAATGTAAGTCCTTTGGAGTCTTTAAGATGCTGAGAAGTCTTGATTGTTAAGCCAGGAGAAAAGCTCTGTGAGATACAGTGGAGAGTGTGTCAGGCCCAGAGTTAGGAAGATCTGAATTCAAATCCAGCCTCAGCTCCCCTCCCCGCTACCCCCCCCCCACTACTACTACTACTACTACTCCGCCTGCCACCACTGCTATCTGTGTGAGCCAGGGCAAGTTGCTCACTCGTTTGCCTTAGTTTCCTCCTCTGTAAGATGGGGACAATGATAGCACCTCCTTCCCAGGGTTGTTGAGAGGATATTTGTGAAGGAGAGAGGATATTTTGTAAAAATAAATGTGTATTTAGGATAGTGCTGGTACCTGGTAGGCATTATATAAATGCCAACTGTTGCTGCTACTGCCACTACTATCATCATTATAGAGCCACTGTCCAGTCTCTGCTCGAAGGCCTCCCAGGAAATCAGAGCCCACACCCTGGAGGCATCCCATCTCACCCCTGGACAGCTTTCATCATCACATATTGAAGATCTGAAGCCAGAAAGGACCCCAGAGGCCAGTGAGCCCGACATCCAATTCCACCTTCCCCACTCTTAACAGATGAAACCACACACCACAGACATTAAATGATTGGGCTCCAGACACATAGGGGGTGAGAAAGGCAGGATCTGAACCCATTTCTTTACCTCTAGGGTGGGCTCTCTGCCTCGGATCCTGCTGCCTCTTCCCTGGTGCCCAGCCCAGTATCTCTGCAACCTTCAGCTATTGCCCCCTCAAGCTTATCCTGACCCTGTAGAGGGGTTAGGACTGGAGAAGTAGATTTGAGAATCCTCAGTGTAGAGATGCCAAGTGATCATTAAATTCTTTGGGGCAGATGAGATCATGGAGTGAAGTTGCACAGAGGGAGAAGGTAAGAGGGCCCAGGCCTGAGCCCTGGGGGCACTGAAGGTCAGGGGGCTGAGCTGGAAGAGGATCCAGCAAAGGAGGCAGAAAAGGAGCAGTCAGAGATGTGGGAGGAGAGCCGGGAGAGCCGGTGTCCTGAAAGACAGAAGAGAGGATCCAGGAGGAGAAAGTGATGGACAGCACCAAAGGCTGCAGAGAGGTCATGTGGAGTGAGGAGGGGGAAAGGCCATTTCCAGAGTCCCAGGATTTTAGGACTGGAAAAGACTGAGTTCATCAGCCATTTCTCCTCATTTACAAGTGGAGAAATGATCTCAGCCACAACTGAAGCCCAGAGAAGGCAGATGACTTATCCAAGGCCACACAGGTCCTACATGTTAGATCTCTTTCTGAATTTTGTCTCCTGCAGAAGCCCTTCTGGATCCTCCTAGTCACCGGGGCTGAGTGTTCTCTCCACTGCCCCATATTATCTCCTTCTATTGTTATTATTCTTTTCACTGTGTTAATCTTTACATTTCATGGTCCTGGCACGTGTCCACATCCTCCCATCATTCCGTGGTGTTTAATGTTTTTAGAACCAGTGGTTTTTGTAACTGGATGGCCATTCTGGGATGCCGGCTCATCTTCTGTAAGCTTGCTGAAAGCGCCTTTGGGACAAAGCCCTTAGCAGATAGGATGGCAGGATGACAGACCATTCCCTCTGCTCCCAGGTGGCTTTGACTCCTTCTGCTAGGGCTCCATATTCCAAGGGCTCTTCATTCCATGTATTTTTGAGGCTCTGAGAGCCCAATATTCATGAAGATCTTTGTTTTTCACTTTTTCTCCTCGCAGGTCAAGCAGAGCAGCCGAGAGAAGCATGGCCTGGAGTCAGGATGACCTGCCTTCAAATCTGGCCTCAGATGCCTGCTGCTATGTAAGCCTGGGCAAGTCAGTGAGCTCCTCATGTGAAAAATGCGGACACACCCACATCTCAGGATACCTGGGAGGCTAAAATGAAGTGAGACTTGTAAACCTTAAAACTCTACAAATAATGGGAATTATGGCTAATATTTATAGAGTGCTTGTGATGTGCTGGGCACTGGCACTTTGAAATTATTATCTCATTTAATTATCACAACAACCCTGGAAGAGACATGCTACTATTATGCCCATTTTGTAGATGAGGAAACTAAGGCAAACAGAGGTTAAGTGACTTGCCCAGAGTCAAACTGCTACTAAGTGTCCTTGGCCAGATTTGAACTCAGGTGGTCCTGACTCCAGGCCCTGTGCTCTATCCACTATGCCACCTAGCTGCATGCCAGAGCTAACAGCTATATGGCTAATATATAATAATATCTGATATCCAAACTGATCTGATCCACTGTGATCTCATTTGATAAAACATGCTACAGCATAGCATAACAACATATATGACATAATAAAATACAACCCAATGTAATATAATGCAATACAACATAATATATGATATAACATAATATAATATAAATAGCTAGTTTAGCATAATAGCATAATGTTAGCTATTATGTCTAAGAGATTATGGCAGCAGATTTTTTCTGTAATAATGCTTTAGTTTCAGGGTATTTTTTTCTGTTGAATGATCAAGGATATTCTGGGGTTCATGCAGCATGTCCCAAAAATATTAATGCAGTGTGAAGCTTTAATAATTCAGAAATAGAAATTCTCCAGACTCACACCACACCCCAAAATTTTAAAGGTTAATTATTTACACTTTCAACATATTGATTTGTTTCTTACAAAAGAACAACATAACCATCATTTTGTGCTATACAGCATTCTAGTTGATTTTTGAACTTTATGAAAACTTTTATCAGCTATTTCTCAGTGACTAAAAGGACTATATTTATAATTTTAGCTTTGAAATTGTCCTTAGAATGAAATTCATGCATGTGTGACAGTTTTGATGTGACCCCACAAGTGAAAGTCTTATGGAGACAGACCAGGTGACTGAGATAGCCAAACAAAACCTCTACTACTGGTCCACCAGTCTGAGAAAGGGTCATCCAAAAACTGTTGCATACACAACGTATGATGTCAAGTCACATCTTGTTAAAATTAAAAATAATTAAAATTAATAAAATAACTAAATGTACAAGAAATTGGAATAATTAAACTTTTAAACGATTTGTTTGGCAAGTTTGTATCATTTATACAATTCTGAAGTTATTATTTATACATTCTGAAGTTAAGCTTTAAACAGCACTAAGACTTTTGGGACACCCTGTTTTTGGAGTATGGGGATTTTCTCAACCATTTTTTATAAATGGTAAATAATTTTGGCCACTTGATTTCTCCTTCTAGGTATTCAGTAAGCACCCTACAGTGATATATTTCACAAATCCCCTTATTTCTTTATAAAATCTGCATTGATTAGTAAATCTCGGCTTCTTAGGTATGAAAATTCTGTTATTTCTGATAGCAAAGTCTTTATCTTGTAACAGGAGCTTTCTCCATTTCCACAAACATGTTTGACAGCCATTTGGCAGACGCTTCTTTGTTGGCATATTGAATCTTTCAATCAATTCAATCATCCATTGAATCCTGTGGATGTTGTCCATGGAGGACCTTTGGGTGCCATTCTCAGATATTATTGTGATGATGTCTGTACCCTCTTCACACAGCTTTAAGCTCAGCAAGTCCAACCCTTTGTATTGCAGATGAGGAAACTGAGGCCAAGCAAAGATTTGTTCAAGACTATTGAAGCAGTTAAGGAGCATCACTACTATAACTCAGTTCAAACTCAGGTCTTCTTTAGTCTTCTTGAGGGCCACTAGGATGGTCAAGAGCCCATATAATGATTAAATTAAAGGACTGGGGATGTTTTGATCAAGAAAGAGAAGACTGGGGTGGGGAGATATGGCTGCGTTAAAGTACCTGGAGGGCTCTCATGTGGAATAGAAGTTATATTTATTCAATTTGGGCCTGGAAGGGAATACCAAAAGCAATGGGGAGAAGTAGAGGTACATGAAAGCTTAATTTTAGGGGAGAAATCTTAACAATTAGAGCTATCAGAGCGAAGTTGAGTGATTCAGAAGGTGGGGAGCTTCCCCTCACTGGAAGGACTTGAGAGACTGGATGACCACTCATGGGGCATTTTATGGTGGGGATTCCTTTCAGGAATCAACAGGACTAGACCTTAGAATCCTAGTTTTACACCTGGAAGGGGCCTTAGAGACCATCAAGTCCAATCTCCTCATTTAGGAGATGAAGAGACTCAGGCAGAGTAGTGAAATGATTTGCTCAGGGGCATCTAGTTCTTGTCTGAGACAGGATTCGAACCCAGTCACTGACCCATCACAGATGGCTGCTGAGCTATCTCTTCCAGCTCTAATAGTCTGTGATTCTGTGAAAGCCCACACACCCTGGTTGACACCCAAAATTTAAGAGGAAAGCTCATACGAAATGACTAAGCACAGGCTAGTCATGGTTTTAAAAAGAAAGATGACACCATTGAGCTGGTTGTAACTTCCAGGGAGCTGGTAAAAGATGCCAGAAAATAACTGGTAAAAAGTTGCTAAGAATGATCTTGGAACCACCATTTCTGACTGGCTGCACCATCAGCTCAGCCCAGAATGGGCAACCCAAGATGTAAGAGTCTGGACAAAAGTCCACTTGTTTCCTAATAAGAGAGAGAACCTTCTATTCCATCCTTAATGGCATTTGTCTTACTGGGCTTCCTCTTTAGTCATTAGTAAGGAGTTATTTAGGGTGCATGGCTAATTTAGGCAGTGAAGACAGATCCTCCTCCTCTTCCTCTTTCCCTGCGGGGGCAGCTCTCAGTAGTGTTCCAAATGTCAAAGCATTTCTCTAATCCACTGCCCAGCCAAATGGCCACCACCTTCTTTGCCTCCCTCTCACCCTCCTGGATGTTCTGGATGTGGCTGGGAGGGAGGGATGTTATGAGGCTTTTCAGTGCCCTTTGTCTCTTCTGGCAGTTAGCCAGGGGTTTCCTATGGCCTCCCCACTCCTGGCATGACACTGTTCCTTCTGGCCATCCCATACCTTGCCCCTTTTTGCACCCTTAGAAATAATTGCTAGTGGAATGGCTCTGTGGGTGGTACCCTGAAAGATATCTCTGTGACATTGTTGTCTTATATTTAGATGTGGAATGGGCCTTTGAAGTCATGCCCTCCATTTTACAGGTGAAGGAACTGAGGAACAGAGTGGTTAAAGTGATTTGTCCCTTGTTACATACCAAATACATTCATAGTATCAGAGAGTCACTCATTTGGAATTATAAAACTCCTCAGAGATCATTTGGTCCGAACCATTCTTTATACAGGGCATCTTTGGTGGTGCAGTGGATGGAGTGCCCAGTCTGAAGTCAGGCAAGCCTCATCTTCTTGAGTTCAAATCTAGTTTTGACATATACTAGCTTTGTGACCCTGGTCAAGTCACTTAACCCTGTTTACTTAATTTTCCTCATCTGTAAAATTAACTGTAAAAGGAAATGGCCAACTCCTCCAGTATCTTTGCCAAGATTAGGATCATCGTCATCATCATCACCACTACCACTACCAAACAATTTCTTTTTACAGATGAGAAAACAGAGGCCCAGAGAGTTTAAGTGACCAGTGGTTAGGGGATAGGAAGGTAAGGAAGAAGCAGACCCAGCATTTGAAGCCAGTCCTTTCAGAAGTTTTGAGCTCTGTTCCCTAGAAGCCCTCTTCTGAGCCTCAATGGCATGACATAGTCTCAGCTGTGTTAGAATAGAGACTAATGGAGCAGGAGGGGATAGCTGTATCCAAGACAAATTTGAGAGATGAAGCTGAGGCTTACCAATGACTCTTCAGATCTTTCTTAGCTGCTCTGAGAAGACACCTTGGTGTAGTGAAAACTCTTCACCCAGCTAGGCATTCTCATACCACTCTGCCTGTGTGCTTGTTTGCCAACAAATACTTCTATGATTTGGTAGAACCCAAGAAGTTTGGGGGTTTCCTCCATGCCTAAGAGATTCTCCTACCTCGTCTCCACCTTCTGGCTTCCTTGGCCTTCTTCAAGACTTGCTCCAAACCCCACTTTTTCTACAATGCCCTTCTCAGCTCCCCCAGATGCTGGAGCCCCTCTCTTCTGAGATTCCTTTCCGCCTTCTCTGTTTGGATCTTTGTGTGTACATGTGTCTCTTCCATTGGAATGGGAGCTCCTTGACAGGAGGGATGTGTTTTTGCCTCTTTTGGTATCCCCAACGCTTTAACACAATCCCTTACACATCATAGATGCTGTTGACTGCCATGCAACCATCAAAACTTTTACTACAAAGGTTGCGTTAGACTTGTTGGTGCTTTATTTTTTAGAAATAGAAATGACACAGGATTTTTTCTCACTTGTGTTAATCTTTAGTAGTCAGCCCCTCAATATAAAACGCAATCCAAAAATCATTTAGACCATAATGTGGTCAACTCTGCGTCAACCAGTTTTCGGGAAGGACGGTGAGAAACTGGAAGGTAGCTGGTGCTGGTGAAATGATTCATTGCCATGCCCTATGAGGATTTGTCAAAGGAATGGGGGTGTTTATATTGGAGGGGAGAAAGTTGAGGGATGACATGATAAGTATTTGTGTGTTTTTTTAAGGATTTGATGGACTGGTGCATGGAAGAGAGTGTAGATTTATTCTGCCTGGCCAGAAGAGAGAACTGGGAGCAATGGGTGGAGTGGAACTGATTTAGGCTTGATGTAAGGAAAAAAATTCCTCATAATTAGAGCTATTCAAAAGGGGAATGGGTTGCCTTGGTCCTCAAAGAAAAGCCCGAAGGCCTGTGTACTGTGTATATTGCAGAGAACATTACATATGATGTTTGGGTTGGCCAAGATGTTCTCTGAAGTGCCTTCCAGCCCCAAGATCTCATGATTCTGAGTTATCCAACATTCATCAAACTTCTCTGAAAAGACATAGCACCTAGGGATAGATCTCTAAGAGCTTTGAAATTCTGGACAGGAAACTCAAAGGGTCAAGGGCATGGGCGCCATTTTAATCTCTTTGTTCAGTTGAAGAAAACAATTTTGGAGGAGTGAGGAGGGGGAGGGAGCCCTGAATTTTGAGGCAGAGAGCCTAGGATATGTTCTTAACTACGTGTATGACCTTAGGGAAGTAATTTCTCCTTTTTGGGTTTCAGCTGGGCTCTTAGTCCTAGAGTATGGGAAGAGGAAGGTTGATCATGTAGAGTGAGGGCGCTTCTCAGCAGGTCTGGGCTATTTATCAATGGAAAGATATTTATTAAAGCATACTATGTGCAGAGCCCTGGGCTGGGTATTAGGGAAGATAGCCAAGTTTGGGCTAGACATGACTCTAGTTCTTGGCGGGGCAAGAAAAGAGGGAAAAGCAGTACTCTATTCCCAACAGAAATGTTGGATCAGGTAGGAAGCCATTGTAGGGACCCTGTTACTGTGTCTGGGATACATAGTGGGCTCTCAGGGACTAGTAAAGAAGGTAGGATGAGGTCAGCTAATGGTACCAGTGCACAACTATCAGAACCAGACCAGCAGTTTATTGCTGTGTCTATGAGCTACAGGGTTCATATCTCCCTTGCCTGAGCAGAGGATATGGTCTAGGGTGGGATAGAACCTTCATGTGGGCTTGTGTGTCCACATGGATGGTGTGAACTCTCTTCCACTAAGCCTAGATCTGTTTCTCTGAAATCTATAGTGGTTTCTTAAAATACTTGAATGAATGAATGTTGCTGGCTATCACTGGGGTTATGTTCTGAGTCTAGAGTATTACATGATCACACTGCACTACTGTTATCCACCCTCCCCCAGAATAGGTTATTGCATTCACCAAGCTGAAATTTAGTAACTATTTCAGAGAATATAAAACCATATTCAATATCTAGTCATGGAATGAGCATTCTGGGGAATTTATCCCAAGGTGGATTTCCTGTTGAATCACAAATTGTTACTTTGGCTTAACTGTGCATATTTGTTTCAAGGGTTTTCTTTTTCATTCTTTTTTTTCAGTTGAAGAGGAGGTTGGGAGGAGAGGTATTAAGTATTTGTTAACTGAAAATTTAAAAAATAGGAATAAACATGAACAAGGGGCCAAAACTCTATAACCTTTCAAGGCTTCCTAGGAAATTTATAGGGAAAAAAGAGTGAAGCTATCCGGTGCACCAGAATAAATCTAGAAAGGAGGGAGGGAGGGAGGGGAAGGAAAGAGGTAGAGGTAGAGAGAGAGGCAGAGAAAGACAGAGAGACAGAGACAGACAGAGATAGACACAGAGAGCCAGAGACAGATAAATACAAAAGGACACAGAATCACACAGAGACAGTCACACACAGAAGCAGAGACAAACAGAGACAGAGAAGAAGAATAAAGAAAAAAAAGGAAGAAGAAAATGACAAAAGATAGGGAGGAAGGAGAAATAAAGGAATGAAGAAAGAAAGAAGGAAGGCAGGCAGAAGAAGAAGAGGACCCTGGCTTCTGAACTAGAGGAATGTTAGTTCCCGTAAAGCTCCAGCTGGGCGCAGTCAGTGTTGGCTCCTTGGCTAGGAGCTGCCTGGGACAGTCAGATGAGGAAGTGCTTCCAAAGCAAAGGACCAGGGATGCAGAAACCTGGAGAATCTCTCCCTGGGCTGGGTTCCCTTCAGGGGCGGCAGCAGGAGAACTCTAAGGTTGGTGGCGAATACCCAGGCTGTCTTCATGCTTCCTGCTCCCCCCATGTTTCAGTTTTGCTGGCCAGAGTGTTGGGAGAGCCTTGGCTTGTGTCTTGAAGGTTTTCTCTGGTGGGGAATTCTGGGAGCTGTGAAGGACCAGAGGAAAGAACAAAGGGATCCATTGTTCCTTTGTTTCTATTGCTGTTGTTCCCTTGTTCAGTTGTGTCCTACTCTTTGTGACTCCATTTGGGGTTTTCTTGGCAAAGATACTGGAGAGGTTTGTCATTCCCTTCTCCAGCTCATTTTACAGATGAGAAAACTGAGGAAAACAAGGTTACTCAGTAACTTGTCAAGAGCCACACAGCTATTGTCTTAGGACAGATTTGAACTCAGGTCTTCTTGACTCCAGCCTGGGTACTCTAGTCACTGGGGCACCTGCTGCCCCAAAGATTAATTTTGTTGCAGAAAAGCTAGGTGGACAAGAGGGTGGGGACATGTATATACAGGAAAGGCTCTAAAAAGCATTCAGGGCCCTGGATGTGGTCAGCTGTTGTTTTCCCACTATCCCTGGTGGATTTATGTGGCCCTAGGGAAGTCATGAATGTGGTGGCATTCATGGTGTTTGCCTGGGAGGATTGTATTGGACTCAGTCAGTTCCTATGCTATTTTGAAGGCAGGAGCCAGAGTTCCTCCCCCAGGAGATCTAAGCTGGGATAATCATCATGCAGGCTCCATCCCATGGCTTCCGATCTGATTCTTTGAGGCTGAGCTCCATCCTTGGGGAAGGCTGTCTGGCGTGGAGCATCTTTGTGAAAACTGCTGACGGCGTTTTATTGAAAGTCTAGCATCCTGTCTGCCCAGGGGGGCTCAAGATGAACCTCCTTTTCCAGCCCCAACCTGGGGAAGAACTAGACTTCTAGACTCAGTCTTATTGGTGTTCCTCTGAGTGCCTAAGATAGGCCCAGCACAGTGCTATATGCTAGGGATAGAAATACAAGCAAAAAGAGGGACAGTTTCTGCTCTCAAGGATCCAACACTCTGACTGGGGAAGATGAGGCACAGTGCAGAACTAGGAAGGGGGTCGGGAAGAGCACTGGGAGAATGATTGAAGAGTGATAGCCGGGCCTGATTCTGAGAAAGATGAGGAAAAAGCTCCCTAGCCAGGGCAGAGTCCAAGGTCCCTAAGGATAGGGAGGGTGGGGAATGGCAGGTTGGAAGGAGGTCCTCCATCCAGATGCTGCCATCTTCAATGTACAGATGAGGAAGCTGAGGCTTTGAGGGCCGCGCAGTTAGGGCCTGGGGCGGGACTCTAATTTTGGATTGCAGAACCGTAGGTTTAAAATTAAAAAGGAAGCCCATAGGACATCTATGCCTTTCCTCCACTTTACGGAGGAAGAAGCCAGAGTCTGAGGTCCACTGGAAAATGTGAGAGCTGGGATTCTCATTTGGGTCCCCTGGTTTCCTTTCAGCCATCGATGTGGTCCTTCTCAACATAGCCTCATCATCAGGCCTGACCCAGCTTGGCTAGGGTGTGTTCTCTGATCCCCTGAGGCCCAGCTGCTTTTGTGGATTTATCTTATTAATAAGGCAGTCATCTCGACATGGACCTTCTGCTAAAAATAATTGTCAAAATGAACATCGAACTTAAATTCAGCTTTTTCACATTTCATTCCCCAAACCAGGAACCAGAGCTGGATTTGAGACAAAAGGAGAATTGGGTGGAGAACAAAAGAAATTGTCTGAAGTATTTAATTCAGCCACTAAATTATCTCAAGATGGGAGAGAGCCAGATGCAAGATTCAGGAGGCTAATTGGTCTGTGTGAGCTGGCATGGTTGGGTGTTGGCAACCCTGAGGAACAGAAAGTCTTATATAGAGTTGTCTTGGGCCATGATTACATTTGGCTCTTTACTTCTGGTCTTGTTGGAGAAGAATGTTCACTGGGGGTTGGGGGGGAGAGGGAGGTGTTCTCACAAGCTTACTCTACTCACCTACAGCATCTTCCTGGATCATCCTGATCATCTATAAGTGAATGACCAGCCCCAGCCTCTGCAAAAGTGGAAGCCATCTGTGGTAACTTGGCTGGGCTGGCTCTGCTCTGGGGAAAAGGAAACCTGGAAGAAGAAGGTCTAGAGCGAGGCATCCCCTGAGGAATCCCTGGGCCATAGTGGGAAAAACTAAAATTTAGCCAGAGAACAGAGCTCATCACCTGCTCTGGTCTGTGAAGCAAGGAAACATCATTACCTGAGCCTCAGGCTCCCCATCTGCAAAGTGGTAACAATCAACAAGAAAAACCAGAAGGAAAGTCCCTGCAGCATCCACCTTCACAGGAGATTGTATGGCTCCAATAAGATGCTCAGCAAACCTTCACAAATGAGGAATTGTATGGAAAGTGTTCCTTACACCGTGGTGGAAATGTCCATGTCATTATTGGGCATTGGGAGTCAGGAGGGGGAGCTGCAGAAAGAAGAGAGGAGAGAACCTAGAAGCCGACTTGCTGGAGTCCATCTCCCAACTCTGAGACTTTGCCTGGGTGGTTCCCCAGACTCTCCCTTTTTATCTCTGCCTCTCAGCTCCCTGACTTCTTTCAAAGCTCAGCTCCACAGCTAAAAACCTACATGAAGCTTCTCCTAGGCTCCCAGTCCTAAATTAGCTTTTTTTTTAGAGCAGAGGCACTTTGTACTTATTTACCTGCATACCATACTGTTTTCTCTTTGTAGAATATAAGCTCCCTGAGTGCAGGTGTGATTTCTTTTTTGTCTTTGTATCACCTAAACCTAGAACAGCGCATTTATATAGGAATGCTTAATCAATGCTTATCCAATCTCCACTTGTGGACAGCTTAGGAACCCACTGTCCATCTATAGTGATTCAGCTTCAGTAGACTCTCCTACAGAGACTATAGACAGGAAGCCCGGTTAGAGTGAATCACGAATCCAGTTACACTGGGCTGGGAATAATGACCTTCTTTTATATAATTATAACTTCAAATAGTGTAAAAGTGAAGTGACCATTTCATGGGGTTCATGACTCACCCTAATCAGGACCTAGTGATACTTTTACTGTAGCTTTAAGAACCAATGGAATATTGGCAGGTTACATTCAGCTGCCATTCTTTGAGACATCTTTGAGAAGACTGAGAGTTTAATTGTCACTCTGAGAGACTGTAAACTATGATGACTTCTAAGAGCCTGACTCTACGAGGGCAGAAAGAAGCTTGCGAAAGCTCTTTAAGGTTTAAGATTGCTGGAAGAGTCTGGGAAGTCAGATTCATCCAGGACTGTGTTAACACTAACTCCTTTGAGACTTTGAACTACCAAGGGCATGGTTGGTTGGATTCTTTATGTGTGAGGTTTGGTGGCATTCTTCAAATGGCTAAATGAGCCATTATTGAAAGATGATGCCCATATGCTTGTCTCACTGTCTTATTGATTGCCCCCCTCCTCCCAAATAAAGACTCCTCCCTTACTTGAGAGCATTAAAAGCTGATTCTCCCATATCCATGTCATAGCATCAGTGGGACCAAGCTGGGAACCATCTGGAACGGAGGTGAGGAGACCATGGGGCTCCGGAGCGTGGAACTGAACCACATTGTAGGCCTTTGTATGCCTGTTTCTGCATTCCCAGCATTTCCTCTTCTGACCCTGAGCTGTAATCATAAACAATAGAAATTAACTTCAAAAGGGATTGCATTTTAATTTCTTACTAACAGCCAGCAAAACCAAAGCTCATGCAAATGGGTGGGAAAGGAGGGAGTTATTTCCAACTTATGACATCAACTGGTCATTTGCTGCTCAGGTTAACAGGATGGATGGTGTGGTCTCATCCCTAAGTGATCTGAGGCTACTCACCTAGCCTGGTACCACTGGTAGAACATGTTTTCTAGGCAGCCACCATTTGCCACAGCCCACAAAGGACCAGGCCTAGAGTTGGGTAGATGCCTGGGAAAGATGAGTGGGAGAACATGGAAAAGAATCCCGAAGGAAGAGAAGGCACATGTGGGCTTGTATCCCCACTGGGGAAGAGTCACAGAATGAGCTGATTGCAGAATCACTGAATGTCAGGTTTGAAAGGGATGTTGGTGGCACCTTGTTCAATCCACACACACCAAGGAATCCCAAGGGTAATGTTACTTATCAAATGCTCCTTCAGTCTCTGCTTGAGGACCTCTCAAAGCTGCTCACACCACTGTGTCACAGCTCCAATTATTAAGCAGTTTCCTCTGATATCAAATCAAAATGTACATCTTTTGTCTTCCATTGGTCCTGATTCTGCTTGTGAGGGTCAAGCCCACAAGTCCAATCCTTCCATTTCCTAGCCCCTGAAATAGCCGCACAGAGTTCTCATGCTCCCGATTCTTCTCCAGGATCCTCATCCCCTGTTCCTCTGAGTGACCCTCATATGTCATGATCTCAAGACCTTTCATCATTCTGGGTGCCCTCCTCTGGACCCTTTCATGCTTATTAATGTCCTTGATGAACTGGAACACCCAGAACTTGAACCCAAGATGCACCTGGTCAGGAGAGAGCAAAGAGTGACTCACTTCTCCGTTCCTGGAAGCAATGCCCAGGATCAATGGCTCTTCTGGATGTCATGTATTACCTCTGCATCACCCATGAACACTCAAGAGCTTTCCCAAAGAAATGGCCACCTGCTCTCTGAAGTATGTTTTGTACTCATGAAATCCATTTTTTTTTTGGCACCCAAATGAAAAATATTCCATCAAGTAGCAGGGTGTCATATTGGCTAGAATATAGGACTTAGGGTCAGGAAGATGAGTTTGAATCCTGTCTCAAAGAGGATTCCCTAACCCCAACCCATTTGACAGATGAGGAAACTGAGGCTCTTAGAGGGGGGTGACTTGCCCCAAGATCACACAGCAAGTAAGTGTCTAAAGCTAGATTTGAACTCAGGTTATTCTGACTTCAGGTCCAGCTCTCTATCCACTGTGCCACCTAAGCTGCCTCAAATTAAGCACATAAATACCCCCCAAAACGTTTAAAATATGTTCAGCAGAGGGAGAAGTCCCCTCCCCCCTTCTCTGAGGATAGATAGTAGAATCTGTCCCTTTGCACACTTGGGCATTACGAGGCCAAATAGGATGATACTACACAAAGTGGGACCCTGGAGAAGAGTGCCTTCTGATGTTTTGTCTCAGCATGGTGCTGGGTTCTTCAGCTCTCGGTGACTCACTTTCCCCTTGCTAACATAGGGATCACCTTACTTTCTCCTGCTTATTGTCTGGTTCTGCAGGCTTTGGGGCAAGTCATGTAATCTTGGTCCCTCAATGTCTTCATCTGTGAGATGGGAGGATTGGAGCCATCGGTCCCTCCAGTCCTGTCTAGCTCAGATCCTTGAGGACTAACTAAATGAGCAGCATAGAGGAAGGCAGAAATGTGCCCAGGCATTGTCTATCCTACATCTCTTAAGAACTCTGGGGGTTGTTTCATGGGGAATTTTGAAAGCAACTCGATGGCATGAGTTCCCAGGCTTTTTAGACTAATGCTTTCCAGTGCTCTAGACATGATGGGTGGTTCTGTATGTAAAAGAAAAAGCACCTTTTCCAAATACAGTAAACACATGAGATGCCCAAGCCTAAACACCAAGCTGAGTCATTCATCAATCTCCTATAAAATTTAATGACTATCTTCTTCCATGTGTCTGAGAAACATTCGGGACTCTTATGGCTCCCATCACTTCCAGAAGAAATGAATGTATGGGAGAGGGTTAATATTTCCCTTTAGCATCAGAATAAACCTCAAAATCCATTAGATGGAGCAATTATTTAGGGAAAAAAGAGCCCATATTAAAAGATTTTATTAATATATTTGTCTCCCCATCACATTCATTTCCAGATACCAAATATGCCTTCTTTCTCCCCTATGTAGAGTCATCCCCTTATAATAAATAAAAAAGGCAGACAAGAAATAAAACAGTTCAGCAGAACCAAACAATTTATCAACAGAGTCTGCCAGTGCCCCACACCCATAGCCCCCTGACTCTCTACAGAAGGAAGAGAGGTACATTTTCTCCTCTTTTCTTTGAAATCAAGATTGGTCATCAAAATTACACAATGTTAATTTTTTGACTTTTTAAAAAAAAGAATATATTTCTTTAGTGAGCTCTCCTTCCACTAAAAAATAAAATTAGGAGATTTGTTCCCTAAATTTGGCCTGCTTTCTGTGATTCTACAGAAAAATCTTTGCTAAAGGGATACACTACCAGGTTAACTAGGTGAGGAAACTCTCTCTACTAATGTAGGTTAGCACCTTCTCTCTACCTCATAGTCACAGAGAGTTGGCTGGAGCACTAGGAAAAGACTTGAATTGCCCAAATTTACCCAAACTTCCAAACTTACACAACCAGCGTGTGCCTGAGGTGGGACTCAGACTCTGGCTTTCACTTTCTATCCACTTAACACTGTTTTTTTTCTGGAGGGGCTAGTCACAGCTTAATGCCATAAGGCTTCCATACCATCCATCACGGTAAAATTTAGTTTAGTAATAATTAACAAAGAGATCACCTAGATCACACTACGTCTAATACCTTGGAAACCGATAAACAGAAAATCCTAAACAGTCTGAAAAGTGGTGTGAGATGATTTCTGGAAAAGGAGCCATTCAAGAGTAGTTATTTATGTCCAGAGATTATTTTTCATTATGGAATATATTTGGTATGACTCTTCCAAAGGAACAGACTCAGAGGCTGGTCACCATCTTTTGGGAGTTGACTTCCGGTGAGAAATTACCATAACATCTGTGGGTTTTATATCTGGAAGAAATTCCTCAAAGGCATCTGATCCCTTTGGGCACTGGCAAGCTGAGGTGAAAAGAGCTGTTGGTGTGGATGCTTATGTGGGAATTTCTTTCCCACCTCTCCCTGCCATGGGAATGACTGGAAAAGGGAGTAGTGATTATAATTCCATGGGTAATCTTTAGGGGAAATAAGGAAGTTGGTTTGTAAACAGATGGTTGGGATTTGGTCAGAGGAAGACAACCTGGTGAAGTATCAATCAACCAATCAATAAATCAATAAGTGTTAACTAAGGTCTAGGTACTGTACTAGGAAACAAGCCCTGTCCTCAAGAAGCTTATATTCTTTCATGGGAGACAAAATATGCACATATAAACTTGATGGATCCAAGATTGGACTCATAGGAGCTAAGATACTGTATCACTTCATATTCATTAGCCAGGTACACAGTTTCGACTTAGTTGGATCTTGGATGTGTGTATGGTGGGAGGGGAGAGAGGCTGCTTTTAATTAAGGGGCAGCTTGGTTCCTTTTTTCATTCATTGACTTAAATCACTCATTCAGGATCCCCAGAAACAATTTAAATTACAGTAAGTTTGATTATGACTCATGTGTAGGCCTCCCCAAAGTGGCCAATAAGAAAGGTATTCAGTATGCAATTTTAATCTGATAGGAGAAAGTTAATTTATTGCTACATATATAGAAAATGAGAGATAATAAAGACTCACAGTGCACATTAACAAGATTTAATAAATTAATAGGATTTGGTAACAACTTTTATGAATGGTTATAATCTACTAGAAGCTAATATTTAACCTTATCAGAACATAAAACAGTTTTGAAAGACTGCTCATCAGAAACTTTACATTTCATCTCAGCTTGGCACTGTCCTTACATCCCTACTGATAGGATGGCCAGGCTTAGGAGAGTTCTAATCTTGTTGATGGTCAGTTTCTATGTGGCAGACATTTCTCTTGTCACCAAAGAACTCCAATCCTATGGGACCCAAGGACTCCTGACTTTTTGAACTCACAAAGTTGCTTCCAACCCTGGACATGTCCATCTCAAGGTACATGTTCACTGAGGATGAGGAAAGGACCAATATAAAAGAGTCAAAGGCTGTCAAGGAGTACAAGTAAAAGCTTGCCTATGCAAAGATCTTTTCACAGGCTTATGGAAGCTGAGTGGGAGATAAGAGCAGTTAAGCTTCCCTCTCCCTATCTAATTTGGAAAACAGCTGGAAATAACCAGAGAAGAAAAGAACAGCAAAGGGTTGATTCCTTCTGAACCTCCACTGAGTCATCAGCTTGGCAGCCAACATGGGAGCTGTCATCTCAAAGTGCATGTCCTTGGTCCTGAGTCACACCAGGGGAAAGTTGGCCTCCTCAAACTATCATTTGATCATCTGGCTCTAGGAATGGCAGCTCCATGGGAATGGCTATATCACACTCCTACAGACACAAAAGAAACTCATGATAATGGAGAAAGGAGGGAGAAGAGATACTAAGTGTAGTTGGGGAAGGGAGGCAAGAATCAGGAAATCATGGCCATGAAGATAAATTGAAAAAAACTCAAGATGTTTAGCCTGGAGAAGAGAAGATTGAGGGAGACATGATAGGTGCCTCCAAACATCTGAATGACTTTTATCTGAAAGGGACTTGTTTTATTTGGTGCCAGAGGAGCAAATGACAGATCACAGTTGGGCAGATTCAGGCTTGTTCTGGAAAAGCTTTCTTCCAATTTAAGCTGTCTCAAAGTAGGATGGAGATGCCTAGGAGATGGTGGGCTCCTCTTCACTGGAGGTCTTCAAGAAGAGTCCAGATGATCACTTGACACGGGAATTATAGAGGAGACTCTTATTCAGGTGAGGGTGGGACTAGATGACCTCTGAGGTCCCTTCCAACTCTGTGATTCTCTGCTCATTCTTGTTTCTAGATTGGACCAGGAGGGGATGGTTTCTCTTTCTTAAATCTACACCCACTTCTGGAATGCCATCCCGCACACTGGCATTATGTGGGCCATCTCCCACCAGTTATACAAGCACCAAGGATGTTTCAGTGGAACTCCATTCAAGCAATATTCATTTTATTAAAAATGGTGGTAGGAGATATCTATCTGGTGCTCAAAATGCGTCTCATTTGATTCTCATACCAATCATGCGAGATAGTAGCTGGTGTCATCTTTAGTTTACAGATGAGGAAACTGATGATTAGCAATGTGGAATGGTTTGCTCAGAATCACAAAGCCAGTTGACACCTGAGGCCCCATGGGAAGCTCAGTCTTACTGACTCCAAGTCCAGGCTTGATCCCCTATGCCAAGCTATCTCTTAAGCACCTGATAGATGTATGACTAATTGGAGAAATGGACATTTTAAAAGAAGATGGCACTTCCTGGGCACATTAAAGGCCAGTGGAGAATTGCTATTGGTCCTTGCAAAGTGGAGGATATACCTCAGGGGGAGGTCCTTACCAACCTGGGAGACCAGAAGTCATTTCTTGACTTTGGAACATTCTGATGCCAGTTCCTCCCTCAGTTCTCCCCCTTGACCTAACCTATCCTCTGAAGCATCAGGAGTTTTCTAACAAATGCCAGAGATCAAGCATGCTCCCTGAGGCACTGGCTCACCTCAGAACCTGTTTTGTTATGACTTCATTTTCAGAGATAACCATGATCAGATTGATCGGATGCTTTCCTCTGAGACAACAGGCTAGGTTAACAATATGAGGATCCTAAATGATTAAGAACCTCTGTGGCTTGCTCTGCTGTGCCCACTAAGCTAGGGTTGGGGACTTCTGAAATTTGCTCATGTCTCCAGCATTCTTTTCTATGCCTACTAGCAAAGCAAGATACTGTGAACCTTAAAAATTGCACTTTTCTGAGGCAACATAATAAAAATAAAATAAATATAAAATAAACTACATTATTTTTTTAGTGCTGTTACAAGCAAGTTATAAAAGTGTTATGTTAAAGAACTAGAAAAATGATGACAAAATTCATCTAAAAGAATGAAAGGTCAAGAACCTTTCCAGAGAAATAATGGAAAAAAAGTGAGGAAGGGACTATAGCAGTAACAAATCTCAATCTGTGATACAAAGCCATGATCATCAAACTAATCTGGTAATGAATAAAAAATAGGTCATTTAATGGAACAGATCAGGCATAAGACACTGAAGTTAGTTACTAGTTACTGGGGTAAAGATGTATTATTTGACAAAAGCTGCTAGGAAAATTGGACCATGGTCTGGCAGAAATAAAGTTTAGACCAACAGTTCACACCATATACCCAGGTAAGGTCCCAGGGGTTATATGACCTAGCATAAAAGGTCATATCATAAACAAATTAGAAGAACAAGGAAGAGATTACCTTTTAGATATATTAGTCGGGGGAAGAGTTGATGAACCAAACAAGGGATAAAGAGGATCGTAGAAGATAAAATGGCCAATTTTTATTATATAAAACTAAAAAATTTCTGCAAAAACAAATCCAATACAACTAAGATTAAAAGGAGAAAACTTAACTGAGAAAAAATATTCACAGCAAATAGCTGTGATAAAGGTTTTGTTTTCAAGCTATCTAAGGAACTGATGAAAATTTATACAAATAAGAGCCATTTCTCAATTGATAAATGATCAAAAGCTATGAATAGGCAATTCTTGTGGGAAGAAATACAAGTGATCTCCAAATCACCTATAATCAGAGACAAACAAATGAATGCAATTGTGAGATTCTGCTTCATACCTAGCAGTTTGAAAACGACAACAGCAAGTCTTAGAGTGCCTGTGGGAAACATATATTGATGCACTGTTGGTGGAGCTGTCAATTAAGGATCATTTATTAAGCACATACTATATACCAGGAACTGTGCTGAGTGCTGGAGAATACAAAGGAAGGCAAAGACAATTCCCAATCTCAGGGAGCTCTAGGGAGTTTAAGGAGGGAGATCTCAAGGAATCTAAGGGAGAAGACAATCTGCAAAAAAGCTATGTACACACAGGTCTATAGAGGGAAGACTGGAGATTACTTCAGAGGGAAGGCAGGAAGATTGAGGAAGAACGGGAAAGGGGACTTTATCTGAGACTTGAAGGAAGCCAGGGAAACTAAGAGGGAGAGAGAGAGAGAGGGAGAGAGAGAGAGAGAAAGAGAGAGAGAGAGAGAGAGAGAGAGAGAGAGAGAGAGAGAGAGAGAGACAGAGACAGAGACAGAGACAGAGACAGAGACAGAGACACAGAGACAGACAGAGAGAGAGACAGAGGGAGAGATGGAGAGAGACAGAGGCAGATAGCGAGATGGAGAGATTAAGAGAGAAAGAGAGAGACAGAGAAAAGAAGAGAATAAAAGAGAGGAGAGGATAGGAGAGTGAATAGAGGAGGGGAGAGGAGGGGAGGAGAGGAGAGTGGAGGAGAGGAGAGTGGAGGAGAGGAGAGGGGAGGGGAGGAAAAGGGAAGGGAGGGGAAAAGGGGAGAGGAGAGAAGAGGAGAGGAGAAAAGAGGAGAGGAGAGGAAAGGAGAGGGGAGGAAAGAGAGTTTCAAGCGTCAGGAAGAGTCAGTGAAAATGTCAGAAGTTAGGAGGTGGAGTGTCATCTGTGAGGAACAGCTAGGAGGTCAGTGGCCCAGGGCTGATAGCTCTGCTTGGATCTCCACTAGGTCTCTGAAGCTTCCCAGCAACCATGGTGTGCAGCCCTCTTGCTCTGTTTTTCTCAAGAACTCTCTGCTGCTGCTGATCCTGTGGTCAAAGCCCTTGTCTCTGATAACAGTCCTTTGATATAATAATTTCTCTAAATCTCATCCTTTCTGGATCACTCTATCTTCCCAGGAGCCCATTTTTCTCCCATCAACCCACAAGAGCACCAAGGCAGCATTACCTCCTGGGAATGTGAGTCATTGAGCCTTGTGGCTTGGACCCAGAGTCTTCTCCCCCAGGAGCCCTGTTCTATACTCACTCCCTCCTATGCAAAAGGATGGGAAGGAAAAAAGAAAAAGAAAAATAGGATTGTTACTTAATTTGTCTGCTACATTCAATCCTGCATTTTCTTATTTTTAGAATGAGAAGTTCAGAATAGACCTGTCAAGTTGCCTTCCTTTAAGAGGAATGCTGATTCAGCTCCCAACATTGGTGATAGGTTAATCCAAGAATTGATCTCTCCCTGCTGGGACTCAAGTGTGAGGAGTAAGACAGAAAGATCCCAGAGACCAGAGAAGAGGCAGAAGACCTGGCTGCCTGTGACAGGCACAGAGAGTGCATTATACACACCCGAGGAATCATGAATTAGTAGCCTTACTCCTCATTTTTTAAAATTACTGATTACAGTGCTTAGTGAAATGGCAATAATATTGAAAATGAAGGGAAGTGGGAGTGGGGGGTAGAGCCCTCTCTAGAAAGCCACAGACCATCTGGAACTAATTTTCCTTCAACATGCAAAACCAGTCAATGGAAAGGTCTGATAAATACCCCATCTCTTTCTGGGAACGTTTTCAAAAGCTCATTAAGGTCCATAAGGTGTGGTTGATATATATAGTTCTATTCCTAGACCATGGAGCTTGAAAATGAAATTCCCAATATTTTCATTCTTTTTGTCTTTATTTCATATCTGTGGTTAGTGACAGACTTTGTGGAGGTGGAGTTGATCATATCCATGTGGTGTTATTTGAGGCCTGCTCAAAAGTTCCCCTACTTATAAGTATCTTCTACAATGCTCTGCCATGGTGTCTAACATTCTCACAATTACTGATCTGCTAAATAGTGTTCATTATTAATACTATGTTAGGCCCAATTAATTAATCACAGAATCATAGGTATCTGGGGAGGCAGGAACCTCAGTTCCCATCTAGTCCAATACATGCTCTCTACAATACATTGGACAAGTGTCCACTCAGCCTTTAAAACCCTCCAGTGGGGGCCCTGCTGCCTCCAAAAGGCATTCCCATCCACTTTGGTACACCTCCAATTTCTAGAATTGTTTTCTTGACCCCAAGCTTAAATTTGTCTTTTCCCATCTTCCATTACTCCTCGTTCTGTCCTCCAAGACCAAGCAGGTCAGGGCTAATAATCCCCACTACTGGTTATAGCCTTTCAAATACTACAAGATGGACCATCATGACAACCTGAGTTCTCTTTTCCAGGCTGAGCATCCTCAAATCCTGGTATGACATGAACTCAAGACCCTTCACAATTCTGTTTTCTTTTTTCCAGACTCTACTCTCTAACTCTAACTAAACATTAACCAGGTTAGCTAGCTGATGAATTTGCAGGGCTTTGGGGTATGAGGTATAGTTAGGAATGGGGGGCGGTGAGGAGGACAGAAAGAAAGTTTCAGGACACAGAAAATTGCTGAGACAGAACAGAGTCTCTACACAGAAATCTCAGACCCTGACATTTTCTGCTTTCGTCATAGATCATTTTTAAGGTCAATGACCTCCACCTCTTCACCATCCACCCTCCTCTTAATCTCCTGCCATTTGGCTTCCCTCCTGCAAACTCTCCTGAAATGGTACTCCTGAATATCACTGATGACCTATTTGGTCTGCCAACATTTTAGGAGGGTGGAAATTGCGATGTGGTTGACAATAAAAAAGCCAATACCGGCGCCAAGAATTGCATATGATTTCCAGTTATAGAACTGCCAGAAAGTGACTCTCGGTTTTATAGTTCCCCATTTCCCTAAATCATATAGTGATGAATACATATTGCTATTCCCATTCTCCTTCATCTTCCCGCCCCCAGTCTGGCCTTCCAGTTTATCAGTCTTCTTAACTCAATGATCTTCACCTTCATTCCACCAGGCATGCTGGGAGTATACTTTTGATCTCCTCCTCACCCATAGCTGTTGGAACTCCATTATCCAGAAGGTTGAAGTTTTTCTTCTGACTACAGCTTACTGTCCTTCAACCTCTCTTTCTCCCCTACTCTTCTTAAACCTATTCTTCATTCTTCTGGCATTTGGTCACCTCATTGCCCTGGATCTGCCCAAACTTTATTCCCTTCCCAATATTAACCCAATAGTTGGCCAGTCAACTCTATGCTTTCTTCTCCTCCCGAATCCATCCTTTGTTAAACCTCAATGCTGGGTTAGCCCCAGAATCTACCATCTTTCCTTCTACTCTTGTGTTACTGAATGCCACTTGTAGAAGT
Organism: Gymnobelideus leadbeateri; assembly: GCA_011680675.1. Taxonomy (NCBI): domain Eukaryota; kingdom Metazoa; phylum Chordata; class Mammalia; order Diprotodontia; family Petauridae; genus Gymnobelideus; species Gymnobelideus leadbeateri. The sequence goes on from WOXC01009473.1 coordinate 245,244, forward strand.
CACTTAATTGTGCCAACTGGCTCCATTCCAGAGGTATGTTATTTATTTTCAATTTGACTTTCATTGATGGTTGGGAATCTCTCATTGATTATTATATGCCTCACAGAGGCTGTCCTGAAACTTTTCTTCCCTCCTCAAACCACCTACACCACCAACTACCCCTCAGCAAAAGACTTGATATCCTACTTTGCCAAGAAAATAGATATTTGATGGGTCCTCTTCTCCATTATTCAATACCTCAAGAACTCCAACATCCCCCTCCCCGGTTCTTACCACCTTTGCCTCTGCCGCAGATGAAGAGACTTTTCTTTCTCCTTGGGCCCTTGAGCCCTGTCTTTTTCCAGTAGATTGTTCATGTTAGCATCCTCTCTTCCTTATAAACCTTCAGTTTCTCCCTGTCTGCTGGCTCCTTTCCTACTGTCCCCAAGCATGCCGGGCTCTCCCAAACACTTACAAAAACTCAGTTGATCTCAGCATTACCTCAGGTTATTGTCCTGTCTCTCTCCTCCCTTTCTCAGCCAAACTTCTAGAAACAACATTCTATACTCCTCTCATTCATGTCCTTTCCTCTCCTTTCTCAATCTTTTGCATTCTTTTTCTGTCTTCATCCTTCAAATGAAACTTCTTTCTCCAATGTTTCCAGTGACTTAATTGCTAAATACAATGCTTTTTTCTCAATTCTTTTCCTTCTTAGATCACCAAAGAACCTGTCATCCCCTACCCTGGGGTAGTTCATAGAATCATAGATTTCAAGCTGGGAAAGTTCATCAGGGCCATCAAGTCCAGCCCTCTCATTTTGTGAAAGAGGAAACGGAATCTTAGAGAGGGGAAGTGATTTCCCAGGTCACACAGATAATAAGCGTCTAAGGCAGGATTTGAGCCCAGGTCTTCCTGAGCCCAAGTCCAGCATTCTATCCACTGGCTCCCAGCTGCATAATTCACGGTGCTCTGAAATTCACCCTAAAGCCGTTTCCTTGGCTGATGATGGAGAGTAAGTTAACTTCTTTTATGCATAACTGGCCCCTGAATAAGTTTCTTTCTATATAGTCACCCCAGAAGGACACCAGAACATGGCCAGCATGGGCAACATGCCATGTGCCTGCAGCTGTGCATGCTACATCCCCCATCTCAGACAATAATCATCCTATCAACCTCAGTATTGCTACTGGAAAGGGCCCAGCTAACTCTTGTTCTCCAGCTCAACTGAGAGTCCCTATGATCCTGGATTGTATTTATTTCCACTTTACAGACAAGTAAAATGTGGCAGAGACAGAGAGAGAGTCAGAGAGACAGAGACAGAGGCAGAGAGAGACAGAGAAACAGAGAGAGACAGAGACCGAAAGAGACAGAGAGAGACAAAGAGACAGAGACAGAGACAGAGAGACAGAGTCAGAAACTTGTCCAGGATCACTGAGTTAGTAAGAAGCTGAACTAGGTTTCTCCTCAGGGCTTCCTGATTCTGATTACTCCGGTTGCTGGGCATGTATCCTACCATTGGGACTCATGGGATTTCCTTCCTGTTGTTGACAAAAAATCTGACTCTTCCTTTCACATTTCTTCCATCTTCTCTCAATCTCATAAACTTGATTCTTTTCTGGATTCTTGGTCACCTTCTCTAAAATTAGTCTCATACTCCCCCTTCATTAGCTCAGGAGCTGGGATAGACACTCTTGCTCCCCCTCTCTACCTCCTCCAGGCACTCCCCCACCCACCCTGTCATTTTCATTCAGAGACCTTTTCTCCTTGGATTTATTCCCCAGTCCATATTCGAGTCCTGATTATCTACTAGCCTGAGGTAATGCTCTCTACTTTCTCACCAGGGTCACTAAATTTTTCCATGTACCTTATAGTCTGAAGCAGAGTTTTTTTAGGTTTTTTTTTTGGGGGGGGGTGGAGTGGATATTTTAGAAATGAAAAACCATAAGCATGACCCTTAACCTCTCAGCCTCCCGGACAATTCTCCGATACTATAAACTACTGCTGAGTTGGCGATATGCACTTATGGAAATTTTCCACACTGAGAATTTTCTTCCCTGATCTTCCTTTGACAATAAATTACCAAACTTCCAGGCCCAGTGAGGTTTCAGTCACATATGCATTCTTCTCATGAGCTTTTGGCTTCACCTTCTGCTATCATTAAAAATGTACATACAGAGGATGTAACTTAAGAAATATTCACAAACCAAACTAAGTCAGGACCATGTTATTCCTGTGTCCAAGGAGCTCCCATTGCTCCCCATTCACCCTCCCACTGCCAAGTATGCTAGATGCCTGCCCCTGTGAGTCTACTTGCTGCTCCATTCTAGCCTTTTCTCCAGTAGAGTGCCCTGAGGGGATGTGCGGCTCAGTTTTGTCTTGGTATCTCCAGCACCTGGTGCAGTCTGAGCCCATGATGGGAACTGAGTAAGTGCTAATGGAATCCAGGTTACCAGGCATGGATGTAGCCATGTTGGACATATTGGGAACGCTCATAGTGGACGTGACTCAAGAAACACCCACACTCAAGTTGCCAAAACATTGGCTCTATTTATTTATGCAATGGCTCATTTGAGACTCACATTCCCACTGGAGCCCCAAGCTTGTTGCCAAAGCAGAGAGCTCTGCCCTAAACCCTCCAATGGTGGGCTGACAAGATGGAAACTGTGGATGTTTTCACCTTTGCTTCTCTCCAGCCTTATCACCAATGCAGCCAAGGGCTGCAGAGTCTCCACCTTCAGCATCCAGCCTCACACTAGTCCCAGGGCTCCTGGATCCAATTTAAACCTCTCTGATAGACAAGAAGGGTCTGTGAACACTGCAGGCTGACCACAGTTTTTCAGCTGGGTGGGCTTTTTTCCCTTAAAAAAAATTCTGGTGAGGTTCAGTGTCAGGTCCAAGTCAAATTGAAGGGAGGAGATTGGATACTTTGGAGAGTTCTCTAACTTTTGTTATTCTTGTTTGGGGGCCTAATAGTCATGTAGGGCCCCACCTCTGGTGGAGATGACTCATGGCTTCCCCAGCCAGAGTCAATCATTCCTGTGAAAGGCTCCCACTTTTACAAATCAAAGAAACTTTCTGTTGTTTGTATTAATGAAAGGGAACCAGAAACACTGGATGGAGCATCTCTCCACCCACCCACCCATCCATCCATCCATCCATGCATCCATGCATCCATCCATCCATCTATCCATCCATCCATCCACCCATCCATTCAGCAAACATCTATTGGATCTGTACTATGTACGACGTATTCCTAATTGAATGACCTTAGGATCACAGGACCTAAAGTGGGGCTCCACCAATCAATCAAGTATTTATGAATCCCTGCACTAATTTCTGGGGATTCAAATATAGTGAATGAAACGTTCCTCATTCACAAGGAACTTACATTCTGGGGGGACATACTCTATATGCATGTGTGTGTATATATATTTGTATGTACACACGTGTATATGTATATATGTATGTACACATATGTGCACATACACACACATGCACACAACATGAATTCCAAGTGAAAAACAAATACATATGAAGTAGCTAAGGACAGTATAGTTGCGGGCTGGGGAGAGAACCAGCAGTTGAGGGGATCAGGAGAGGTCTAATGAACACCATTCTTGAGGAGAGCCTTGATGAGAGGGATTTCTGAGTGGGATGCATCAAGGAAGTGCATTCTAGGCATGGGAGAGGACCAGGACAAGGGAAGAGATAGGAGATGGAATGAAGAACAGAGGAGGTCATTTTGACTGGATTGCAGAGCAGAAGAGGGAGAAGAATGTTCTATGATGCTGGAGAAGTGGGTTGGGTGAAAAAAAGACACTTTTGTCTATGTTTTGTCTTGGTTGAAAAGGTGTCACATGGCCATGCAATTTAGGAAAATTGTTGTGTGCCTAGGTAGACTAGAGTGGAGAGATTTGAAGCCCACATAGGAGGCTGGCATTCCCTTTGCTCACAGACCCTCTAGAGAGGGAGTGTGGGATGGTGGATGGAGGATTCAACTTGGAGTCAGGAATAATTAGATAGGAATCCCTCTGACTGTGTGATTCTGAGCCTCAGTTTCCTCTTCTGTAAAACAGAGATAACAGTACCCACCTGATAGGGCTGTTGTGAGATGCCAGTGAGAGAATATATGTAAAGTGCTGCAGGAATGTCATTCATTATTACTTGGTCTGCCCTGCTTCATTTTACAGGGGAGGAAATGAAGGCAAAAGGTGTCAAGAATGTTGGATTTGGAGCCACTTTATTAGGCCAGCCAGTCAGCAGCAGCCTTCTATAATGTTTATTCATCACCATCTCCTCTGGGACTGTCTCTCCTCTATAGGGTTTCTTGATGCTGCTCCCTCTCTCCTCATTCTCCTCCTGCCTGACTGTCACCTTCCTTCTCAGGATCCTTGGATGGATCTTCATCCAGTTCATGTTCATTAACTCAAAGTGCTGTCCTGGACCCTCTTCTCTTCTCCCTCTAAATTCTCTCTCTTGAGAATCTCATCAGCTCCCAAGGGTTTAAAGATCCTCTCTATGCATATGATTGCCAGACTTTAATCTGTCTCCTGAGTTCCACTCTTCCATCACCAATTGCCTTCTGGGCATTTTGAACTAGATATCAGCATACTGTAAACTAACATGTCCAAATCTTAATCCTTAAAGCTTCCTTTCTCAACAAATTTTTAAACTCACCATTTGGGGTGCCACCATTTTCTTAGACACCCACATTTGATGTCTCCTTGGTGTCAGCCTTGGTGCCTCATTTTCCCTCAACCCACATTTCTTGGTCAGTTTCCAAATCTTGCAATTTCTTTCTCTTCAAGATCTCCTACATGTCCCTTCTCTTCATCCACACAGTCACCATTCTAGTTTAAACCCTTACCACCTTTTGCCTGGACTATTGCAATAGCCTCATTGGCCTCTGCCTCAAGACCCTCCTCCAATCTATCTTCCATTAAGCTGCCAAGGTGATTTTCCTAAAGTATCTCACTATGGTTCTTTATCACCTCCAGGATGAAATATAAAGCCCTTTGCTTGGCATTTAGAGTTCATCACCATCTAGCTGACCCCTTCCTAGCTATCCATTCTTACATTTTGCTCCTGTCCACACATGCTGGGTTCCAGCCACAATGGTGAGGCTTCCTTGTAGTTCCTTGAACACAACACACCATCTCACCTTTGTGCCTTTTGCAATGACTCTCCCCATGCCTGCCCTCCTCACTTCCAATTATTCATTTCCATAAGGTTCTTTGAAGACTCAGATAAAATTTTTCCTTCTTCAGGTTGGAAGCCCAAGGATCCCCTCAGCTGCTAGATACTTGCCTCTAAGATGTCATCTTCCATCTCCTTTGTACATACAGGGGGTTCCCCAAATCTTGGTGCAGTGTTTTGGAACACTGTACAATGGGTGTGCCTGATACTCCCTTTGGAATGTGAGTTCTTAGATGGTAGAGACCATGGTTTTTGCCTTTCTTTCCATCCCCAGTGCTCATCACAGTCCTGGAACATAATAGGCATTTATTAAATGTTTATTGACCAACTTAGTTCATAAAATTTTACCTGTGGTATTCAGTTCTATCACCAGAGTTGACTAAATCTCCTGGTCTCCCTGTTCACATGGACAAATGGGTCAGGCCAGGGGATCCTTGGGCTTTCAACCTGAAGAAGGAACGATTTTATCTGAGTCTTCAAAGTAGCTATGGAAATGAACAGTTGAAAGTGAGGGGGCAGGCATGGGGGAGAGTCATCGAAAAAGGCACAAAGGTGAGATGGCATGTTGTGTTTAAGAAACCACAAGAAAGCCCCACCATTGTGGCTGGAACCCAGCATGTGTGGACAGGAGCAAAATGTAAGAAGGATGGATAGCTAGGAAAGGGTCAGCTACCTGACCCATGTTCATCAAAACAGACACAGGCAGACACAGCCTGCTGACTCTGGCTGATGATCAGGCAGACAAACCTAGGTTGATCCCAGACACCCGGGGTAGCCAAACACACCCAAGCTGCCTTCTGTTAAGCTATGGACCAGGACCACAGAGAAGGGACACAGGTCTGCATGGAAAGACCCAGGTTCTCACCCTCTCCCACTTCAGATCTGCTGCTAACAGCCTGCATCACAGCTGGACAGGGCTGGAAGGGCAGGAAATGCCAGTTAATCTTGCCCAACACGATTCTCTTAGAATCCCTAATTTCCTTTAGATTCAATTAAAATACAGCCCTCTACATGAAGCCTTTCCTGATCCCCCAAATGCCTTTCCTCCACCACAAAATTATGAGTGTTTTCTATAGGTGTATATACGTATACGTATGTAGATTGCGGGTGTATATGTTGTCTCTCCCAGAAGAAAGCAACCCCCTTGTTATTTCTGTTTTATAGATGAGGGGAACAAGGACCACAGAGAGAGGTTGTGACCTTTCCAATGGCATGCAGAATTTTAACCTATGGTTCCCTGACTTTGTCATTCACATTCATACACAAGCATTGCATTCAACAGCCTCATTGAATAAGTGAATGGATGAATGACTCAGAAGTGACACATTCCAACAGAAGGGTCAATGATTGCCTAGTCTACTGATGCATACTTAGGGTCCTATGGAACAGCTAAAACATTTTTAATTTGGAGTTTCTTCATCTGTTTTTAAAAAAAAGCTGGAGGGGGGCAATAATACCTTTATCTCAAGGTTATTGTTTGTTTTTTAAGTTCTTTATAAAAATTAAGTTTTTTCTATGTTTTTTCTCCCTCTCATATTGAAATAATAATAATAATAAAACCCAACAAAAGCTTTGTAAGAAATATGAATAACCAAGTAAATGGATTCCTGTACTGGTCATGTCCAAAAAACCAGGAAGCTTCATTGTCGATCCTGGGTCCATCACCATAGGTCACAAAGTGAATTGTATGGCTCCCTCTGCTTTGATGCAGGTCATTGTGAGGAAAGCAATTTGGTACTGATCAAAAGTTTCATAGGATCCTTATTATCATCATCAGAACCTATTCTTCTCCCCTCCTCCCAAGTCCCAGGAATATTTCTTGAACTGTTTTTCAAATAGTCAGTTTGGTTATATTTTCCCATTTGGTCATCAGAGAATGGGAGTGGGAATAGATAAATATTTAAGGCTACATGTAAATGCTAGTTGTCAACTGTGAGTTAGCACTTCCCCGATGATTTCCTTTGAAGAGGCTTTCACTTTTGTCTGTGATACATTGGAATTCCTTTCCACTGAGCAATGCCATTGGCTCGCTCTGGGAGCCTGCCTTCCTCTGAGAGTCAGGGACAAGGGAGTGGGAGATGAACCTTGAGAACTGATAGAGCTGGGGGACTGGAATCCATGGGCTTCTCTCACTACTTCTGATATCTCTGGAAGGGATGATGAACCTGTCAGAGTCACATACAGCCTGGGCTTGCTTAATTAATGTCTAATGATGAGAATGAAGTGAAGCGAATATGCTGGGTAGGCACAAAGTATTAGGTTCTTGTTTCTGCCCTGCCTAAAGGCTATTCAACTCAGCAAAATTCCAACTACAAGAGATCTGAGTGACATTTTTCCAAAGTAAAACATAGCTCACTGCAAAACAAGAAATCACCATGAGCTAATAGCTTACATTTACATAGACTTTGGTGACTTGTGAATGATTTTCCTATCTTTCCCCCTGAAGCATGGACCAGTGACTTCCACTGGGATCATGGATTTAGATGTGGAAGAGATCACCAATGTCACGTAGTCCAACATCTCACTTCAGAGAGGAGGAAAATGAGGTCCGTGGAGCTGAAGTGAGTTAAGGAGAATTTTAGAGCTCTTTAGAGTTTAATCCTTTATATTTTATGGATGAAGAAGCTGAGGAATGTCTTCAGCAAAATCGCAAAGGTTTAAGTCTTCCCATGGAATTCTCTTGATCAAAAACCGTCACTATTACCAACACCATTACTTATTTTTCTTTTTTAGGCAATTTGGGTTAAGTGATTTGCCCAGGGTCGCACAGATAATAAATGGCAAATGTTTGAGGCTGGATTTGAACTTAGCTCCTTCTGGCCCCAGGGCTGGTGCTCTATCCACTGTGCCAATTAGCTCCCCCTCCCTATTCCTTGTGAGATAAAATACAAACTCCCTTCATGGGAGTCAATCAATAAAAAAGCTAATCAAGTCTATTGGCAGATTATTAGTGGGAATTATACCACTGTCGGCTTGTGGGTGAGAATAATAGAATCCCACACATTTAGGATTACCCCTACGACCCTGAGAGTAAGGAATCATCTACTCTTCTGAGGACGCAACTGTCAGGTGTGAGCCAGGGGAGTAGCCCAGAGTAGATGTTGTTTATAGATAAGGGAACTAAGGTACAAGGAGGTTGTGACTGGTTCAAGGTCACATAGGTAGGAAGTGTAAGAGGTGGACTTATGACTCAGTTTCCCCTTATGCCATTCTGTCTCTGTAGGAGAGCAACTTATCCTACTGTCATTCCTATCTCAACCTCAGGGATCATAAAGATGAAAAGTATGGAAATAATGATAGCAAATAAAGACTAGCAGTTATATGGCACTTCACAAATGTCATCTCACATTATTTTCATGACAACCCTGCGAGGTTGTTGCTGTTACTACCTTCATTTTACAGATAAGGAAACAGAGGCAGACAGACATTAAGAGACTTTACCAGAATCACCCAGCTGCCAAGTGTCTGAGGCTGGATTTGAATTTAGGTCCTCCTGATTCCAGGTCCAGCACCTACAAAATGCCCCATCTGAATGTCTTGTTGAACTGCAATTGGCCCTGTCATTGAGTCCCACCCAGGCTTGGCTGTTTTCCTGCTTTGTTGACATTGTGGGGAGGGGGGCATCATATACCCCCACCCCCTCAGCCTGAGGTTTGGGACTTGGTGGCCTTCCTTGGGATCTGATCCATCCACTGGGGCTTCAGCTCCTTGGCACAGTGGTGTAGAGCTCACACTCCATTGCCCATGAATCAGATTTTTTGACTTCTAACTTTTCATCTAATGATCTTTGCATTTTGATTTCTAACTCAGCACCTGCAGCCATCCTTCAGCTCAGTGCCCAGTTGCTCTGTTTTTTTCCCTTCTGTTTCCATGACCCAGTTTTTTTGAATGCTGCAAATGTCCTCTGCTCTCCTCACTTTTCCTCCCTCCAGACTTTCCCATTCTTCCTCTTCAGATCTCCTTCTTGCACCAGACAGGGCTGCCTGTTTACTGGGTGCAGAATTCTAAACCTGTTTATTGGTGGTGGGGGCTCTGCTCCCTCTGAAAAAGACAAGAAATATGGGGGGGTGTGGGATACAATCCAGGGAAGAAGTCATGATCTGCAGTGAATAGTGGCTTGTTTCTGGAGCTGAGCAGAGGGGTTAGGGCTAGCTATACAGGTCCAGGAATGATCTACAGAGATTATTGCATAGCTGATAGTAACTGCTATCACACAGGAGGTGAGGAGAAACATCATGTGGCCCAAGAGCTCCCTCCTCCCCCCCCCCTCCTGCTTCATAGAAGCATTACTTATAGGTAGAATAGTTATGCTATAATTTGAAGAGCTTGGAGATAATGCCCTTGCCCAAATATCTCCCATTTTGTACTATCTATCCTGTCTGAAATTTTCCATTACCAATTCATCAATTTGGGTTAAGAATTGTGCATCCCCCTTTTGAACCCAAAGAACTATATCAGGGGATAACATATAGCCATAAACTAGGAAAGATCATAGGATTTCTCTACCCCTTCCCCTAACCTCAGACCTGTTCCTTCTTTAGCTCTGCTAAAGGGAGGGAGCCCAGCAGCCCTCTCAGGCTTTGTGTGCCCTCTCTCCCTTTTGGCGGACTCCTCTCATGGTTGCCACCGTCCCAGATACCCTTCTTTTTAGACTCATGTCCTTCTTTTTCTTTCTCAAACCCAAGGCAAGGTCTCTTCACTGTAAGGAAATAGATAAATTCGAAATGGTGCAGAATCAAGTGTTGCCAAGAAGAATTGAGAACCAGAAACGTTACCTGGAATCTTCATTCTTATTGGCCCCTTACTGAAGAGGAGAGGCTTGGGTCCAGCTAATCAAAGAATCTTAGTCTGGGGGGCTTAGTCAGGGGAATGGATCAGCCATCCAACCCATCTTCCCTCCTATTTTGCAGACAAGAAAACAGAGGCAAAGCTTGAGACAGTCTTTGAAGGGCCTTCATGGGGAAGAAGATGCTTTGGAGAGTGGAACCATGAGTGATGGGGGGAGGTTACAGAAAGATGGTCTTTCTAACAATGAGAACTGTCCCCAAGGGAGGGAGTGGGCTGCCTGGGGTAGTGGTGAGCTCCCCGTCTATAGCAGCAAGCACCCTAGCATACCCAGGATGGCTGCTAGCATAGGTTCTTAGATCTGTTTTTCTAAAGTAAACAAACTCAAAATGGGTTAACAATCTTGCTTTAATCAAACATAGGTCATTTACCTAGCTCAGGGGAAAACAGTCAGCACTCCGAACTTCAGAGAATACAAAGGTTACAAGAAGTTACAAGACAGAGAAACAGATCAGCAGACAGGATTCCAATTGTCTGACCATTACATCCATACCTAGTTAGTTACCAGAGAGGGAAGCACCAACATCTGGGTTTTCAAAGCTGGGGGGCTCAACAGATGCCCAGAGTCTCATCTGGTCAAATCACACAACTCTTCTCAAAGTGAGCCCCAAAGCAAAACCTCACATCAGGGTTTATATAACCTTCTCCTGGCTCAGAGAATGTCATAACCCTCTTGACCCACTGCCCAATCACAAAATAACAAGATGCGGGTGTTCCTGAAAAACAAGCCTGCCACCACAGGCTCTAGGTGACCACATTCAGCCTATTAGGGGTTATATATTTTCAAACATATTTTCAAATCTGGGAAGGTTCTCAGAGTCACTTAAGCCTATCAAAGGGCCAAGGGGCAGGGAAGATCTTCAAATTCCCATTCCCATAACACCTCACTGGTTGTCTTTGAACAAAGGCTGGATATTTCTTTGTTTGGGGAGTTGTTGGGATGTTGGGGGCATCTTGGCAGGTAGGGGGTGGAATAGATGGCTCTTGTGGTCCTTTCTAATTCTGAGATTCTAGCTACGTGTGGGTCACAGAATTATAGACTGGAGCCAAAATGGACATTCAAGGTCAACTGGTCCACCCTCGCTCCCACTTTGCAGAGAAGGAAATTGAGGCAGAGAGAGGTTAAGTGACTTGCCCAGGGTCAAACAACCAGTTCACATCTGAGTTTATGCAAGTTCAAAACCTTATCCCCAGTGCCTTGTTGCCTCTTATCCCTTCCCTGCTCTGATTCTGGGATCATTTTGTGGGGCAAATGCCTCTACTTAACCCAAGAACTCCCATGCCTTGACATCATCTGTGCAGCTGTACCCACAGTAACTCTGAACCTTTCTACCTTCCTGGCATCTGTTTTCTTTCACTTGTGTCATGTTTCCCAGTTAGAATTGGGGTTCCTTAAATGGAGGGACCATCTTCTATTTGCAGCCCCAACACTTAGCACAATGTTCAGTACATATTAGTTTGTTCTTTTCCCCCTTCTTTTCTTTTTTCCTTCCCTCTTTCCTTTCTTCTTTTGCTTCTTTCTTTCCTTTTTCTCCTCTAACCTACCTCTTCCTTACTCTCCTTCCTTCCTTCCTCCCTTCCTTCCTTCCTTCCTTCCTTCCATCCTGCCCAGTGTAAGAACTGTACACAATCCATGTCTCCCAACGCACAAATTTCAAACCATTCTTCCTTGTAGGCTGTTCTTCCAGACCTCTGGCTTTATCCTTAAGGCTTTAGGAAAGACTCAACTTTACCATTTTATCCCATTATCCCACCTTCTCTCTCACTATTAGGATCTAGGTCTAGGGAGATCTATTGTATTGTCCCCAGGTCATATTCTCTCCACTTCCAGAAAAATCACCATCACCATGTACCTAGAAAAACCTTTTCTCCATACCTCCAAGTGAGTTTACTTTGGCTCTTGGGGGAAGGCATGCATGGGGTATTGAGAGGGGCAGACGGAGAAGTGCCTGACCAGCTCTGCTCAGGGCATGCAGAAGGCCAGGCTTGGCCAAGCCTGCCCCACCCCACCTCCCTTCTTTATGTCATTACAGCATTTCCTGCCACCTGCCCCCATCCCTGTGCTGTCCTAGTCGGGGCTCTGGCCCTCTCTGGAGATGAGCTATTTTTTAGTACTGAAGGAGAAGCATGTCCCCAACATTGGGTAACTAGTCCTTTCTCTTCTTATTTTGAAAATCATTGTGATGTTTTTCCATTCCCACAAAGAGGAAAATAAAATCAAAGGGCATGTGACAAGCGTAAAGCTTAGAGTGAGTGTGTGACCACTAACAAGAGCCATGTGGGTCCAGAGCATGAGTGAACCCTGAGGGATGAAAACCACCACCACCCCAAATCCTGCAATTCTTGTGATAGAGAGGAATCTAGACAATTCTGGGGCTCATGAAGGTCCTGTGAGGGCCATGGGTCCAGGCAAGGCTAGGTCCTGCTAGGGCAAAAGGGAATTTGTTTGTGTGCAGGGTATTTCTAACTGTCACTGAATGGAGAGGCATATGTTTCCAATTTTCTGAAATTGTTTCCTTTCTCTTTTTGGGGAAAAAATGCACCGGAAACCTCTCTGGGTGGAGCTATGGGATGGACCATATCTGTACCATTCTAAAAGTTAAATTCAGTAGACTGAGTTCTTGATATCCCAAATGGGGAAAGCCATTGTGCTGAGCATGGTGGGGAGATGATGGTGGGGGGTAGGAGTACTTTTATAAATAATTTCCAACTTCAAAAAGTTTCATTTCATTGGTATGAGTTGTTTCTCCACCCACCCAACCCTCAACCCCTCTATTGCCTTTGAGAGTTGCTATGGCTGAGAAATTCACCACCCTATGGTCGATGTTTTAATGAGTGTCTCTGGACATAGCTTGAGTGATCCTGAGATAATGGAATACTCTCCATCACCAAGCACCTTCACAGTGGTCTTCACAGTGGCATGGGAAATGCCAAACTAATGCTCGAAAGTTGTTGCCAAATTATATATTGTCAAATTGCTTCACTAAAAGGATTTTGACTGTTTTGCCACTCCACTAACAATGTAGTGCCTCTTTTGCCACAGACCTGCCACCACTGAATTTTGTCATTTTTGGTCATATTTTTACCAAGTGGGTAGGAGTAGAGTGGTTCAAATAATTTGCACAAACTTCATTGGTTTATCCTTAAGAAGTGAGAGTTTTTCAACTCTGAGGTACCGCATCTCACTGGTCAGATTGGCTAAGATGACAAAACAGGAAAGTGACAAATGCTGGAGAGAATGTGACAAAACTGGAACACTAATGCATTGTTGGTGGAGTTGTGAACTGATTCAACCATTCTGGAGAGCAATCTGGAACAATGTCCAAAGGCTATGCCTGATTGCATACCCTTTGACCCAGTAATACCACTTCTAGGGTTGCATCCCAAAGAGATCATAGTAGTGGCAGGAAGACCTGTATGTACCAAAATATTTATTGCGGCTCTTTTTGTGGTGGCAAAGAATTGGAAATTAAGGGGATGTCCATCAATTGGGGAATGGCTAAGCAAGTTGTGGTATATGAATGTATTGGAACACTATTGTGCTATAAGAAATGAGGAGCAGATGGACTTCATATTTACCTGGAGAGACTTATACAAACTGATGTGAAGTGGGAAGAGCAGAACCAGGAGAAATTTGTACACAATTACAGACACAACGTATGTATGACGACCAACTTTGATAGACTGGACTCTTCTCAGCAATGCAGGGTTATAAGACAACTCCAAAAGACTCATAATGGAGAGAGATGTCCACATTCAGAGAAAGAACTAGAAAGAACAGAGTCTGAATGCAGACTGAAGCAAACGACCTGCTCTCTTTCTTTTTCTTGTTTGGTTTTATTTCCTCTTTCCCATTGTTCACTCCATCAGTTACAATTCTTTACAACCTGACTAATGTCTAATGTGAAAGTATTTGCAGATTCTATACTTGATTGCATGCTGCTGGCGGGGGGTGGGGGGAGGAGAGGGAAGGGGAGAAAATTTGAAACTCAGGATTGTGGAACTGAATCTTGTAAACTAAAAATAAACAAACAAATTTAAAAAAAGAAAAGGAGGAATGTACATGAAACATATAGTTAACCTATATCTTTTTAAAAAAAAAGAAGTGATAGTTTTCTCTGCACCATGATGAAACCTAGAAGTTCTAAAACAGAGGAAGTTATTCACAAGGGAATTCTTTACTATGCTATTAATACGGAGCCATCTGCAATAATTTAGAGGCCAAAAAATATGAAAGCTGTAACCATACCCTACCCTCAGCCCCAGCCTCTCATCCTGGCCCCACAAATCCTGTTTTCATTGGCCCGTCCTTCATAGCAGGGTTAAATTACTCACAGTATTGGCTGGACATTTTTGAATGGTTTTGTATATACACATGTATGTATATTTAAAATTTCATATGAACATCTCAGCAATTTCCAAGAATTAGATGAACATTCTAAGGTGTGATGGTTGACATCTGAGTCATTATAACACCCTGTTTACAAACTGTGCCCCCTGGAGAAGCCTGGGTCCCCCAAAATAGGTATGTGAATACAGACCAGTAGTGGTTGAAGTTTCTGTACAGGGGACCTCAGAAAATGGCAAACATTACAAATTGGGGCTTGATTTGTTGTTTTACTGATTGTCTAGGCTTAAGAAAGTGATGGGGAAAATGGTCATAATGAAAATTAAACATAATTGTGACCCATAGATTCATGTCCCACCCCAACAACACCTAGAGCTGATTGTTAAACATTTACCAGCACATCCCTGAGGGACCTGATATTATTCATCCTTCATTTTCCGAAGAGGACCAATGATATCACCAGTGATGTCTTGACTTGCATGTGAATTGAATTTAAATGAAAGGACCTAATTCCAGACACTTATTTACTTGTTCTTTCTCTCCTCTTGCCCTGGCCTGGTGAGAATGAGTGAGCTCCAAAGTTTATCTTGTCTCTCAAACTTTCCACACTTGTGTTCCTTTAGTATTGATGAAGGTGTGGTCCATCGTAGCAATCACTGGTTTGTGTGCCTTTAAATCTTTGGAATGGGAAGAGTGAGAGGTGACTCTTAATGAAGTGACTGACAGGGCACATTGGTGACCACAAAATGGTCAATCTCTTCTTGCCTTCAGTTCTGGAGCTGTATGAAAGAGAATCTTAATATATGTGTTCTATAACTTCCTCAAATCAGGAAGAATAGTAAATGAGGACAGATGTCTGATCTCAGGCACAGCCTGAGTGAGCCATGATTACACAGGCCTGAGTAGTAGGAGGTGGTTAGGGAAGGAGTTGTTTTCTCTCTAGAGGCATTTTCTGACCCTTGCCTTCTCTTTGCATGATCAAGCAGTCATAGCATTAGAGCTGGAAGGGACCATAGAGGTGGAATTCAATCCCCTTATTTTACCTATGAGGAAAATGAGGCAATCAGAGGTTAAGTGACTTGTCCAAGGTCACACAGATGCTGAGGCAGGGTTTGAACTCAGGTCTTCTTGGCCAGCTCTTCACTCATTGGTCTGCCTAGCTATCTGGAAGAACAACCTTTCCACTGGGTAGAAGTAAGGCTAGAAAAAAGATATTCCTGATGGGAAAAGAAGGGATGTGGCTTGAAAAGACTGACTACTCCCATGTTCTGAAGGGTGGGGCAGACAGAGAGAGTAAGGCTCCTAATCTTTCCTTCCCTGCTGCAGTTCAGGATAAACTCTTTCCACCATTTACAGCCCCTTACAGACACACAGTTATGCTGTGTCTCTCCAATAGTATCCAAAGCATTTGAGGGCATGGATTACTTCACTTTGACTCTAATACCTAGCTCAGTGTCTAGCATGCAGTAGGTGCTTAATCAATGTTTGCTGAATGATTTATGACTAGACACCAAAAATCTGTGCTGAACTAGGACTAGAATTGAATAGTTTTAAGAGAGTGAGTTAGATTGCTTTGGGAAATTTTGTAGTGTATTCAGTGATCTCAGATGCAAAAATCTACCCATTTAATAGCAATATTCTCTTGATAGTGCTGGATGATAGGGAAACATAGAATGCCACAGTCCCTAAAGAACTTGACTTGTGATTACCCAAAGAGCAATGATGAAACCCAGGGCACCAGTGACAACTTGTGGGAAAGAAAAGAGGCAAGGGCTATGTTTAAGGTCATGTTGGATTGGAAAATGGAGGTGGGTTTGGTCCTTTGGTCAATACAAGGGTAACAGATGGATCGGCTCAGTGGGGTTTTACTATTCATAAAATGTTGACATGTCCAGAGCAAGATGTATAGCTAACTGAGCCAATCCTCTATGGAGAATTTATGGGAGGACTGGGCAGGAATTATTCACCTCATTATAAATAGTAGAAATAATAATAATAATAACAACCCAAATTTGTATAGTACCTATTACTTGCCAGGTACTATGCTGAGGGCTTTGCAAATGTTATCTTATTTTGATTTGATGATGAAAGAAAGAAGAGAAAAAAGAAAGAAATGGGAAGAAATATAGAAGGAAGGAGGGAAAGATAGAAAGAGAAAAGGAAGAATTTCTATATTAAAACATTTGTTGATTGCTATATTAAAAAAAGAAATACAATTATAAAAAATAAAAATACTCATCCTCAAAAAAGAACCCTTCCAGGTGAGATGGTGTAGAATGCATTGTTGTTGTAAGTATATAAATTAATAAGATATAATATAATTTAATTACATAATATTTTAAAGATAATTAATAAGACAATAATATAAAACAATAAGACCAGGAACCAAAGCAGTCAGTATTTCTCTTGTCCACCGTCTTGTTTTTATCTGGTTAAAAAAAAAATACAGTTTACTTCTAAAAATGTAGCTCAGCTATTTAAAAATCCCATTCATCAAATAATTGCTTCTGATGTTTCCATTGCATCTGAAATAACCAGATTTGAAATGTGAAAAATATAAACAATTGGGATAAATGATTTTTTCTTTTTTGGAGGGCAATTGGGGTTAAGTGACTTGCTCAAAGTTACATGGCTAATAAGTGTGTCAAGTGTCTGAGCATGGATTTGAACTCAGGTCCTCCTGACTCCTGGGCCAGTGCACCACCTAGCTGCCCCAAGATAAATGATTTTTTAAAATCTGCTATAAACCCCTTGAGTTGTCCTGGCTTATTTAATGCCCTGCGACAACATTCCTCATGAAAAATTTACAAAAGTTGCAGCAGCTGGTATACAAATTCTTCTCAGAAGTGTATTGGACACTTGTTCCTAGATTCTCATGTCTTAATGTTAGCTAATCAAGCTCAGAAGAAAACAGAGCTGTGAGGAGGATTGAAGGCAGTAATCAAAGGTGGGACAGTGATTTCCATCTTAAGGGGAATGTGCTATGAACTTTTACCATTTGCTCTCCCTTGTTGCCTCCCCCCAACATGCTTCTTCTTAAAAAAATACACAGCGTGGCTCATGCATAAAATTCATAACATTAGATCATAATTTTTCAACTGGAAGGGAGCTCAGAGTCTTTCTAGCCTAATCCCCTCCTGTTACAGGTGAGGAAACTGAGGTCCAGGGAGATTGCATCACTTGACAAAGGTCACCCAGATAAAAAGTGTTTGTAAAGGTGGAATGGGAATGCTGAATCCAGTGCTCTGTCCACTGGGCTGGGTGCTGGAGAGACAGAGGCCAAGACTGAACAGTCCTTGCCCTCAAGGTGCTTATAATGTGCACACAGATAATTAGATACAAAATGTGTGCAAAAGAAGTGTTGAAGTGGTGATGACTGTGGGGAATCAACAGAGTAAAGAAGTCATCTGCAAAGGGGGGCACCATTGAACATAGAGACAATCAGCACCAGCTTTTCTAAATCAGATCCAGGATAGACAAAGAATGGGGTCACGTACCCTCATGAAGGATTCATTGGCAAGAGAGCAACAGGGAGGCCAAGGTCAGGGTCAATGAAACTGGACAAGATCAAGCCAGCTCCTTGCTCTTCCTCATGGATGATGCTCCATCTCCAACCTCCGAGCTTTGGTAGAGGTTGTCCCGCATGTCTAAGAAGTGCTCCCTCTTTATCTCAACTTGATGAAGCCCCTAGTTTCCTTCAAAGCACAGCACAGGTGTCACCCCCTCCCTTACAAAGTCCCCTGGGTGTTAGTATGTAAGTGCTTGAGGAACTAAATTGAAAGAAGAAGGTAGGACATTGCAAATATTTCCCCACAGATCTCACCCATTGAGCTAGGAAGGGCTGCAGGATTCTGAGGAAGGATGAGTAACCTCCCTCCACACTGGGAAGCTATTCTCCGATGGGTAGTTTTTTTTTTTCTTATGGGCACTTCTTATGAGAGGCTGGGATTGATAACATATGGGAGACATGTAATCCATCAGATATTAAAAATAAAATCACTTTGTTTAGCTGTGGGCTTTCTCCAATTCTTCCTTACATCCCGATATCCTCCAAAATAAGGATTATTTTCTCTTAAGTAGATTCTTTTCTCTTAAGTAGGTTCTTTTCTCCTCAACCCTCCTCTCCTTACCTTATGCAATTTTTATCCAGGTCCACTTATAAATCTCCTAGAGAAGATTTATAACATACTAGAGGTCTTCCTCTAAACATACTAGAGGTCTTCCTCTAAACCTCTTCCTTCCAACATACTAGAGGTCTTCCTCTAAACCTCTGACATTTCACTGATATCAAGGCAGCATCTGGGTTTTCTATCTCGCTTCCCTCAAATTTGCTACGTGACCAACCCATCACCTTTTCTAATCACATTTGTCATAGATGGTATTTTTACATGGCTTATTGTGCACAAGTCATGGTTGGTAATGTGTCATATCCTACTTAGATCCAGCATAGATTTTTTCCATTGGCCCATTGGGTTACTGGAAATGTGGATTCTTTGGAAATTTTGTTCTGCTTCCCAGACCAATAGGCAACAAGCATTTATTAGGCACTTACTATGTACCAGATGCTGTTTTAAGTAACGGTGAAATAAATAAGCAAAAAAAAAGTCCCTGCCTTTAAGGAATTTAAAGTGTAATGGGGGAGAAACACACAAAAATGAAATTAAAAAGAATGGGGGGGTACCTAGTTTGAGGCATGGGGTTGAAGTCTGTAAAGTTACAAGTACATCTGTGTGAGAAAAGCAGAATTCACCCACTAGCAGAACTGGGAAAATAGAGATGTTTCCAAGAGAGATTTTTGTGATAGGGAGCAATTTGGGATTATTATTATTATTTTGCAGTCTAGAAGTTTGCTAATTTTAATAGATGAAATTTAATTTTTAATCAAATATTTTATTTTCCCCCAATTACTTGTAAAAACAATTTTTAACATTTCAAAAAAAAATTGAGATCCATATTCTCTCCCTCCATTCCTCCCTCCCCCCCGTTGAGAAGGCAAGCAATTTGATATAGGTTATACATGTGCAGTCATGGAAAACATATGTCCATGTTAGTCATGTTGTGAAAGAAAACAAACAAAAAACACTAAGAAAAATGAAGAAAGTAAAGAAAAAGTATGCTTTGATCTACATTCAGACTACACAAATTCTTTCTTGGAAGATGGATAGCATTTTTCATCATAAAGCTTTCAGAATTGTCTTGGATCAGAGAATAGCTAAGTTATTCACAATTGATCATCACACAATATTGCTCTTACTGTACACAATGTTCTCCTGGTTCTGCTCATTTCACTTTGCATCAGTTCATGTAAGTCTTTCTAGTTCATGCAAGCCTTATAAATCTTTTTCTGAAAGTATCTTGTAGATACTTAATTTCTTGTAGAACAATAGTATTCCATCATAATCACATACTACAGTTTGTCCAGCCATTCCCCAACTGATGGGCATCCCCTCAACTTCCATTTTGCCACCACTAAAAGAGCTACTAAAATATTTTTGTACATATGGGTCCTTTTCATTTCTGCTTTTTATCTCTTTGGGATACAGACCTAGTGGTGGTATTGTTTGGTCAAAAGGTCTGTATGGTTTTGTAACCCTTCAGGCACAGTTTCAAATTACCCCGCAAAATGGTTGATTTAGTATTACCAGCATTAGTGTCTCATTTTTCTCACATTCCCTCCAACATTTGTCATTTTCCTTTTCAGTCATACTAGTCAATGTGATAGGTGTGGGAGGTAGTACCTCAGAGCTGTTTTATTTTGCATGTCTAATCAATAGTAAAATGGATCATTTTATATGACTATAGATAGCTTTGATTACCTTTGTGAAAACCATTTATTCATATCTTTTGACCATTTATCAATTGAGGAATGGCTCTTATTTCTATTAATTTGACTCAGTTCTCTCTGTATTTGAGAAATGAAGTCTTTATCAGAGAAACTTGCTGTAAATTTTTTCACAGTTATAATTTCTATTTATTTCTCTCCATCCTATTTACCCCTTGTTTATCCTACTTTTTCTCTCCTTTTGCCCTGTCCATTCTCAAAAGGGTTTTGCATCTGCCCTCCCTTCTAATAGCACCCACCCCCCACTTTTCTTATCCCCTTCCCCTCCCACTTTCCTGTAGGGTAAGGTATATTTCTATACTCAGCTGAGTGTGTATGTTACTCCCTCTTTGAGTCAGTTCTGATGAGAGTAAGGTTTAAATGCTTTCCCCACCTCTCCCATTCACTGTAAAAGCTCTTTCAGGCCTCTTTTATGTCAGATAATTTACCCCATTCTACCTGTCCCTTTCACCTTTTCCCAGTGCATTCTTCTTTCTCACCCTTTGATTTTTTTTAAGCAATTGGGGTTTAGTAACTTGCTCAAGGTTACACAGCTAGTCATTATTTATATGTGGGTGCTCATTTTCTGAGGCCGGATCTGATCCCAGGTCCTCCCGACTCTGGGGCCAGTGCTCTTACTGCGCCACCTAGCCGCCCCGATTTTATTTTATTTTTTAGATAATTATCCCATCATATTCAGCTCACACCTGTGCCCTCTGTCTTTGTATACTCCTTCTAACTTCCTTAATAATGGGAAAGGTTTTAGGAGTTGCAAGTATAATTTTTCCCACATAGGGAATGTGAATAGTTTAACTTAATTGAATCCCTTATGGTTTCTCTTACCTGTTTATCTTTTTTATGCTTCTCTTGACTTTATATTTCAAAGGCAAATTTTCTCTTCACTTCTAGACTTTTCGTCAGGAATGCTTGGAAGTTCTCAAAATAATTTAATATCTTTTTTTTCCTTCCAAAGGATTATGCTCAGTTTTCCTGGGTAAATGATTCTTAGTTGTAATTCTAAATCCTTTGTCCTCTGGAATATCATGTTCCAAGCCCTCTGGTCCTTTAATGTAGAAATTGCTAAATCTTGTGTTATCTGGATTGCAGTCCCATCATATTTGAATTGTTTTTCTTTGGCTGCTTGCAATATTTTCTCCTTGACCTGGGAGTTCTGAAATTTGACTATAATCTTCCTGGAAGTTTTCATTTTGGGATTTCTTTCAGGAAGTGATTAGTGAAATCTTTTGATTTCTATTTTATTCTCTGGTTCTAGAATATCATGACTGTTTTCCTTGATAATTTCTTGAATGATGATGTTTAGACTTTCATTTATCATGGCTTTCAGGTAGTCCAATAATTCTTATATTACCTCTCCTGGATTTATTTTCCAGGTGTTATGGGAATGAGAATTTAAGATTTTCCCTACCCCTAGGCCCTTTGATAGGCATAAGTGACTCTGAGACCCTTCCTTGATTTGAAAATATACTCTGCCCCCTAATAGGCTGAATGTGGTCACATGGAGCCTGTGGAGGGAGGCTTGTTTTTACTTTGTGATTGGGCAGTGGGTCAAGAGGGTTGTGACATTCTCTGATCCAGGAGAAGGCTATATATACCCTGATGTGAGGCTTTGCTTTGGGGCTCACTTTGAGAAGAGTTATATAATTTGACCAGATAAGACTCTGGGCAGCTGTTGAGCACCCCGGCTTTGAAAAACCCAGATGTTTATGCTTCCCTCTCTGGTTACTGACTAGGTATGGATGTAATGGTCACACAGCTGGAAGCCTGTTTGCTGATCTGTTTCTCTGTCTCTATTTTTTGTCTGCTTGTAACCTCTGTATTCTCTGAAGTTTGGAGTGCTGACTTTTTCCCCCTGAACTAGGTAAATGACATATGTTTGATTAAAGCAAGGATGTTAACCCATTTTGAGTTGCTTTCCTTTAGAGAAGCAGATCTAAGAACCTGTGTTGGCAGCCACGCTGGGTATGCTAGGGTGCTTGCTGCTACACCAATTCAGTTGTTTTTTCAGTGAGATGTTTCACGTTTTCTTCTAATTTTTTCATTCTTTTGATTTGGTTTTGTCATTTCTTGATGTATCATAAAATCGTTAGCTTCCACTTGCCCAATTCAAATTTTTAAGGAATTATTTTCTTCTTTTGTACCTCCTTTTCCATTTATCTAGTTCTACCTTTTAAGGAGTGATTTTCAGGGAATTTTTGTGTATAATTTTCTATTTGACCAATTCTTCTTTTCAAGGCATTCTCATTGAATTTCTGTACCTCTTTTACCATTTGGTCTATTCTGTTTTTTAAAGTATTATTTTCTTCCATGTTTTTTGTGTTTCCTTTATTAAACTTCCTACTCTTTTCCCACGATTTTCTTGCATCATTTACATTTCTCTTCCCAATTTTTCCTTTAGCTCTCTTACTTAATTTAAAAAATCCCTTTTGAGCTCTTTTCATGGCTTTGCCTGTGGCAGTTTTGACTTTATTGTCTTCTTCTGAATTTGTGTTTTGGTCTTCCTTGTCACCATAGTAACTTTTTCAGGAACTTTTTCTGCTGTTTGCTCAATTCCCCAGCCTATTTATTTTTAACTCTATGCTAAAGGTGGGCTGTGCTTCTGGAGTGGAGGGGGCACTGTCCCAAGCTTCGGGTATTTTGTGCAGCTGTTTTCAGAGATAATTCTGTGGACCTGTAAGCTTTCAGTTCATCTGAGGAGGTATGATCTAGGGACCAGGATTTACTACATTCCTTGTCTGTGCTCTGGTCTATGAGTGACCACAAACACTCTTTTCTGCTTTGGAACTCTGACCAAGGTCCTAGCCCCTCTGTGGCAGCAAGTTCTGGTGTGCTAGTGCTTATCCTTGCCCTGGAATTGAGATCTAGGACTGTGACGCAGATTCAGATGTGGGCAATATAACACAGTCCTGCCTCAGTGCTAACAAAAGGACTCCTGTAATCACATTCTGACCAGTTGTCTGACTCCCTTGCTATCTGTGGCCAAGAGGTCCAGAAAGTGCCACTGTTTCCACTGATTCAGTTGCTACCACAGCCTGTTCCTGGTTTGCTGGGGTATGGTGTGTGCCGACCTGTACTCCACTCTTACCTTGGTGCAACAGACTTTTCCTGCTGACCTTCTAAGTTTTATCATCTTTGGGAGGGAGGGGGAGATAGAAGAGGGAAGAGAGAGGGAGAGAGAGAGAGAGAGAGAGAGAGAGAGAGAGAGAGAGAGGAGAGAGGAGAGGAGAGAGAGAAGTAAAGGAAGAAGATGAAGAAGCAGAAGAAGGAGAAGGAGGAGGAGGAGGAGGAGAAGAAGGAGGAAGAGGAGGGTAGAGAAAGAGGATGACGAGGAGGAGGAGGAAAGGGAGGGAGGGAGACAGAAAGGCCCTAAGGTCCCTTCCCCTCTATAACCTAGGATCTATCCAGTTTAGGCTTGGAGTTGGGTAAGACTTGGACTTGAATCCTAGCTCTGCCATGTATTCTTAGCAAGTTCCTCCATCTCTCTGAGCCTGTTATTTTATTTTTAAAATGGGCACAATGACACTCACCTGGTCTGCCTTGTAGAGATGTAGTGAGGCTCCAATGAGGCCCATAAACCTTAGTTCCCTGGTGAAATTCCAGCCACGGTGGCCAGGGTATAGAAGGGCAGCTCAGCCTGGGTTCCTCACCTTTCACTCTGCAGTTCCCTCCTGGGTCCCAGTCACAGGCTCTTTGGGATGGCTGACTCCTGCCTGGTGTAAGGCAACAAGGTCAGAGTAGGAGCCCTGGGAAGCGTTTTGCTGAGGCTGCAGGAGAATTGGGAACACAAGCTCCAATCTGCCAGGGGCATCTTCTCCTGGGTGGAGTAGCTCCCTGAGCTTCCTGCTCACAGGGAATCTTGCATCTCCTACCCAATGGGTTCCTTTCATTCCTCTCACATCAGTTCTACTTACAATGGTTCTCAGCGAACAGGCAGTCCTCACTTCTTGTCCTTTGCTCATCTTGGTCTGGCTAGAGATGGTGTTTTGATTCATGGGCTTATTGATTGAAAACTGGAAGGGACCTCAAAGTCCATCTAGTTCACTCCTCTCATTTTATATATGGGGAAACTGAGGCCCAGAGATAAAAGACTTTAAAAACTTCAGAGGATCTCAGATTTTATCCCTTCTTTTTACAGATATTTTGATTAATATGAACATGGATTTTGAGCAGGGTGGGACTGCAGAACTCACCTATTGTACAGATGGGAAAACTGAGAACCAGAGAGACAATTTGACCTGCCCAAAATCACATCACTAGTAAATGGCAGAGCTGGGATCTGAACCCAGGTCAGGATCCAGCCCATTCTTCAATGAGGCAGTCTGGTTCCATCCAAACCAAACTAGAAATGTATTGCATTATTCTCCAGCACTGGATAGGAAGGGTTGTTGAGGTCTTTTGGCTTTTCCTTTTCCTTTCAAAACCAGATCATTTTTCAACCCCATAAAGGTGCAAACTATCTGCTGCAATCTTTCATGTGAACCTCCTCTCCTTATCCTATACTCCTTGCCCATTTATAACGATGAAGTTTTATAAACATGATATTTTCCACTTTCAGGATGTCCCTGTATCCTCTCCTTAAAGCCCCTCCTCCCCTTGTCTATGCCCGGACCAAAAAAAAATAGCTTTGGCTGAAGAAAAAGACTATTTCCTGGCAAGTGGAAACAATTAGTGACTTCAGAGTCCATCGAATTAAAAGTCCAGATGTTCTAACCCAGCTTGTAAAAAAAAAAAAAAGATGAAGCAGCAGCAGCAGCAGCAGCAAATCCACAACACCTGGCCCAAGGCTGCTGGCCAGCTCCATCCACAAGCATCCCAGAGGTCCAGGGGGACCCAAACTCCTCAGTGCTCACACAACTGCAGTTTAGCTGAAGGCTGCCCTCTGTCATTCCCTGTTTCCTCCCTGAGAAGCAGACTACATTGTTTGGGAGGAAAAAGCACAGTGTTTTATTGCTGATCTCTGTTCTTTAATTGATTTAATTAGTTGTTCTTTCTCGTCAAACTGTCGCCATTATCAGGGAGAGACCCTTCTTGCACAGATCTTGGCATTCAAGGAAGCTGGCACTAGGGGATGAGGCAATGGGAATGGGACCCATCGACTGTAACCAGCAGATCCGAGAGCAAGACTCCAGCTTAGAAAGAGGCAAGACCAGGAGAGGTCTTCATGTTTCCAAAGGGGGAAGGAGTTGTGCTTAGAAGAAGAGCTTCTAGATTCCCCTTTCTGCTTCTAAATAGATAACACCAGGATTCCAAGTAAGGAAGCAAGATTCACTAGGAACAAAAGACCAGGAATTGTCCTCATATTTCCATTTCTCTTAATAACTTCCATCTCCCTGACTATTCTAAGCCCGGGATGAGGTCAGGGGAGGGGCAGACCACTGGAACCATGGTTTCCTTAGGGCTCAGAAAAACCACAGCATATTTTAAAGAAATGGATATATAACAACAACAACAAGTATTTTTATAGTATTTTAAGGTTTGTGAAATATTTTGTAAATATGATCTTATTTTACCTGCACAGCAACCCTGGGAGGCAGGACATCCCTACCTATCATTCTTATTTTGCAGATGAGGAAATTGGGGCTAAGGGACATCTCTCCCTCTTAACTGGCCAAGAAACCCCTCTATAGCCTCCTGGACAAATGGTCACCCATATCACAATAAAGTGAGCTGGGGGAGGATTGTCGTCAAGCACAGATAGGCTGGTCCTCAGATGAGGACTCCTACTCAGACAAGCAGGACCGCAGCGATGAACAACATCGTCTATTTTTTGAGCTCCACCCTATCTGTATCGGAGGGAGGTCATTCTCCATTGCTGGTTCACCACACAGTGATGCTGGTAGGAGGAGGTGGGAAAGGGGGTGGCCATTTAACTTATGGTCCATTAGCCCAGCCCTGGAGAACCCCAGGGTTGTCTCCACAGAGGAAAAAATGATAGTGAGAACAGCTCAGATTATATGACACTTCATGATTTCCAAAGCACTGTAGACCTCTTGTCTCATGTAACCCCCATCACTTTCTGGAAGCACGAATTCTTATCACCATTTTGTGGAGAAACCAACTGAGGCAGTACAGATTGTGCCTTGCCGTTGAACCAAGATCACACAAAATCCCTTTCATAAAATGCTGGATTAGTTTTTGCTTGAAGACTTCCAGGAATGCCCCACTTCTTCAAGGCAACCGGTTATACTTAAGGACAGCTCAAATTGTGAAGAAGTGTCTCTTCTTCACCTCCTGCCCCCCAAATGTGAAATGATCCCAGAAGCAGAAAATAACATTTGGTAGAGGCCAGAGACCAACAAAGCCATACACCAGGGAAGTCCAGTAGATCTTGGTGGAACAAGGTACCTAGCAGAGAGGAGAGGTCCTCTGGGTTCACTCAGAGATCAGAACCAAGCTGCTAAATCCCCCTTAAGGTTTTAGGGATACTCTGAGGGTTTGCTGGTATTTCTCCTCTAAGCTGAAGACCCCACCAGATGTGTTTCTCCTACTGTGAAACAAGAATGATTAGTCTTCCAGTCCCATTTAGCTACTTAATTGATATCAATTAGTTTTTATAAGGATATATTTACTTCAAAGATATAGAAGAATCAAAGTAGAAACATTCCCACCCTATCCCCAAACATCTTAGGTACATATAACCTCCTATATCATTGACATTTCTGGGGAGAGTGGACTCAGATCTCTAACAGTCTCTATATAGCATTAGTCCCACCAAATCTCTGTCTATATGTGATATGATTGCTGGATGAGGTCTTGTCTCAGCTACTGGTGGGCTCTGTCTCCAAGATCACCCCTCGATCCTTGATACTGGACTGGCCACCAACCCCAGCACAGATTCAGCTCCTAAACTCCCCAAATCCCTCGATGCCTCATCCCTTAGATGACACATTTCTTGACCTTCTGAACTCACAAGGCCATGGCCTCTTATTCCCCCAACTAAAACAAAAGAACTAATGCCAAGGAAAGAGAATAGATGTGCTAGTCCCTCAGTATATCTCCTCTCTCTCTCTCTCTCTCTCTCTCTCTCTCTCTCTCTCTCTCTCTCTGTCTGTCTGTCTCTATCTCTTCTTCTCTCTGTCTCTATCTCTTCTTCTCTCTGTCTCTGTCTCTGTCTTTGTGTGTCTCTCTCTCTGCCTCTCTTTCCATACTGCTTTCATCCCAATTCTGTTTCCTTAAAATACTTGAAAATAGTTTAACCTTCAGTCTTCTTCAAATTAAGCACCCACATTTGCACCTGCTCCAACTGATGTTTGTAATTCTTTAGTATCATCTCTTATTCTCTCACCATCCTGGTCTCCCTCCTTTGGCTTCTAGCTATTCAATGTCACTCCTAAAATAAGGCTACTGGAATTGAACACAATACTCCACAGAAGGTCTAACCAGGGCAGAATGGAGTGGGAACATGGGTACTGTGTTTCTCTGAATGGAGCCTAAGATTACACTTGTCTGCTTTTCTTGGATGGAACCCAATTCATGTTGGTCCTACCATTCAAAAAGAAAGGAGAATTCTTCTTGGACTTCTCCCCTTTTTAGGTACATTGCTCCACCAAGATCTGCTGGACTTCACTGGTGTGTTTCTTTGTTGGTCTCCAGCCTCTACCAAATGTTAC
Source organism: Gymnobelideus leadbeateri (assembly GCA_011680675.1). Lineage (NCBI taxonomy): Eukaryota > Metazoa > Chordata > Mammalia > Diprotodontia > Petauridae > Gymnobelideus > Gymnobelideus leadbeateri. The sequence goes on from WOXC01009473.1 coordinate 273,061, forward strand.
TTTCTATGTCTGGGCTCAGTTCTTTAGGACCCGCCAAGCCATTCCACTTTTGCTCTGCTAGGGTATAGCAGCTAGGACCTCTTTCTGTCTTATAAGAACCAGTTGATTGATTTTTAGTTGTAACTAACATATCTAGCTTTAAAAAAAGCCATGAGTAATGGCTCCCAGTCTAACATTAGGTCTTTGTTTTTTGAACCTCTAGGTCTGAATAAAGATCAAAACATCCTATTACAAATAAATCAAATGCAGGATTCCATACACCTGCATAAACTCAAGATCTTCTCTGGCTTGAACCTGAAAATGAGATAAGGAGAGAATGCAAGGTTATTGCTCTCCACTCAGCCCAAATACTTGCCTTTTTAATGTATATATGACACTTTGGTATTGCAGTTAGGCCAGCCTAAAATCATCTCCATATAATAAGCTGGCTTACAAACTAGCTACAGAACAGAGAATTATAGTTTTTAGAGTTGAAAGGACCCCAAAAGGTTATATAATCCAATTGACTCATTTTATAGATGAGAAAACTCAGGTTAGTGGTAGGTTAAGTGGTTTGTCCAAAGTTATACCAGTAAGGGCAGGGTTTTACCCTGCCCTTCTGATTTCAGAGAGTGTGCTCTTTACCCTAAGCAGGCATGGCAGAGAACAGATTTAGGCTTACAAGTAGAGTGGCCCAAAGGTGGAAATGTCTTGAATGGAAAGTCATGAATTCCCCATCCCCAGAGCTCTTCTACAAAAAGCATGGATAGTCACTTGTTAGGGATGCCATACCGGGAGTTCCTGTTCATATACATAGACTTCATTCCTTCTACCTTGGCAATTCTGTCAAACTCTGGAACTCTAATCACTTATAAGCCTGGTTCTGCTGAAATACATCTACATATCTCCATGACCAGGAATATCTTTCCTGGTTCTATATTGCAGTTATGTTTGCTGCCACTGTCTCGATGCCCTAGATCTGCTGAGGGTTGGTCAGGGAATTCGGTTTTCAGGAACTTCTAGCCCAGGAGGCCCCTTAGAAGGATTCCTTGCTCTGAATTCCTAAGTAGTGAGAATCATTATCCCATTCTTCAAGCTGGTCATAAAGTTTTCATGACCTGATGATGACTAACTCTTATTGCTTCCTATTTCCAAGAATGGTCACAGCCTTCATACATTGGTTGGAGTGAACACACAAACAATACAAGGCATAGATTCTAAGGAAACCAAGATATGAAAAGACATTTCTGGAGTATAGCCTTTTAAAAACAGGTGACTGGACTAATTCTGAGGCCACTGGGTCATGTGGTGCTGGAGCTCTGGGCCTGGAGTCAGGAAGCCCTGAGGTAAATTTGATCTTAGCTGCTAACTAGCTCTGTGATCTTAGGCATGGTTAGAGGGAGTTTCCTCTCGGATTCCAATAAACCAATAGAATCAAAAAACTGAAACAGTTCTCCAAAGAGGAGACAAGAAAACACATCTTGCTCCCTTATTTTCAGGGGTGGGGGAACTCCTGGTGTGGAAAATTGCTGATACCATTGGAATTAGTCTGTCTGTGGGTTCATTTTGCTGAACTGGACTTTTTTTCTTTCTTTTTGACTCACTGTTACAAGGGATGGCTTTTCAGGTAATGAAGGGGGAGCAATACATTGGAAATTGAGGTAATAGAAAAAGAAAAGTGACCAATAAAATATTTTAAAATAAAAATTTGCCCACTCCCTCCACTCCAAATCATTTTAGTCCACTCACATGATTCTATGTTGTTCAAATATTGTTTCTTGTTGTTATTGTTCTGAAATATGTCACTTAATATTTTCTTGCTATTCCTTAGTATCACCTGCAAAACTGACAAGTATTTACATATATTTTTGTAAATGAAATTGGTAAAAAAAAGTCTAAATAACAAAGACTCAAGGGTAGATTTCATAGCAATCTATTAGGGACATCTTTCTAAGTCTAATTAATTGGTCCGATTAATTAATTGGTCTAATGGTCTAATACTGACCATTGTAGAATACATTTCTCTCCCCTTTTCATTTTAAAGCCCTCAAGTAGATAAGCAAGACTCTAGGCAAGACAATGTGCTTATTTTTTCCATCAGCTCTCATTAGGTACACTCCATCCCTTGCCAATAGTTCATCATTGCTTTCTGTATTTTAGGCAGTGGTCCAGAAGTAGAAAGACCATTAGCAGACACCATCTTAGCTTGCTTTCCAGTTCCCTAATCTGTTCTCTTTTGAAAAGTCTACCTTTTATTGGTAGGAGTGATGCAAACATCACTGTGTCCCTAAAGTCTTCGGGTTTTCTTGCCTAGGGCCTCACAATTATTAGTGACACTTTCTTATTTCCTTTTGCTGGTATCATGTGTGTTCTCATAAATCCACAGGAAGGGGTGGTGGTCATCAGATTTGACAGTCCTTGGGACGTTTCCTGTCATCTCCTAAGTCCATGCCATTGGAGGGCAGTGGGTGACTTGGTTTTGTTTACCCCACTGAGGGTAGTCTCTGCTTCATACTGCTTGGCTCTTCTTCCTCTTCCTTTCCTGGATGAGATTTTATTTGACAGCATCCATTCCATTTTCCTGGCTCCCAGACCACTCTAGCCACTGTTCTATATTGTCCCTTAAAAGCAACATGACTATAGTCTATTGCTCACATTTTGAAGGCAGGGGATGGGGAGAAGAGAGACAGAAGAGAGGGAAAGAGACAGGGGAGAGGGAGGAAGGATTTTTAATCTCTCATTTTAGGCCAGGCACTGTGCTAAGCCCTGGGAACACAAAAATCGGCAAAGAGCTCACATATTTATTCAGGAAGAAGTCACTTAATGGGAACTGGAAAGGGGGTGGAGGGACACTAATTGGGGAAAGATTGCTGACAAGGAGATGGAGAAGCCTGGCTTAGCTTCCCATAGGATCATCCATTGAGAACAGGAAGGGACCTTGTTGGTGATCTTGAATGAGCCCCTCATTTCACAGATCAAGGAACTGAAGTCCCAGGAGGGGAAGTGTATACACAGAAGAGGTGAGATGTGGACCAACACATCACAACTGGGATAGAAAACAACCCCCACCAGCCCTTTCTCCTTCTAACCTTTGGAAGTGTGTATAAGCTGCTGCAAGTTTCCCAGACAGCAAATGGGAATTACTGGGTAATGTGGCCTAATTACAAGGGGACAAAATGCTACAGCTTGGCCGGGACTCGAGGCTGAAAAACAGGGATTTCTGCTTGGCCCACACCATCTGAGCTCTTTTGTCTGACTTCATATTATAGGTTGCAGATGTTTGAGACAGTTTGGAGGTGATGCTGAGAGCCAGCTCCCAGCAAACTTGTGAAGCAGGAAATTTACATCGAGGACTCTTCTACTTCCTATTTTTATGCCTCATTCCTCTGTGCTTCTGGGCGCTGGTTTCTTCATTTCTACAAACAAAGTGGTGGGATTGGCTGATCCCACTCCTGTCCCTTAGAAGACGTCATGAGCTGGGTGGCCAAAACAGTTCTGGACTTGGTGGTTAAATTCTTGAAGGCTCCTCTGTGCTAACTCCTCCTGGGCTAGGAGAGCAGACCCACAGCCTATTGCCAAGTCCACGAGAAAACCTACTCAGCTTGGCCCCTAGCCTGATGACAAAGCCACAGAAAAGGATGTCAGAAGATTAAACAGGCACATAATTGACATCCTGCAGTCATGACTGATTAGTTATTTAATTGTCTCAATCAACCAACAAAGATTTATCAAACGCTGACTATTCCAGGCTGGGTTAAGGGTTTAGGAGTACAAAGGCAGAAGGAGAGAGAGTCCTGTGCTCTAGGACCTCAAGATAACAGAGTAAGAGGGAACCTTGGAGCTCCTCCCACCAGCCCTTTGTTTTATAGATAAATGACCTCCTTGCTTCCTGTCACACAAGTGGGATTTGCCCATGGTTCTGGAGGTTTGTCTCTGTTTATCAGGCACCGGGAGTGAAAGCCGTGATTGGTGGGTACTTTGTCATTGATGTGCATGCATGTGTGTATAAATGACATGTATCACAACATGAAAAATATAGGGGGAAAAAACTTAAGCCCACTTTCTAGGGCTGTCTTAGAGCCAAATTCCAAGGAGAGTGTGAGACTTCCTCTGGAGCCTCTGAGACTCTTTTTAGGGAAAAGACTTTCATCTCAGCTGACAGCAGAAACTGACCAATGGCAAGTCACTTCTCAGCAGCTGGAAACCTTTTCTTCTGGTCTGTATGGAAACTGAGGTCACAGTCAAGAAAGGCCAAAATCCTAGAGGGAGGGGGAATGGGATTAAAAATCAATATTTTTTTATTGGAAGGATTGTGATATGAGCAGAGAGGAAAAGAGAGAAGGGAAAAAGGGGAGAAACATAAGGGAGGCAGAAAAGGAAGGAAAATGAGGAAGAGGAGGAGGGGGAAGAGGAGGAGAAGGAAGAAGATGAGGAAGGGGAGAAAGAAAAGGAAAAGGAGGAAGAAGAGGAGAAGGAGGAGGAGGAGGAGGAAAGGAGATGATGATGGTGCCAGGACAAGAGGGCAGGGGAAAGGGAATGGACAGATCGGGGCCACGAAGAAGGGGAGGCTAGAGAGGAGGAAGGACGAAGGCACGTTGATAAAGTGGAGATCTACCGGAGGTTGGTGAAGGACCTTGAGCTCATGCTGTATGAGGATGGGTTGCTGGAAAGTTAACTAATAGCTAACATTTCAGTGGTGCTTTGGAGTTTGCAATTCACTTTACTTACTGTACCTTACCTCATTAGATCCTCCCAAGACTCCTGTCAGGGAGGCGCCATTATTATTATTATTTTTATTATTTGTTGTTGTTGTTTTTTAATTTTTGTGGCCCTATTATTATTGCCACTTTATAGGTAAAACTATGATGAAACCTCAGAAAGGTTGAGTTTTCCCAGCATTCCACAGCTGGGATTGTCCTTAGCTCCTCCTTCCTTCTTCTGATCTGCATGGTACAAAGCGTTTCCTCTGTAGAAGACATTAGTCCAGGGGGCGGCGCCTTACAGTGGTTAGAACTTTGGGGAGGGGGACCCGGGCTCCCCTCTCAACACAGACTCCTACATTCTGTGTGACTTTTGCTGTGAACTCTGTTTCCTTAACTGCCCAAATGGGGGGTGTTGGTTGGACTTGATGGAAGTTTAGGTCCCCTCCAGCTCTAAAACTACGGCCCTAGGACTCCAAGGCTAGTGTTCCAAATCCCCTCTAGAGCTGCCTCTCTCCCTGAATGACTGACTGCAGGATGATGTGACTGTCCTTGAGGCAGCTGGTGGGGCAGGAGATAGACTGAGTGAGGAAGACTGGAGTTCAAATCTGACTTCAGATGCTTATGCTGCGTGACCTGGAGCAAGTCGCTTAATCCGTTTGCCTCAGTTTCCTCAATTGTAAAATGGGGATATTTGTGAAGGAGAATCTTTGTGAGGGTCAAGTGAGATAATATAAAGTGCTTGGCACACAGTAGGTGCCATATAAATGTTTATTCCCTTCTTTACCAAGAAGAGTCTGATGGGGCAGCAGAGCACCAGCAGAGCACGGGTGGAGGAGAGGGCATCCTAATGAATTTGCTTTGGGACACGTGGATTTGTTCCAAGAATGGGATGACATGATTGCAGACTTTGTAGACCTCTAAGATTTCCAGGGCCCCTGATGATAAGCCCGAGACGCAGGCAGCAGTTTCAGGCTTTATTGGTAGGTAATCGATTCATGAATTACTCTTCTCCCCATCTTACAGATGGGGAAATGGAGGTGTCCCAGGGTTGGACAACTCTAATGCCAGAGCTAGCCGGTCCCTCTTCAGGCCTGACTTGAGCATGCTCTGTGAGCTGGGAGGCATGAGGCAAATAAAAGGAATTATTATTATTCTTGTTGAACTCTTTGACAAAAGGTAACCAGAGAGTTCATTCACACCCATACCGTGTATTACAATAAAAATGGAGACTCTCTTGGGGGCTGCCATTGTGACAGGCACCAGTGGGATGGACTCTGCCCCCTCTCCATGCTGCCTGTCTCCATTGTGATTGACCCCATTAGGGATGTTTCCATGTGTTCAGGAAGCCAGGAGCACAGAGCAAGGGTGGCTGACAGTCAGGCTGCTGTGTCACTGCCTTTCTGGTTGCTCCCGTCTATGGGATGGTCCCACTGGATCCATTCCCAGAAGCCCCCAGAGCCAAAGCATTTGCTTCTCATCTCTCAACCTACCACACCCCTCAACCCACAGCTTAAGAAACGCTGACCTAAGGACTCCATTCTATTATTATTATCATTTGTCTGTGAGAGGGAATCTCAGTCCAGAGAAAGCTGAGCCAAGTGCATGGAACCATTTACATTGTGGGCATCTGCTCTGCACCAAGCAGCCTGTTAACTGGGGAACTCTAGGTGTGCCTGGGGACAAGTTTCTCCGATTTTCAGTGCAAAGGATTCTGGGCCTGACAATGGAAGAGAGAAAAGATCAGAGGTGGGCTGGGGGATCATCCAGCCCCATTCAAGGGGAAACCTTCTGTGGTGGTTTTGTTGGCAGGGCTGCTTAAAACTCGCTGCTGTATCTGCAGGGACAATGTTGCCCAAACAGGGGCTTCCGATGTTAAGATGCTGAGGGCCTGTTGGTGCCAGGCCTCAGTCTGGGAGCAGATCCTGAAAAACCTGGGTTTCTCAGTTTCTTCTCAATTAGAGATGGTGATAGAGACGGAGAGAAGACTGGGTTTGGAACCAGAGGCTCCAGAGGTGGAGTTAGCTCCTAACTCTGTCTCTTACAGTTTGTGAAGTGAGGCTGCTGAATCCTCACAGTTATTCCATACAGGTTGTCTCTAATAGCATCAATAAGATTGGGCAGCTGACAAGACATGGGAGATGAGAAGTCCATCTCTCACCTCCACACATTTGCACTGGCTGCCTCCATGCCTTCAATGCTCTTTTCTCCTTCTCCTTCTTTGAACCGCTAACTCCCCTAAATGGTCCTCCCTGGTTCCGTGTTCCACAAGAAGCTTTTCCTAGCCCCTAACTCCCAGCAGCTTTGAGTGGCTCCCAAAATTATTTTGTATTTAATTTGTATTAACTTATCTGGGAACGAATTGTTTCTTCACAGCAGAATGGAAACTCCTTGAAGGCAGGTACTGCTCAATATTTTTGTGTTTGTAACCTCAGTTGGTCACATAGCACCTGGAATATCACAGGAGCTTAATAAATGCTTGTTGATTGTGTATTATCTCCAGTAGAGGGGCTGGAACTCAAAATCTTATAGAAGTGAATGTTGAAAACTAGAAATCAAACAATTAATTAAAATTTTTAAAAAAGAAAATGGAAGTGATTTCCTGTGGATACTGACTGGACCTGTGATTTCATTAGTCTAGAGAATTGCCAGGTAAGGAAACTGCCTTTATCAGTGAAGGTTGGTGCCTCCTCTGAAACTTATACTGGGGAGTACATTTGAGCACTGAGAGCTTAGGAGACTTTTCCATGGTCACACAGTCAGGATGTGTCACATGTGGGACTTGAACACAGATCTTCCAACTTTGGGGCCATTGGATCATACCTGACACCAACAGAAGAAGGTCACATCAGAACATTATCGAGCCTGGCTCTGATTATGTCTAGAGAAGGAATAATAAGAAACATAGTAGATATCATTACTGTCCCCCCTAACCTCAAACAGAATGCAAAGAAGAAAAAATATACTGCTATAATTGTTTTTACAAAAGTTTATATATACATTACAACAAATTGATAATAATTACAAATTTGTGGCTTTATGATCATTTTAAATTGTTTATTAAAATGTAACTTCTATACAGGGCAGCTAGGTGATGAGTGGATAGAACATTGGTACTAGAGTCAGGAAGACTCATCTTCCTGAGTTTAAATCTGTCCTCAGATACTTTCTAGCTGGGTGACCCTGGGCGAGTCACAAAACTGTTTGCCTCAGTTTCCTCATCTGTAAAAGGAGAGGGAGAAAGAAATGGCAATTTCAAATGAGGTCACAAACAGTTGGACATGACTGAAACTACTGAACTACGTTCTATACAAGGCCACTAACCAAATAAGGCCCAAAGTCTGGGCTTCCAGTCTCAGGCCCTTGGCCCCTTGCTGTGCTGGCTTAGTTAGGAGAAAAAAAAGAAATTCTTTCATTTTCTTTTCAAAATTTGTGAAAGAGAGCAGAGCTGCCAACGTATAGCAACAACTCTGGTAATATAAGGAATTAGTTCATTTGGCCGGAATGTATTCAGGGCTTATTGGGCCAGACACAATTATGTGGTAATCAACAGACATTTATTAAGCACCTACCACAGGCAGGCTCTGGGAATAGAAGGAAAGCAATGAGATCATTCCTCTCCTCAGGAAACCCTAAGTGGAAGGCCTTAGATATGGAAGGGGAGCTCCAGCTTACCTAGCCCCGACACTGTCCTTTTACAGAGACAGTAGCTCAGTGAAGCATTTATTAAGCATCTAGTCTTGTGAGCTGAGGCCCAGAGGAAAAACTGATTTTTCCTGCAGATTTAGTAAAGGCCAGAAATGGAATTTGAACCTGGCCCCAATGGCTCCAAATGTAGCACATTTCCCATTGTAGGTATCCTGCCTTTATCATTCCTAATGAAAGGCAGGCAGGGAAGGAGGGTGGAATCTCAAAGCTCTCTGGCTCACTCACTGTGCTCCGCCCAGCGCCCTCCCACCCTTTGGAACATGGCTGGCGACCTGGCCACAACTGGTCCATTTTCACTCTCTCTTCCCTCCAATAGAGGCTGAGAAGCCAAGAAATGGCCTCAGATGGAAGACAGGAGAGAGGTGGAAGGGAAGGTCCAAGTGTCATTGGTAAACTATATAATGCTTCTCCACATAATTCGAATCAATTAGTCCTTATTCACAGTGAACAAGATTTTTTCTTTGCAAAAATGATCTTCTGGACCTGATGGGGTGGTGGTGGAGGGTGGAGTGTTTCACTGAAGGAGACTTAGCTTTCTAAATGCAGCTGTCTGGGCCTGGTGTTGGAGTCAGAGGCACGTCCAGAAATCCAAAGGTGCTTCGGACTTATAAAATATGAGGCTCCCTTCATTCAGTTGCTGTGGACATGCTGTTCCCTATTCTGAAAAGGTCTCAGACACATCTGTGCAAGCTGAATGAAGCCTGGCCACTCTTCCCAAGAAACCATGGAAGCATGGAATTTGAGAGCTAGAAGGAACATAGAAACCCCACTGGTATTGTCTAACTCTGGCTCAGCCTACTATGGTCATCAGGTCCTGGTGTGTGATCCAGGAGTAGTTTGGTCCAAAGGAAATGCATTGCCTGCCCCCTCTCCACCCGTATATGCACGCCCATCTTTGAGACATTCGGATCCTGCTGGCTAAGTGATTTCCCTTCCCTCAATGAGATTCTTTAATTTCCCCCAAGAGCAGAGATTAAGAAGGAAAAAGGATGCTGGTAGAAATGCTGGGATAAGCAAATTAACTCTGTCTCCATTAGCCCAATAATGTCTTTAAGGCCTCTCTGGGAAGATTCCAGGGTCTGAGGATATTTACCAGGACTCTCGAAGTGAAACAGAACGACCCAACCGTTATATGTCTGGAGAAGGAACTAAAATATGACTCTTTTAGAGGCAGAGTGGTGTAAGGAATAAAGAGCTGGGCTCAAAGCCACAAAGACCTTGGTTCCGATGTCTTGCCTGATGCCTCTGGCTGTGTGAGCCTTGGCAAGGCACTTAGCCCTCCATGATCTAGGCAAAGCTCGAAGAGAACATGATGCCGGGAAGGTGGCAGCCTGCACTTTTAGAAGGAACTTTCTCTCCTGGGAGATCTGAATACCAGTGAAATCACAGGTCTATCAACATCTTAGGAGCAAGCAGCCATTTTAATCATCTTTTGGAGAAGCGGTCAATTTTGTTTTATTTTTGTCTTTGATTCTAAAGCTGAATGGAACATAGAGGCCATTTGGTCCAATCTGCCCATTTTACAGATGAGGCAAGAAGTTTAGAGGAGTGAAATGATTTTGCCTCAGGGCAAGATGTGTAGGACTGTAGGGTCTTCTGGTGTAGAGGTGGCCTTGTTGTCTTAGAGGCTAGACCAGTAAGGGGAGGGGTTAGTTTTCTACATCCCACCAAGCACAAAGTTGCAAAGAAGCATTTTCCCTAAGCACCAAGTGAGCTAAATTCATTGGGCCTCATCACTGGAGCCCTTAGCCTCTAAGTTTGGTTGTCAAGTAAATAATGATTCTGTGAGTGCCTGGAAAGGTGGGAGGAGGTAGCAAGGAGGGAGGGAGGGGAAGAGGAAAGAGAGAGGGAGAGAGAGAGAGAGAGAGAGAGAGAGAGAGAGAGAGAGAGAGAGAGGGAGGAGAAGAGGAAGGGAAGAGTATGGGGAGGGAGAGAGAGAAGAGGGAGGGAAGGAGAAAGAGAGAGAGACAGAGACAGAAAGAGACACACAGAGGGGGAGGAGAAGAAGGGCAGAGGAGAGGGGGAAGGAGGAGGAGGGGAAGGGAGAGATAGAAAAGAGAGGGGGGAAGAGAGAGAGGGAAAGGGGAGGGGGAGCTTTCTCTAAAATTACCAGTGTTATATTCATTGCCTAACCTGGTGGTCTTTTCTCAGCCTTCACCCTTCTTGACTTCTGTGCAACACTGGATACTGCTGATCCCCAGTTCATCCTGTATTCTCTCCCCTCTGAGTGCTTGGAATACTCTTTTCCCTTGGCTTTCCTTCTACTCAGTCAGACTGCTCCCTCCCAGTTTCTTGCTAGATCTTCACCTCGCCCTCTGTACCCACTACTTCTGAGTTGCCCAAGAAGCGCTCTCCTGGACCCTCTTGTGTTTTGTCTCTGTATTCTCTCTTGTTGACCCCATCAGTAATCCTGAGTTAATTATCAGCTCTATGCAGACAATTCCCAGATCAAGACACTACAGCTTGCCTCTCAGTTGAGTTAGAATCTCATATCAGCAACTACCTTTAGAGAATCTCAAACTGTGTGTCCTGGAGGTATCTCCACCTCAACATGACTAGGAGATGACTTAGTGTCTTTCCTCCTCACCCTCTTACAAGCTTCTCTCTGTCTGGCAAAGGGACCACTATCCTTCTGGCAGCCCAGGTTCTTAACCTCTTCCACGTTGTTCCTCACTCCCCCTCACTCCACATCACTGATCAGTTGACAAATCTTGCCATTTCTAGCTCCCCAACATCTTCTGCCTCCTTCTCAGGAAGTGGGATGCCAGCTGCCATCTTTAGCTACCGCCTTAGTTTGGGGCCCCTATCACTTCTTGACTAGATCATTGCTATGTCTCCTACAATTGGTCCCCCTGCCTCAAATATCCGATCACTCCAGTGCATCCACCACATGGATGCCACAGTGCAGCACCACTCTCCCTCTTAATCTACTCCAGTAGCTTCTTGTTACCTCTGGGATAAACAACAAATTCCTCTCTTTTTCTTGTTAAGCCCTTCACAATCTGGCTCTAACCCACCTTTGTGTTTCATTGGGTTCTCCCTTCACTCCAGCATCCAGCAGATCTCCAGCTGTTCTTCTCTCTGTCCCTCACATACTAAATGTCATCTCCCATCTCTTCACCTTTGTCCTGGCTGCCTTCCATGACTGGGATGCCCCTCCTTCTCATTTCTGCCTCACAAAAGCCCTCTTTTTCATCAGGAAAACTCTCTACTTGAAGCTTTTCCTGATTACTAACATATTCCTTCCAACTACTTGAATACTCTGTATGTATTTTCATTTATTCTCTATAAATTTGGCATTATATATATTTTATATGTATTTGTTTCCTCCCAAATTAGAAGCTAAATTCCTTTTAAAATTTTGTACTCATACCCCCAGCACCAAGTACACAGTACCTGGTACATAGAAGCTGGTTTAAAATGTTGATTAATTAGGAAGGGCACTCTTGTGCCTGCCCACACTCAACCGGGGGAGTGTTGAAAACCCAGTGCTGGATTTGGGTGGCACATTTGGCAGACTTCCTCAGTCCATGCCTGGAATCCCTGAATCCAAACCCAGATATCCCCACCCCCTCCACATACACCTGGAGATTCAGTTGGAGCCTTGTCTTTTGAGGGACTGTAATCTGGACATCCCTCTGTATTATCCTTCTCTTTCCCCAGGCCCATTTTTTCAATAATGACCTACATTGGCTGAATGACTTCTTTTGGGCCTATCCCTAAGTCTCTCTCACCCATACCTCAAAGTAATGATGACAGACTGGAATAAAGGGGAATCACTGAATTAGAAAATGAAATTGCTAAATGTCCTTAGATAGGTGACCCCAAATCCAACATGGTCATCTTCCACTTAGGCATTCACCAACAAAACCATTTTTTTCCATTAGATGTGGGTTTCATGGAGACTCTTTCTTTGGCCATGTTGCTGTCCCAACCCCAAAGATCCTAACTAGACCCAGTTCCTGTTTCCCAGGGTAGAGAACATTTTGTCTCAGGATTCTATCTAATCTAAATTGTTGGTTCATCCTAGCCCATTCGCTTAAATTCTCCTGCTCTTGTGAATGATGGAGTCCATAAATCACCTTGGTTTGGTGACTTGTTTTGAGGGGAACATGGGCACAATTTCATAGCTCCAGTGTTGGAAGAATCATGTTTAAACAAAGTTAGATTTTTTTAAATACATAAATTGAAAAATGAAATGTTGGAGTTGCTGTGGGAAGACAGGCATGCTGATTCATTGTTGATGGAGTTATAAACTGGGCCAACAGTTCTGGAAAACAACAGTTACTATGTGTGCATTTGTGTGCATTTGACCCAGGGATCTCACTACTGGGTTTATTCCCCAAGGAGGTCAGGGAAGGCATGTAAGGATCCATATATGTTTAAAATGTTCAAAGCAAGGCTACTTGTTGCAGAAAAACATGGGACAAGGGCTATAAATAATTTCATACCCTTTGACCCAGCAATGCCACTTCTAGGGTTATACCCCAAAGAGATCATAGAAGAGGGAGGAAGACCCATATGTACAAAAATATTTATAGCAGCTTTTTTCATGGTTGCAAAGAATTGGAAATTAAAGGGGTGCCCATCAATTGGGGAATGGCTAAACAAGTTGTGGTATATGAATATAATGGAATATTATTGTGCTATAAGAAACGAGGAGGGGATGGTTTTCATATTTACTTGGAGAGGCTTATACAAACTGATGCTGAGTGAGAAGAGTAAAATCAGGAGAAATTTGTATACAATCACAGACACAACATATGTGTGATGACCAACTATGACAGACTGGATTCTTCAGCAATGCAGTGATATAAGTCAGTCCCGAAAGACTCATGAAGGAGAGAAATGCGACATCCAGAGAAAGAACTAGAAAAAACTGAGCTTGAATCCTAATGGAAGCAAACTAATTGATCTTTTTCTTTTCATTGTTTGGTTTTATTTCTTCTTTACCATTTTTCATCCCATCTAGTACAATACGCCTTTGTAATTGGACTAATGTATAATATGAAAGTATTTACAGATCCTATACTGGACTATATGCTGTCATGGGGGGTGGGGGGAGGGAGGGAAAGGAAATTTGAAAATCAAGGAACTACGGAATTGAATCTTGTTAACTAAAACTACACTAATAAATTAATTTTAAAAAAAAAGAAAGAAAACCATGGGACCCAACTGCACAAACTGTGGGACAGGAATGGGATGCAACTTGTGCTTATGGAACAACAAATGTGAGAACTTCAGAGAAACATGGGAAGATTTGTGTGAACTGATCCAGAGTGAAAAAAACAGGGCCCAAAGGTTGATATACACCATCACTACAATAATGCTACAAAGGCGATAGATATCAGTCCAGAAACAAGTAATGGCATCTATTTTGAGAGGCAGTGTGGTGTAGTGACTAGAGAGTTGGCCTTGAAGCCAGGAAAACTGAGTTCAAGTCCCCCTTCTGACCCATGCTGGCCAGACAAGTCTCTTCACTTTTCAGTGCCCTAGGCAACTCTCTAAGATTCAAGTTGCTGAGAAGGTGCCAACCTGCATTGGTAGAAGGAGTTTCCTTCCCTGGGAATTCCAATCCCTAGACACTGGTACCTCTCATCTCCCTCTGTAGAAATAAGCTCCTTGAGGGCAGGCATTGTCTCATTTTCTCTTTGTGTAATAGGAGAGTGTTCAGTCCTTAGAGAGAATCCTCAACATTTCCTACCTGATTCCATTCCGAAAGGAGGTTTGGGGAGCTTGTTTCTGAGGATCTGTAGGGGAGGGGCTCCTCTCCCACTTCACTGCACATCAAAGTGTCCTCCAAGGATTTCTTGTCAGCTCATGCCATTGACTTAAAGTTCTGACTGACTGTTGCATGGGGCTTGAGTGAGCATAGAAAAGATGGAACAGATGAGCTATGCCCTCCATCCAAGCAGTTTGAGTTAGGATCTAACCCTTGCCCCCACACAAGGTCCCTGGGGATGATTGGACTCAAAGGTAGTGAGGCACACAGAAGGAATAGGTGTGGCAAAGCCTTCTCCTGGGAGAACTTTTCTCCCTTGATAATTTATGAAATTCTTCTGTAAACATTCAAAGAGGTGTTCTCACCTGATTAAGGTATTAATGCAGAGCATCTGGTTAATTGAATTGTGAGGGAGGAATTCTATCCCTTACTCCTGGAATCTCTACTTCTCCCTCCCCCACTCCATCTCTCTCTCTCTCCTCTCTCTCTCTCTCTCTCTCTCTCTCTCTCTCTCTCTCTCTCTCTCTCTCTCTCTCTCTCCATCTCTGTCTCTCTGTCCCTGTCCCTCCCTCCCTCCTTCCTCATTTCCACTTCTTAGAAACCCTGATTTCCTTCAAAATTCAACTCATATCACCCCCTACCTAAGGATTTTCTTGATTCCACCAGCTACTAAAGAAAGTCCTCCTCAGAAATGTGTAAAGGTGCTATTTCCCTTGCCAGAATGCAAACATCATGAGACCAGGGACCATTTCCTTTTTGCACTTGTTTTTGCAGAGCCTAGCAAAGTACCTGGTACATGGCTGGCATTTAATGCTGGTTGGATTGCACAAGACTGGCTTCAGAAGCCTGAAATCCTAATCCTGTGCCCTGAGTCAGTGTAGAAGTCTGAAACCCAAGTCTCCCACAGGCCTCTTAACACTTGAGATATAGAGTTAGAAGAAGCTCAGAAGACGTCTAATTCTACCTCCTCATGTTACAAAGGAGGAAACTGACGACCAGGCACTAAGTGGCAGAAGCAGCGGGAAAGCCAGGCCTTTCTCCCTCTCATCCTGCTGCACAGGAAAGATCAGTTTCCTTCCCCTTTGCCCATCACTTCCAATCCATCAAATAATGACAAGGTCAGACCAATAGGATTGTAGAGTTTTTGTTGGTGACAAAATGCTACCTTTTTGCCGGTGTCCCTGTGCCTTTGACACTCATTACTAAGTAAGGAGGGAGAGTCTGTGGCAATGGTGGGGCACAACTTCCAGACAGGAACAAAAAGACAGTTGGGGATACTGTTACTGATGGTTAGGGCCCCTCTCTGGAGGATTCTCCCTTTTGAAGTTGAGTCACAGACTCGCCCTCCTGACCTCTTGAATGCCTGGCACTTACAAAGCACTTAGTTTTCTTCCCTTTGTTACAATGCCTTGGGCTGGAGGGAGTGGGTGGGCTGAGGCCCTGAGCTTGTGTTTATGAGTTCTCATTTCTTGCCCAGTAAATGTTTCTCACAATGGAGTCCTGAAGACACAGACCTATCAGGCAGAGAAAGTCTGTCATTGTGGAGCATGTGCTGGGTCTGGGGCTGATTGCTCCTAGTGAACCCCCTCCTGTTACTCTTTACTTTGTATCCATTTTTGTTTACTTTCATGTTTTCATGCAGTTTTCCCTAATAGATTATAAACTCCTTGAAGACAGGGACTGTTTCAAGTTATTGTTTTGGGTCTTTGTATCTCTAGAGCTTGACACATTTTCACTTATTTTTCAATCTTGTCTGACCCTTTGTGACTTCATTTTTTTTTTTTTTGCAGATACTAAAATGTTGCCATTTCCTTCTCCAGCTTATTTGACATATGAGGAAACTGAGGCAAGCAGGATTAAGTGACTTGCCTAGAGTCACACAGTTAGTAAGTCTGAGGCTGGATTTGAACTCAGACCTCCCTGACTCCCAGGCCCAATGCTCAATCCACTGTGCCACCTACCTGTTCTTGACAAATAGTAGATATTCAAAGCTTAACTGATAAAAAATTTTGAGCAAAATTTACTAATAAAACTACTAAATTCGATACTATCATTGACTTGTCGGGTCTGCAACTATTGTTTTTAAAATGAAAAATCCCGCTGTGACTCATTACAATTAGCCTTCCATTATTTCAGGGCAGCTTCACAATGAGTCTGCTCTGAGCTGGACCACCTAGGAGAATGAGGGTGGGGTTGGGGGAGAGGGGAAGCAGGAGCATAACCATGGAGGGACTTTTCTGGGAATGAGAGAAGCCTGGCTGGGAGACTGGGGAGCTCTCTCTAGGGAGGGTGGGAAGATGCCAAGAGCCTGGGAAGTAAGTGGAGAGAAAATCCTCTCTTCCTCCAGAGACGTCCCTCCATGGCCTTCCATGCTAGCTCCCCACTGAGTAAAGCATGATAAAGATCGGCGTGGTCACCACATGCTCCAAATAATTTGGACATGGATGACTTGGCATCCTGTAGCTGTGTCGTTTGCCTGTAGAATTGGGTAGAGGCTTTGGAAATCATAAAACCAAGGTGAAATGCCCATCAAGCTTATGTTGATTATATATGTGTGTTTATATATGTGTATGTATCTGTGTCTGTCTGTCTATCTATCTTTCTGTGGAGAGAGAGACAGAGACAGAGACAGAGAGAGACAGAGACAGAGACAGAGGAGAGACAGAGAGAGAGAGAGAGAGAGAGAGAGAGAGAGAGAGAGAGAGAGAGAGAGAGAAGATAGAGAAGCATTTATTACATGTTTACTGTGCCAGATACTGTACTAAATGCTTTTTCTGTGGTTGCTCAGTCGTTTCAGATTCTTTGTGACCACATTTTGGAGTTTTTTTGGCAAAGGTACAGGAGAGGTTTGCCGTTTCCTTATCCAGCTAGTGTTACAGATGAGGAAACTGATGAAGAGTTAAGTAATTTGCCCAGGGTCACAGAGCCAGTAAGTGTCTAAGGCTAGATTTGAACTTAGGTCCTCCTGACTCCATACCCAACAGTGCTGCCCCTAAAGGCTAGGGATAAATAGAAAGGCAAAAACACTGATGCTGCCCTCAAGGAGCTCATAGTCTAATGGAGGAGACATCATGCACATGGAACATGTATGTGAGATTCATACAGAACAGAAAGAAGGTGGAGATAGAGGGGAGGCTCTAGTAGCTGGGGGAGGGGGCAGACTGGGAAAGGCCTCTTGTAGATGGTGGGCTTTTAGCTGAGTCTTGGAGGAACAGGGCTTCTAAGACACATTGGGAAGAAAGGAAAGCAATGTAGGCATGAAGCCAGCCAGTACAAAGATATGATGATGGGAGATGAAGGGTTCTATTATAAGAACAATAAAAAAACCAATAGAGCTGGTTCAGAGAGGATAGGGAATGGAGGAAATGTAAGAAGACCAGGAAGATAAGAAGGTGTGGCAGAACCAAGATGACTCATCTGAACCCTCCCAAATTCTTTTCCAAATAACTTTAAAATAATGCCTCAAAATGAATTTTGGAGAGGAAGAACCAATAAAATGCAAAACTTCTAAACTAGCTCTGAAAATAGCAGCACAAAAAACCTGAAGCTTGGGACAGAGTGCTCCCTCCACTTCAGCAACAGAGCCCAACTTTAATGAAAATTTAAAAGTCAAGAAAGACTGGAAAATGATAAAAAACAAAACAAAACAACAAAAAACCAAAACCAACAGACAAGAAGAACCTGACCAGAGAACTATGGTGACAAGGAAGATCAAAACACAAACTGAGAACAAGATGACAAAGTCAAAACTGCTCTATCCAAAGCCTCAGAGAAAAATGTGAATTGGTCTCAGGTTAAAAAAAAAAAAAAGAATTCCCGAAGAACTCAAAAAAAGATCTTAAAACTCAAATTAGAAAGGTAGATAAAAATCAGGGGGAAAAAGCCATTTGCTCTTGTGGGCTCTAGCAGACTGTAAAGAATTCCTATACAAATGCAAGTTGCTTTTGTTATCTCATTCTCATATTCTTTTGAAAAGAAATGAAATTCAGATAGAAGTGGTTTGGGAACAAATTATTATCCTGCTCTCACTTGAGTGAAGTTGTGGTTTCTTATATTTGGAAATATGTTCCACTATGTAGACTGTAACATGGCTGTCTATCCTTGGGGGACTCTAATTCATGTCCTCCCATAAGTTCCTCACAGGGAATCTTGCCCATGCATGGAAGCCTTTCTCTCCTTCTCCTGCTGTGCCGAGGGTACTGGAGAGCACTCTGGCTCCCCGTCCATCTCCCCCCTCTCCATCTACTCTCCCTGTGGCATACTTCCTTGCTAGCATCTTTTCATCTCATTCCTTTCAGAGGACCTTGATGGTTCCATGTTGCCACTTGTTCACATCTACGCTCCGTCTGTCCATCGGCCTCCACAGCATATTCCCTCAGCTCTTTAGAGACTGTTCCATATCTCCTGGTCATAGGGTGGGACAAGCTTCCTCAACATCTCTCTGAAGAAATCTCCCAACAGGAGGCAGAGCAGTGCAGTGAAAAGAACCCTGATACTACAGGCAAAGTATTTGGACTTAAATCAGCCTCTACTAGTTATTACCTGTGTGACCTCTACGTGCCTCAGTTTCCTTCAGCAAAAGTAAGGGAACCAGCCAAGCTGACCAGCTTCAGCTCTTTGTATGCCAACAACAACTGGCACAAACTAAGTGCTCAAATAAAATATTAAAATGCTGCATTGTGATGGCTTGTGTTTACACTGAACCTGAGCTAGCTAAAGGTGTGCTGGTCACCCTGTGTGTTAGTGCTGATCCATGTGTGGTGGTCTTTGGTCAGAGGACCAGCTTGTCAAGGACACCTGTGGGATACAGGAGAAGTGTGAGGGAGGGCAGGAAGCTAGAGGGGTGTTGGGGACCTGTCTTCACATGGGTAGGCCGCCAAAGTCCTGTCCCCACATGCACTGGACAACTGGGATCTAGCCCAGTATGGCCAGGAGGCCAGGGATCCTTCCCATATTTAAGGAGGTGGGTGGGGCAGCACAGTAATTCTGAAGAAGCGAGGCAGAGAATCTGGGTTTAAATTTTGTCTGACACTAGCTGTGTGACCTTGGGCAGTTGGCTTTTCTTCCCTGCCCCTCAGTTTCTTTACATTTAAGATGAAGGGATGGGTCAGACAGCCCTGGGGGTCCTGCCCAGCTCTGGATCTGGGATCCTCTGTGCTAACCAGGATCTGACCCGAGCGTCAAGACACATGAAAGGTTGTCTGCTGAGGCAGGAGGGCTGACCCTGGGGAAGGCCAAGGTGGCCGTTCTGATTTGAGTGGGGACCCCCTCCCAGGCTGGGTCTTTGTTCAGGACTCTGCCCACGGATATCCGAGCCCCGAGTTTCATAAGAGAATGACGAAAGTTTAAAAGGAATGTTTAATAAAAACAAAACGTCTTCCCTTATCCCTGTCCTCAGAAAATTTACAGCCTCGAGAGGAGCGAATCATCTGGATTCAGGAGCTGCTTTGAAAAGTAATCCTGGTGCTGGAGAGCCTGGCTGGGGAGAGAGGGAGCCCGTAGGGTCACCCTCCAGCTGGGACCGAGCTGCATCGTTGGTGCAGGAGGCAGGCCATTATGAGTGGAAGGGAGATAAGCGTCCATCTCAGCAGTGACTGCTGGAGCAGGGAAACCCCTGCCTCTACTGGGGCGGGGCGCGGCTGGGGCAGCCCGCGGGAGACCTAGAGAGGCATCAGGAGCACCGGCTCCCTTGGGTGTCCCGACGAGAGGCTCTTTATGTGGAGCAGGGGAAGGACTGTGGATTTGCAGTCACAGGGCTTAAGAGCCCTGTGCCTGGAGCCTGAGGATCTGGGTTTGAGAGTCGGGAAAGGCATGGTTCGAATCTTGCCTGGGGCACTTACTCTGACTCCAGCACGCCCCTTCGGTGCTGGGAGAGTCCTTTTCCTCTTTTGTAAAATGGGAGTATGAGCCTGCCCAGCCTGCCTCACTGGGTCATTGTGAGGATGGAGTAGCAGAGAGGACGAAGTAGATTGCGTGACTGTCCACTGAATTCTTTAAAGCACCGGTCTGGGCTTGGCCGGCCCTGAACAGTCTAATGCTTATCAACAACCCCGGGGGGGCGGAAGTGACATCTCTGTTGGAGTTTGCCCAAAACAAGAAGCTAGAAAGGCTGGCTACCCCACAGGTAGGAGGAGTCGGGAGTCAGAAAGATCCTGATGGCCAGCGCTGAGTCAGTGGTAGAGGAAGGAATCCAGTGGGGATGTATGGGGCCATATTCGGGGGTTCGAAAAATCAATTCTGTAAATAAAATAAGCGATAAATATAGCTAGACTTCATGTGCAGCGGAGAATATCAAAGTCGGGAGGGGCCTCAGAATACAGAATGTTGGGGGGGGCTCAGAACACAGAATGTTGGGGGGGGCTCAGAACACAGAATGTTAGAAGTGGGGAGAAACTTTAGAACCAACAAAGAGCTGAGAGGGAGCTTAAAGTAGAGAATGCTGGGGGAAAACCTGATAAAGATCTAGGGGTTGTAGTGGTCCACAAGCTCAATAGGCATAAAAATCACCAAAAAACTTGTGCTTGAGGACATATGAAGCAAAGTGGCTTCTGGAAATTAGGAGGAGCCGTCCCACTGCCTCCTGTCCTGGTCAGACAATATCGGGAATATTGGGTTCCGTTTTGCCTATCCGTTTCCAAAAGGCCTCGATAACTGCAGGTGTGACTGCTAGAAGGTGGCCAGGATGGCAGAGGGCCTTGTGTTTGTGCCAGATGAGAACTGATAGAGAAGGAAATGCAGATGCTTAGCCTGGACAAGGGAAGCCTTAGGTAGGCCATTACAGCTGTATTTGAAGGGCTGCCTCCTGTTTGGCCCCAGGGGACAGAACCAGGGGAGGTGTAGAGATCGTAAAGAGGCAAAATTGTTTGAAACCAAAGTGGGTAAAAACAAATAAACCCCCCAGACCTCAAATTTCTTAAGCATCTAAGCTGCCCTGAGGTGGGAATGGGCTGGCCCAGGAGGTAGTGAGATCCCCAGTTAGTACTTGGAGTCTAGTCAAAGCTTGACGACTGCTTACTGTGTATGTATGCTGTGGACAGACTTTCTGCTCATTTAGGGGTTGAACTAGGAGGCTGCAGAGGTCCCTTCTCACTCTGAGATTCTGTGAAAATGGATAGGAGAATTTGTGGTTGATGATAACCAAGCATGAGGAGGAATAGAGAGGAGAGACCTGGGAAAGGGCTGGCTTCTGGCAGCCACAGTAATGAGCCTGGTCCATGGGTGAGGAAGGAGGGCAGCTTCCCAGAACGCCACACTGTGACAAAAAGAGCTCGCCCAAAGGTCAGTCTTACACCCTAGGTGACTGTAAGAACATTATAAAAAACCATCTATTCCTATCCTGGGTCATTGTCGGGAGCACAAGTAGCTTCTATGATATTCTCTTAACATAAAGAAGGAAAAAAAAATGTGGGAAATGAAATGGCCTGGAAAGACCAGTGACTCTGGGGTGAAAGGAACCCGGTTCGAATCCTGCCTCCAATGCTGACAGCCTGTGTGGCCTTCAGCAATCTCCTTTTTCTTCTTGCAACCCCTAAATAGAGGGCGCTGGACTAGAGAGATGGCTCTGACATCCCTCCCAGGGCTCATTTATTCTGGTCTGCAAGTTTCCATAGGCCCATTGATTTGCTAATTAGAATACCTGAATCCAAATGTTTGGAACCAGAAACACTCATAAATAAGGAAAGGCCTAGAACTAAATCTTTTAAATTATTGGAGGGTTTGGAGAGGGGGGAACCAGGGACACTTGGACAAAAACAAAGAACCGGCTGAGGCTTGAGGGTGTGTTGTATGATCATGGATTTAGTGGCTTAAAAGGTTGGAAGACTATTCCCCATTTCCTAGATGTCCCTGACCCTAAGAGGGCCCAGATCCATATCTAAGGGGTCATGACTGGTTGTACTTCAGGTGAACCAAAGGAAAGAGGAGAAAGAAGGGGGGGAAAGGAGGGTAATGACAAACTGTTGCTAAGGGTACTCCAGTCTAGGGAGAGGCAGTGGGCAGACTATGGCAGAGTGGAGCCCAGAGGCAGTGAGATCTGAGTCTGAATTCCTATTCTGACATTTAGAAAGCTGTGTGACCACAGGCAAAGGACTTAACTTCTCTTAACCTCTATTTCCTCATCCATAAAATGGGGATAATAATACCTGTACTTATCTACTCTACAGGGTATTTGTGAGACTTCTATGAGATATTGTCTATAAAGAGATTTGCAAACCTCTAGGGCTGTATAAATGATGGTTATCATTATAGTCATTAGGAGATAAAGGAAATTAGAATGGGGAGGGGAGAGTAACTGCAAAGAAAATTATAGGAGCTGAAAGAAAAGAAGGAAGAAAGAAAAAGAATGAAAGAGAGAAAAAGAAAGGAAGGAAAGAAGGAAAGAAGGAAGGGAGGGAAGGAGGGAAGGAAGGAGGGAAGGAAGGAAGGAAGGAAGGAAGGAAGGAAGGAAGGAAGGAAGGAAGGAAGGAAGGAAAGAAGGAAGGGAAAGAGGAAGAACACTTATTAAGCTCTAATATATACCAGGCACTGGCCTGGAAGCAAACAGTCCCTACCTCCAAGGAACTCACCTTCTGATGGGGGAAGATGATGTGCCAAGGGATGCTGGGGTGAGGGGGTAAGGGGGGGAGGGAGGGGGGAGGGGATCCCATCTAGGCCATGTGGCAGGTGAAGAGAAGGAAGAGCTGTCAGAAGAGTGAGTGAGGTGAGGCAAGGCTTGGGTCCTTGCTACAATGGCAGACTAGGGGAAGGAGCCAGGAGAGCTGGCTGCTTTGACAAGTGGCTTCTCTTTCTCTTGCCCAGAGCCAGGCCTTCATGCCATTTCTCCACCATTGTCACATCAAGCCCTTGATGGGGGTGCGGAGCACCCTACCACTTCCCTTCTAGCTTGACTTGATTTCCCTGCCCCATTCGAATTAAGCTCTTTGAAGATAAGTACTGCCTTGTCCTGGATGGTATTTGTATCCCCAGCATTTAGCACAATTTCTGACACACAGTAGGCACTTAATAAATGCTTTCTCTGTCTGTCTCTGTCTCTGTCTGTCTTTCTGTCTGGAGGGACTTAGATGAGTCTCCAAGACTCATCTTGGAGATGAGAGCTCTGGGCTGTTGCATCTGGTTCGGAACCCGTCATATGCTTCTCCATGACCGGGCTAAGTCAGGTGGGCACCTAGGGATCCTTAGATGCACCATGGCCTTGATGCCCTCCTGGAGGTGATGGAGGCAAGCATGGACTCAGGACCTACCCAGAATCCAGCTTCTGCTTTTCCAAAGGCAGCACTGGCCTCCTCCACCCCAAAGACCTATGGTCTCCACTACAAGCCTTCAGTGGTAACTCCCCTCTCTGGGTCCCATTTTCCTCCTCCATAAAAGGAGATTGAGCTATGTGCCCTGTAGGGTCCCTTTTAGCTCTGGATCTGTGAGCTTTGATTTTCTAATTGGCTCCACTATGGAGACCCAGAGAAAGCCTTGGGGAAGACCCAAGGTCACACAATAATTCTTCCTACCCATAGGATTTTACAATCCAGATTTTCATTGTCATTGATAAACAACCAGATCTGTCTAGTTAGAAAACCTTTCTCAGACAACTTGCCAACACAGCCTCCTAAATAACAGATAAGAGACACATTTCTTCCAGAGAGAAGCTCCTTCCAAGCATTGTTCTGCTTTGACTGAAAGAGAAACTGAGTCCACGGCATTATGGTCTGCCTAAAATAAGAGTGACTCAGTAGGAAACCTGGGAAGAAAGTTCACAAGGCGCTTCTTGGTCCAAGAGAATGTGCATCTTCCAGTGAGGAGGCAGTGATGAGTTAAAGCCCAATGGTCCCTAGGAAACTGAGTGATCTTTCATTATGGAGAAGTGTGCTGTACTAAAGATCAGGATGGGCTAAGGAGAAGAATCCACCAAACCTTCAGGGACTTGGGGAAGATAAGGTAGAAGACAGATCTGGCACTCCTGGAAACTGCAGCCTCCGAATTTCCCCTTGGTGATGGAGATCCAAGGCTATGAGGAAGGGAGCTGCAGTGGAGAGGAATGAGGGCGGGGGCCCTAGATAGGGCTGACCAGGGTTAAAAGGGCATGGTTGGGTGACCTGGGAGAGCCAGAGTGAAAAAATGTCCTGATTAAAAGGGGCCAGATATGGAGGAAGAAAATCCCTGCCAAACGACCCAAAAGAAAGACAAAAGAATGAGAACTCTGAGAGGAGGGAGGAGAGTTAGCACATTTAGTGTAAAAAAGATGTAAGTTTTCAAGTCTTCCTGTCTCTGTGTCTCTTGTCTATCTGTCTCTCCTTCTCTCTCCCTCCCTTCCTCCCTCCCTTCCTTCCTCCCTTCCTTCCTTCCTTTGCTCCTTCCTCCCTTCATTAGTTGGTGGTAATTGAGACATGATTTGTTATTTTCTACTTGTTGTTTGAATGAACCATTTATGTTGCTCAAAAAAAAGTATTTTTAGGCTCTAGACCAATATTTCATTTCCCCCCTCCCCCAGGTTTCCCTTCCCTGGATCTATGGGGGCAAAGTAGCTAGGACTATGGAAAGCAGAAAGTCCCCCTCCTCTATTCCTTCAAACTGGAAGTTCAGGTCAAGGCCTGTAGGCAGACACCTGTGTGGTATGGTATGAGACAAAGGATCCTGGAAAACTTGCTCCCCTCCTGGGGCCCAGAGAAACAGTGAGCTTGTCAAAGAGGCCAGAGTCCTTAAAGGGAGGTGAAAGAGCATCAGAAACAACTCTCTGAGGGGGGAAATCTTGCCAAGAGAAGGAAGACAGCCTTCTGGTTGGGGTATTCATTTATCAGGTTGGCCTAGAGGGAGTGGAATCAATGTCTAGTGAGTTTGAAGGAATAGGGTTTCAATGGAAAAGTTCATGGGGCTTTGTTAGAAGGGACAGATCTGAGGGATGCTCTAAGCAGGCAGAGCCTGCAGTTGTCTGGGCCTGGAAGGGGAAAAGGGAAGAACTTAGAAGATTGAGAGGAAGCACTGGAAATAAATGGCACCCATGTGCTAATTTTCCCTGGAGATGGCCTTGTAAATACATTTGGACTTTATTATTTCCCACTTGTCATTGTCATATACATGATATTCTATTTTCTGCTTCCCTGTATACCTTACACGAGCTGCCTTGGCTGTTTGTAAAATTTGTTGCTTGGCATTGAAGGGGTGAAATGTAATGACTCTATGCCTTGAAATTTCAATTGTGGATTTTTTTTTCTTTGAACAATGTTGTAGGGGTCTGATCACATTACTCCCCTGATCAAGACGCTCCAGTATCTCCCTCAAATACAAACTCCTTTGGTATTTAAAGCTCTTCTTGCTCTAGTCTCAGCTTACCTTCTGAGGCTTATTGTAAATATCCCCCTTCAAGCACTCTATGGTCCAACCCAACTTGCCTCCTTGCTGCCCCTCACACATAGGTCCATGTCTTTATATTACCTGCCCTCTGAACTAGAGTACAACCCTTTTCACCTCCACCTCTGAATATCTAGCTTCCTTCCAAGTTCAGCTGGTATCACTTTCTATATGAAGTCCTTCCCCATCACCTCCAGTGACTGCTGCTGCTGCCATTTTCTTCTGCTCTGAATGACCTTGTTTCTGTTCATGCATATTTTATGTGTGTACTTGTTCTTTCCCCTGATAGAATGGAAGTCTCTTGAGGGCAGAAACTTTCCTTTTTTTTTCTTTGTATCTGCAATGACTGAGTGCACAGTGACTGGCACACAGCAGGGGCTTCAGGAGTCCTTGTTGATTGAAGGTTGATTGACTGAAGCAAGTATCATTCAGAATTGACATCTGTTGTACTGAAAGGCTGTACAGAAGGTGAAATTCCTGAAGACCGGGACATAAAACCCATAGGTGGGGACCTGGCTCCAAACCCTAGTCCTTTCTCTTCCATGTTTGTTTGCTTGCTTAAGATCTGGAGAGATGAGGCTCACACCTCTCTGGTCTGCTTTAATTTTAGAAGATAACATCATTTCCCAAGGTCTTTGAGTCCTTCATCTCTTTCAAAGTTGAGGTTGCTTCATTTCACGTGAATGGAAAGGAAAATTTATTTTTCGAAGAGAACAAGATGTTGGATAATCATTAACAACATAACTATGCCCCTCTATCCTCTTGTGTCCCCATTTACATATTTGTATAAGATATGTAAGGAAATCTAGTTGTGCTCTTGTCCTTAGAAAGCTACGTCTGCTCAGCTTCCAATGAGGAAAATAAAAATTTAATGGCAAATATCACAATTCTACTATTAGTGACCTAAGAAATTTGCCTAACTTCAGGTCCCTCCCTTCCTCCTGTCTCTTACAATTTGTTCTTTACTTTATGGGCTGCAAATGGAGATATTGAACTCATGTCCTGGCTTTCACTGGACTTAACACTGGTCCTGGAATTTGGGGGATGTGGCCAGGATTGTTTCCTGATTTGTGAGGTTTTCTTGTTTTGGCTTGCATCAAAGAGCTTGTATGTGTTTATCTTATCTATTCTGAGATAATGGTGGTTGGAGAGGCAGGAAACATGGGACTGCAGAGACTGAGCTCCATATTGCTCTTCCATTCTCCTCCCCCCCCCCCAACTTTTTGGTCTTTATTAATTTGTTTGTTTACTTTTAGTTTACAAGATTCAGTTCCACAATCCCTTGAGTTTCAATTTTTTTCCTTCTCCCTCTCCCCTGCCCCCCCCCGCCATGGCAGCATGCAATCAAGTATAGGACCTGCAAATACTTTCACATTAGACATTAGTCAAGTTATAAAGAAGGATTGTAACAGATAGAATGAACAATGGGAAAGAGGAAACAAAACCAAACAAGAAAAAGAGAGAGTGCATAGCTTGCTCCAATCTGCATTCAAACTCTGTTCTTTCCAGCTCTTTCTCTGGATGTAGACATCACTCTCCATCCTGAGTTTTCTGGAGTTGTCTTATAACCCTGCATTGCTGAGAAGAGCCCAGTCTATCAGAGTTAGTTATCACACATAGGTTGTGTCTGTAATTGTGTACAATGTTCTCCTGGTTCTGCTCTTCTCACTCAGCATCAGTTTGTATAAGTCTCTCCAGGTAAATATGAAATCCATCTGCTCCTCATTTCTTATAGCACAATAGTATTCCAATACATTCATATACCACAACTTGCTTAGCTATTCCCCAATTGATGGGCATCCCCTTAATTTCCAATTCTTTGCCACCACAAAAAGAGCTGCAATAAATATTTTTGTGCATACAGGTTTTCTTCCCACTACTATGATCTCTTTGGGATACAACCCTAGAAATGGTATTGCTGGGTCAAAGGGTATGCAATTATTTATAGCCCTTTGGACATAGTTCCAGATTGCTCTCCAGAATGGTTGAATCAGTTCACAACTCCACCAACAATGCATTAGAGTTCCAACTTTTCCACATGCTCTCCAGCATTTATCATTTCCCTGTTTTGTCATCTTAGCCAATCTGACCAGTGAGATGTGGTGCCTCAGAGTTGTTTTGATTTGCATTTCTCTAATCACTAGTGATTTAGAGCATTTTTCATATGTTTATAGATATCTTTAATTTCTTCCTCTGAAAACTGCCTGTTTATATCCTTTGACCATTTATCAATTGGGGAATGACTTGTATTCTTATAGATTTGACTCAATTCTCTGTGTATTTTAGACATGAGGCCTTTATCAGAGACATTGGTTGTAAAAATTCTTTCCCAGTTTTCCACTTCCCTATTAATCTTGGTTACATTGGCTTTATTTGTACAGAAACTTTTCAATTTAATGTAATCAAGATTATCCATTCTGCATTTTATAATGCTCTCTAACTCTTGTTTGGTTATAAAGTCTTCCCTTCTGCATAAATCTGACAGGTAAACTATTCCTTGCTTTCCCAGATTGCTTACAGTATCAACCTTTATACCTATATCATGCACCCATTTTGACTTGATTTTGGTATATGGTGTTAGATAATGGTCTATGCCCAGTTTCTACCATACTATGTTCCAGTTTTCCCAGCAGTTTTTGTCAAATAGTGAGTTCTTATCCCCAAAACTGGGGTCTTTGGGTTTATCAAACAGTAGATTACTATAGTCATTGACTGCTGAGTCTCTCTCTCATTCTTCCTGGCAGAGCTAGCCCTAGGCAAAGCTGGGTAGTAGGCCTTGGTTTTATAGCCTTGGTGTTTCCTCCATTCCTGTCTCACCTAAAGTCAACTATAAATTCAGCAGAACATTGGATGGTGCCACTGAATATATTTAAATAAATTTAATCTGGGGTGCTTTTAGAAGCAGTGAAGAGAGTTTCACTTTCCTGGGTTCAAATCTAGGTTTTTCTGCTTCCTGTGTGATCCTGGGCATGTCATTTCCCCTCTCTTGGCCTCAGTTTCCTGCCCTGTAAAATAAAAAGGGTTAGACCCAATGATCTCTGAAGTCCCTTCCAGGGCTCAGCCTCCAAGTGATGAAAGCCATATGAACATCAGAAGACCTTGGTTGTAATCCTCGTTCTGCTCCTCTTTATGCCTTTTCTCTCTTTGGGTCTCAGTTTTGTTATCTATGAATGAGGGAAGAGGCTGGACTAGTCACTCTCCAAAGCCCTGCCTAAATCCAGACTAATGGCATTGGAGAGTTGGAAGGCCCCTAGTGACCACAGAGTCCCCACTGCCTACATACCCAACAAATTGTCATCCATCTGGTGCTGAAGACCCTCAAGGGGAGGAAGCCCACGCCTCCCAAGACAGCCCATTTCACTCTAGGACAGCTCTGACACTTAGGACAATTTTCCTAACACCAAAGACTCTTTGCAAATCTAACTCATGAATACTCTTGGGCCAACCAGAATGAACCTAATCCACCTTCCACAAGACAGGCCTTCAAATCCTTGAAGACAGACAGCATCCTCCCCCCACTGCTCAGTCTTCTCTAGACTAAACATGTCCACTTCCTCCAGCCAGTCTTCTTATGGCATGGCCACCAGTCCCCACACCGTTCTGGTTGCCTTCCTTTGGACACTCTCCAATGTCCTTTCTAGACTGTGGTGCCCAGAGCTGAACACAAGGCTTCACATGAGGTCAGCTGAGGGCAGCTCTGTCCCCTCTTCAGGCAGTCCCAGATTGAATCAGGTTTCCTGCTGCCCCACAGCAAGGCTGACTTGGCCACTCTACAGGTCTATGATACACAGTATGAAGAAACAATATTTGTGCAGCATTTCTATGCTGTTGAAGCAGGAGAATTGGACACCTCCAAAATCCCTTATGTATTGTCTCAGATGTGAGTGTGAACACCAATTGGCACATTAGACTTATACTTTACCATGGTGATCTTGGAAAGCAATTTAAACATCCGTCCACCAGAGGTAAAAGCATAATAGTGCAATAGAGAGAGCCTCTGCCAAAAGGCCCTGCTGCATCCTGATGGCTGCAGATTAGCCATGGCCTGAAAGGAGTCACTTAACTTCTATGGAACTCTACAGTGAGTCATAGGGAATAAGATATCATTTAAGGCATGAGTGAAAGAAAAATAAAACCCATGCACTTTGAAGTGCCCCCTGACTAATTCCTACCATCAGTTACTATTTGTCTTGACTTGCTTTGGCTATTTGTTTAAGAACTGAAGCAGCATGGGGATAGGAATTTGTAGTAAGGTTCAAATTCTGTCTCTGACACTCATGGGCAAGTCGCTGTAACTTCTCTGGGCCTCGGTTTCCTCATCTGCAAAATGGGGATAGTAAGATAGTAATAGTACCTCCAAAGGGCTATTGGAAGATCAACTAAATTGTTTGTAAAGAACTTTGTAAACTTAAAAGGGTCTTATAAAAGTCAACTACTACTGTTCACTATAACAGTAGTGTACTATTTATTACATAGATATAATATTCCATATGTGTGTATATATAAAATTCCAGTCTCTGAACAGAGCATAATGCAACTAATCACGCCTATAAAACTCATAAGATCATTTACTATATAAATGGATAGTTTAACTTCAATTGATTTATTACTCTTACATCACTCATGACCCACTTCCACACACAAATTCTAATCTGAGCAGAATTAATCCATTAATCAGTAAACATTTATCGAGCACCTACTATGCACTGGGCACAGTGCCTAATCCTTCCAAGACATCATCCTTCAAATACTTTTTGGTCTCCCACGGACGTTAAAGCTTTTGGTCTTTGCTTCTCCAGAATAAACATCCATAGTTCATTCCACTGACCCTCATATAGCATTATCTCAAGGCACCTCGCCATCCTGGTGACCTTTCTCTGGACACTACCCAGTTTATTAGTAACTTTCCTAAACTGTGGTGCCCAGAAATGAACACAAATTCCTTATTCTGTTCTGTGCCTCCCTTGATGCTGTAAATAATTATATCAATTTTCCTGCCTAAAACAACACACTCTTAAATCACCTTGAGTTTTCAGTTCACTGAGACCCCCAGCTCTTTTTTCATTCAAATTATTGTTGATACAACCCTTCCTCTGTTTGGTAGGTGGGATATTAATTTTTTTGAATGACATGTAAGACTTGACTTTTATCCCCATTCCAAATATATTCTTATACTAAGAATGATTCTATAGAGGAAAGCACAAATGAGGACTATTTTGTGAGTAATGTATGGAAATTATTATATACTCCATAATAAAATGGAAATCCATACATTCAATCTACTTTTTTTACTCTGCCATACTAATAAGTATGGAAATTTTCATTTTCAGTGTTTAAATTCAAACTTTAAACAAACAAAAAGATTCTTCCAGTACTACAAGGAATGACTATTTTAGTCCTGGGTGTTAATAGAGTTCACGTAAATGAATGCTTTTTCATATCAAAGACTTTCTTTGCATCTAATAATAAAATCATGCCGTCTTAATTTTTTAAAGTAGTTTGTTGTAGTGATTGTTTCCCTATTTTTAAGCAGTCTATACCTGGTCCCACTCTTTAATCCATCAAATTATGGGGACACTCCTAGAATTGGCATTTAATGACCCCATAAAATTTGACAGCATCATCGATTCCATACAAGGTTGCCATCTCTTCGAGCCCGACATGACTGTGAAATCACACACTTTCAGCTGGCACCCACTCACTGTTCCCAGTTCTGCCCTTGAGGGATAAGCAGATCAAGCTGAAAATGAACCCTTGACAAAGGAACAGAACTTGAGCCCGAGTGTCTGCCTCTGAACTTACTGTGATTCCACTCGGGTCCAGTGACACCTGGTCCCGCCCTGCCAGCATGCCCCCTGAGACCCAGAGATGAGTAAGTCTAGTGACTCTGGAACAGGAAGAGATTCAAAATTAAATTGTTTGGCGTTTGGCAAAGCACAGAACCCAGGGGCCAAGTTCTTTCCTTCATTTTTCAATCTGTGTAAATTTGGGGGGATATTTAATCCTCCTGTCTCTGGTGTGTTGGTACTTGGTTATTGCAAAATGCCACTAGGGGTTACTAGTATCCAAGAATCCCTTAGATCCTTTTCTAGAACAAGGGGCTGCATACTCTGGACCCTCTTCCTAAAGGGATAATTCTAACCATACTGGGCATGTGTTAGGTGGGGGTAGGGAGGGCTTTGGGGAATTGAAGAGATGTGAGATTCAAGAGATTCTGAATGGGGCCTTTCCTGTATGCTTTTCTGTCACTACTGACATAAATGAACATGGTAAGAATGACGGGTTTTGAACGAAAAACTGCAGTCATAATTCTCTTGTCCTGTATACATACCCTCTGCCATATGAAATCTATTAATGAACCCCATAGGGCCATCTGGAGCTCAAAATCCATGCTCCATGTGGCTGCCAAAGCAACAATACTGAAGACAGGTCTGTCCAGGCCACTTCCCTGCTCAGGAGGCTGATAGGGCTCCCTATTGCCTATAGGATAAAATACAAACTCCTTTGTTAGGCATTTAAAATCCCCATCATCTGGCTCTGCTTGTTTTTCTGGACTGATTTCACTGTACTCCCCCTCATGTCTTTGACATTTCAGCAGAAAGGAATGTCTGGTACTATTCCCCATACTAGACACCCCATGTCCTGCCTCTCTGTCTTTGTAAAGGGCATTCCCCATTCCTGTAACTTTCTCCATTCTTACATCACCCCTACCCCTAACTCTTGAAATCCCCGGTTCCTTTAAAGCAGTGTTAACACACTAAAATAGAAACTGAAGCTTCAAAACGGTGCTTAAGGATCTCTGCCAGCCTGTGTCGACCTAGAAAACCACATATTAACATTATCTATGCTCTACTGTATTTTTATTTAGGTTGTTAAATGTTTCCCAATTCCGTGTTAATTTGGCTCACAACCTAATTTACAATTTCAGCCAGTTTCCCTCTGACCTGGAGGGCTGTGGGCTGCATCAGGAATGTTTCACTCCTCTATCTTGGGGGTCGGCTGTCTTTCATCCTTCGTTTTTTGAGGAGGAGCAATCGCTGGTCACGTCTTGCTTTGTCCATGAATTGTGTTTGAGAGGCAGAGCTGCACCAAGTCCTCAGCCTCACTCTCTCTTCCAGTCATCAGCGTCTAGCAATGGGACAAAAATCAAGACGACTGCTGATGACCAGGGAGGTGTCTTGGAGGCACTGGGGAGGCACCGGGCATCTTTGGTGTCTGTCCACACTCTCAGCAATCCACGGTGCCGGCTTCAGACGCCTTTGTGGACATTGGAACCCGTTGTTCTCATCCACCCATTCTGCCAGGGGAAGTCTGCACATGCTTGGGTTGGACAACCCCCTTGGTTTCCCTGACCTGGTTTAGCCCATCTGCCAAAATGGTTTACCAAGGGGTGGCCACTGTGCATGTGAGGGTGGGGCTGCAGGTGGGAGGTGATGAGCAGCCCTCCCAGCAGAGGTACTCATTCTCCCTAAACACCCCCTATCCCTTAAGGATCTGGGGATGGTTCAAATGCTGGGTCCACCTGAAACCTTTCTTAATCCCCCTGCTGTCACTGCTCTCCATTCTCTAAAATAATTTGTGTATATAACACACACACACACACATATTTGCATACACATTTCTTCTTTTTCTATCTTATATATTACATTTACTCATCTTTGTACCTGTTTCTCCTCAATAGAACGTAAGTTCCTTGAGGGCAGGGATTCTTCTGTTTCTTTTTTATTTCTGTATCCCTCAGTGCCTACCACATAGTAGGTGCTTCACAAATGCATGTGGGGTTAGAGTGGTTTTTGCATTTGAATGTCAAATTTAAATGTGAGGACCCAGACCTGGGAGCATGGAGGAAATGCTTCTGGAAATGTGGGATGAAGGATGCTGGAGGATTCCTGCTTCCTGGCTCAGAGCATCCCCAAGGAGTCAGTGAATGTTTCCCCTTTTTCTCACTGATGAGTGGACAGAGAGGGAACAGAGGGTGTCCACATAGACACCATTGGGCCCAACTGATGGCTCTTTGTCCTGGATGTGCTCTAGGGAAGATGAGCTCGAAGCCTCCAAGTGGGGAGAGAGACCTCAGACACAGATATCTTCACCTTGACCTCTTGGTGACCCTGAAGATCTGGGCCTTTTGTTTTTCTGTCCCTGTTGTGTTTTCTTCTTTCCTGTTCTTAGATGAATGGATCTAGGTGTGGGAAGGAGGAGGCTGCAACTTTGCAAGCTTCGAATAGTCAGAAGAATCTGAGGCCCAGGACCCGGAGTCTTGACCCGAGTTTTCCAGTAGCCAACCCCAGGGAGCACAGCCCAGAGGAGCCATTTGAAGAATCTAGACTGGTCATGACTCAATACTGAGATTACAGAATTAGCTAGCCCTGCTGTCAGGGACACGCTTAGAACTGTGGGGTAGAAAATCTTTTCTTTTCCTCTCCTTCTGCTTCTTTTTCCTTCTCCTCTCCTTCCCTTCCCCATCCAACTAGGAGAAGTCATAGCAATGGAAATATACACACCCATACACATATGTGTATAGGTATACACATGTATGTATATATGTATGTGTATATGTTTGCATACATACAAATACATACATGTATGTATGGGTTGGTTTTTTTTGTGTGGTTTTTGGAGGGCAATTGGGGTTAAGTAACTTGCCCAAGGTCACACGGCTAGGTTTTTTTCATTTGGGTGTGTGTTAAATGTCTGAGGCCAGATCCGAACTCAGGTCCTCCTGACTCCAGGGCCAACGCTCTACTCACTGCGCCACCTAGCCGCCCCATATGTATGTGTTTTGAGTGCCCCACAAGGCCCTCACTTCAGTCCTTCAAAAGTTCTACAGTCACCAATATGGCCATTCCTTCCTATAGTTTGAAACACAAACAAAACTAATCAATAAAACTGAAAATAAGCTGAAACAAACCAAGCTGCTCTGGGGGCCTCTTTCAGAAGACGAGGTCATTGGGTCACAGACTTAGAGGACTCAGAGGTCATCTGGTCCAACCTTCTCATTGGATAGTTGAGGAAACTGAACCCCACCCCATCCCAATTAAAAGGTTTGTCCAAAGCCACAGAATGAGAAATCACCAAAGTAGCTTAACTAAATGAATGGTTCAGGTAATTTCCAGGAATGTGCCTGGCATATAGTTGAAACTTAATAAATATTTCTCAATTGATTGAAAGTTGTTATTATTTTTTAAAATTATAGTTAAAGATGCAGAGCAAAAGAATGTCTCCATGTCAAACTGGGAGATCTTCTGAGTCAAAATGACATTCATGGGTCACATAAAATTTAAAGTAACTTGTTGGACCATTTAGCAAAGCTCAAGACTGAGGGCGGAGCCTAGGCTGAGATTGATTGTTTTTCCTAACAAGGATTTTTTAGGTTAAAATGATCCTTGTTAGCTAGTTAAACCCTGGGAAATTGCTAAAGGGAATTTCTTAATACAAAAGCATGTTTCTGATTTGCAAGATGGGATATTGTTTTCCATCTTCTCACGGATGTGCCTAGAAGAGAGAAAACCCTTCCAGACCACTGTTAAGAGAATGAGGAATAGCTGGAAAATGGGTGATTCATAAAAACCAAATTTGTTGAGGGCAGAAATCCTCCCCTGGTCAGTGGTTTAGCCTTAGAAAGCTGGAGGTCTCCACAGAACCCTTCAAAGAGGGTGAACATGCCTCTTTAAGAGGTCTAGCAGCACAATGATTTTCAACCTTTCTATGGAAACATGTCAACCACTGACTGGCTACTCCAACAGTCATTGGGAAGATAAATCACTTGATACACAAAGAGAAGAACTGGAAAATTCTGGGGCCTACTACAGTCTGGGAGCAGCGTGGCCACACCCAGGGTCCCGAGTCCTCCCTAGTGACCTCCCCAGCACTCCATGTAACAGACTTTACTTACTGTCCCACTCCATCCAAATATTCTCATCTTCTTCTAAAAAGTGGCATGGTGACTGTAGGGGGTAGAGTGTGGAAAGTCAGCAGGACTTGAGTTTGAATCTTGCTTCAGACCCTTGATAAGAAGGTGACCCTAGACAAGTCACCCTCTCAGTCAGTCAACAAGCATTTATTAACCATTTTCCATATGCCAGACACAGAAATGTCTATTCAAAGGTAGACAATGAAATGGTCCCTGCCCTCAAGAAGCTTACATTCTGATGGAAGAGAAAATGTGAACATATATAAGTATGTGCATAATATTTTTAAAGGGAAGTTTTGAGTAGGGATGGGGAAGGGGCGGATCAGGAACTCAGGTGCAAATCACAGCCTCATAGAGTTTCCTAGAGTACTGAGAGGTTTAGCAATGGGTCTGCTGTCACTTTGCTAGTAGTGTCAGATTGGAACTTGAACCCAGGCCTTCGCTATTATAAGCTAGCCCCCCCACAAAGGAACATATAGCTCCTGAAATATGAATGGTTTGCAGTAACTTAATATGTTGCCAGTCCCAGATAGCACGTACACATTTAAACAAGGGCCCTCAATGGTCTTATGTTGGTTAAGGGTAAATGTAAGAAAGGGATGAGCAGATTTGCATGGGAGGGCTCCCCAAATAACCTGGTCTAAGATCCTCTTCCTATGACTTGCATTGCCCTGCCCCTTCTAGGTGAAAAGCAAAACTCAAAACAAGTTGACCCAAAGGAGTAATTAATGGTAGGGCCAGCTGGCGAAGGAGATGCTATCAGGGAAGAAGGCTTTCTCTGCTGTTCCCCTTGAATCACAGCCCACTTTGCTGTACAGAGATAGGAGACTTCAGTGTGGGCCTACCTGGGTAATGTTAGCATTTCTACCTTCAGAGTGCCTACTATGGGCTGGGTGCTGTTCCAGGTGCTGAAGATACAAAGACGAAGGTGAGACAGTCCTTGCTTATGTTCTACTGGACAGCTGGGCTGGGCATATAACAATCAATAAGCATTCTATAAGAGCCTACTAATTGCTGGATATAAGGCTATAAAGACAAAGGTGAGACAATCTCTGTCCTTAAGGAGTTTATATTCCACTACAGGAATACAGGATCTGTGACCTGGAAGGTGCCTCAGTGACCTCAAAACTCAGCCTAATAGGCCTAGAATCTTCCTTAGTGTCCCCAAGATGTGACCATCCAGCCTTGGTTTGAAGACTCTGCAGAAGGGCAGCCCAGCTCTCCTGAGGCAGTCCATTGCACTTTGGGACAGACGTGATCATTAAGAAATTTTTGCTGACATCAAGCTTAAATGTGCCTCTTCCATGGTCCTGGATCAAGATCCTTAGATCATGTCTCTGGATTGCAAATCAAGCCCATTGCTCTTAGTTCAGCACAACAGAGCTGATTCCTTTTCTGTGGGGCATCACTCTCGCTCCCAGGCCATACACACTCCCAGTACTGGAGAAGTCACTGAGGCAGTGGCTGTCCCTAACTTCTGGCTACCCATCCCTTTATCTAAGTTGTCCTTGATAATTCAGGGGCACCCACAGGAGGGAAGCAGACTGATAGAACCCAGCACAGTACCAGAAGCACGATCTGAGGACCAGGGGTGAATTCCTACAGAGAACCATTCAGCATCTGGAATCTGGGGGAGGAAGACAAAAGCTCAGGGCTGCTTCTGAGGGGTGTCTGTCTCCAGCTGCACACTGAGCACATGAACCAGATGACCGAGCTGGAGGCCAGAAGGGTTGACCTCCACCCAGATTTCCTTACACCACTGAGAAGCAGACAGTCTGAGGAGAAGTGGGATTTTCCTTGGAAATGCAGACATCCTTTAAAAAAAAGTCTCAGCACTGATGTCTCCTTCCAAATTCTCAGCAAATTTACACCCTATTAAATCAATGAAAACTATAGCAAAAATATCTACTGTTTAAACTACTCAAAAAACAGCTTGGTATCAGTGAAAACAGAAGGATCTAGGGGTTTCAAAGGATGATTTGATAAGGAAGGGAAAGAGCTGAAACCTTTTTCCTATTTCTTCCTCTACCTATTTATGGAAAACAAATTTAATAAATTGGAAGAGAAAATTAAACAGAGTTTAGAATATCTTCCCTTAGCCTGCATAAAGAGAAAATCTGGTTTGCTTAGCTGAGGACTTGCATTGGAATCCAGAGACATAGGCTTACATCCTGACTTTGACACTTCTTGCCTATGTGATGTTGGTTCAGTCATCTCTTCTCCATGGACCTCAGTTTCCTCATTCATAAAATGAGAGTTCAGCTGGATGGCCTTTGAGGTCCCTTCAGGTATAAATGAGTGATCCTATAAATGCCTTGTATGTGTGGCCTTGGGAATGTACCTTAACCTCTCTGGACCTCAGTCTTATCATCTATAAAATGGGGGGGTCTAGATCATTGAATCCCCTTCTAACGCAGAGGTCAGACACTAACACTAGGTAGTGGGGGCTGAGGAAGACAGAGAAAGGGCTCCTTCCAAAGGCTGGATTTGAACTAAGTCTTGAAGGAATCTGGGAGGAAAAGCTGAGAAGGGAGAGTTTTCCAGGGGTGGGTGCTGGCCAGTGGAAACACAGTCTGGAGATGAATAGTTTTCTATTAGGAACAGAAAGGAAGTCAGTGTCACTGAACTGTCCTCCCCCTGGAGGGGAGCAGAGAGCAGGAAAGAACCTGCTTGTCAGGGCTTTAAATCCCAAGCTGATTTGATTCTCCTGCTAACTGGGAACCACTAATTTATCAGGGGAGTGACATGGTCTGACCCAGCCTTTGTGAAATGCCTTTGCCAGCTGAGTGGGAGATGGAGGGAAGGAAGGAGGATATCTGTGAGGCAGAGGCAAGGGCAGTGCCATTCAAGGGCCATGCTGGGACTCCAAGGATGGGAGGCCATTGGCTACAGTGGAAGGAAAACCAAACTGAGCTTTGGAGTTTGAAACCTGGCTTTGCCATTTTTTGGCTGTGTGACTTTCCCTTCCTGTGCCTCAGTGTCCTCCTCTCCAAGATGAAAGGATTGGACCTGAGGGCCCACAAGCTTCCTTCTAATGCCAGCTTTCTGGCCTTGAGATCCTTCGCCCTCATTGCACTGGGGCTGGTCACGTGTGCAGAATCAACCTTTGGGGCTGCAGGTGCAATGTCTTCCTCTGAGTCAGCTCGACTTTCTCCTTCAGCAGGAGGCCTTTCCCAGGCTCCCCTCTGGCCAACGCCTCCTCTGTTCCGGTTAGCTTCTGTCTGTTCTGTATCATCACAGAAGGGGCTCCTTCCATTAGAAGTGTGCATGCTTTGGAATGAAGGAATAGATTGGTTGTATATGTGTGAAGGATGCCCATTCACTTCATGAGAGTTTGTACTTCTCAAGGTAGGGACTATGTTTTGCCTTTCTTTGGATCCCTGTGTTTAAGAGCTATACTTGTGGACAATCTGATAGTTACTGGTCAGACTAGTTGCATGATACCCTTTTTAGGTGTTTAAGTCTTGGGAAGGCCAGCCCTGGCTAGTTTCTCTCCAGCCTTGTTCATCATGGGGCCATTGCACCATGTCCACCATCTTGGCTTCATCAGGGTTGGGGACTGGACAAAGTACCAGACTTGGAGTCAGGAGAGGTGGAATGGAATTCCCACTCTGCCATTTACTGGTTAGGTGACTCACAGAAAATCACTTAATTTCTCTCAGTCTTTGTTTCCTCATGTGTAATATGGGGGGAGGGGGGAGAGATGAGCTCTCACGTTCTATCCAATTCTAAATCCATGGTCTTATGCATGATCTCTACATAGGACTTTTTCCCTTCTCTGCTGTATTTTTCAGACTTCTACTGAAGATCTTGTTGTGGTATGGAGTGCCCCCACGTTCTCCAAGGCCATGCCAGTGGACTACAGGTTGGAAAGGGATTCAGGTCCATTTCCTCATGCCTTTTGCCCCTTTTTTTGGTTCCCAACCCCAAAGGATTAACTCTTCTTCCCTTCCCTGAATCCTCTCCCACATTCTGGGGAATTACTGAGTGAGGAAGATCATCCCACATTTCCCTCTTCCTGATTTTAATTCTTCCAGGCCTCACCATCACTCAGGCTCCATCTTAGTCCCATTCCTTCTTCCCTCCGGTCTTTTATGATCTGGAGGGAATTGTTTAACAATTCAGCCAAGTCATACTTCAGAGCTTCAAAATGAAGATAAAGGAAGGATGAGCTGATGGTTGGATTTGTGGATAAGGAACTGGCTATTTCATTTTCCCAGTTTACCCTGTCGACTTCACATCTAATGGCAAATGAATTCTTCTCTATGTAACTCAGTCTCCAGATGGCTCATAGTTTGGGATCATTCCAGCTGCCTTTACGTATTTGAAAGGTCACATGGAAGAGGGATTAGACATATTCTTCTTGGCCCTGATGGACATAACTAATCCATCTGTGTTAGAAGTTTGTCATCATAAGTATCATTTCTAGAGCCTACAAAAATCAGAGCCACCGTAAGAGGCATCATGGTGGAGAGGCCAGGGAGCTGGACCTGAAGTCAGGAAGAATCCAGTTCAAAGCCAACCTCAGATGCTTGCCAGTCGTATGATCATGAACAAGTCACTTACCCTCCTTGGGATGTACGTCCCTTATTCCTAAAGTGAGGAGATCAAGCAAGAAGAACTTTGTACAGTTACTTGTTGGAGATGGAAAAGAGCCCTGGGCTCACCTGGCAAAGGAAGGTCTGGATCTTCACATAAGCCTGTGGATGTCAGGAGACCTGTCAAAGACCTAGATTATCGTGGATTCCTTGTAAGGCATGCATGACACTGGGGAAGGTATTGAGGAAAGAAGATTGCTGTTACATGGAGTGAGCTAGCTAGTTGCTAGAGGAGACTGCCTAGGTCCCCAGCTCCGATGCAAGCAGCCAGGGTTACAATGTATATCACATAAGGGGCAGCCTTTATTTAATAACAGAAATGCAAAACCATGAATTTCCTATTATTCTTCTTCCTCTTGGTTGAGTCCCACCTTCACCCTTGGGTCCTATACAGCTAAACAGTTCTCATACATCTATGTGTGTGAGTGTGTGTGTGTGTGTGTGTGTGTGTGTGTGTGTATAAATATATGTTTATATCAAGGATAGGTACAATGGTATATGTGAGGTGGCAAAGTCACAAAATTTAATTTCTTTTTCATTAAGTGAATGAAATTAACACCAATGATAACATGTCAAGTTTTTTTTTTCATCGAAAACACACTAAAAAATCAATCCACCAAAGCAAAGCAGAAGTAAGTACTTGTGACCCACAGGACCTTGCTGGGTCCTAGACAAAACCAGGAATAAGGGGTGGACAACACAGTGGCAGTTACTGATTTGAATTTCATGTAAGGGTAGATTTGCTGACAAAGGGAACTTCCCATACAGATATCTTCTTCCAAAGTGGAATGGACCATTTGGGTGGGTGGTGGGTTATCAAATCACTTGTTGGGAATGTCAGGGAAGGGTCCCTCTTTCTAGTCTGGGCTGGACCTGGTGCCCTTGAGGTTCCAAGACTCTGAGTCTGAGGCTGGATTTTCTGAGAGTTAGGATGCTACAGATTAAAGATTCATGGTCTTGAAAATCTGTGGCCTTTGCTTTGTGGTGGTGGGGAATGTCTGCTAGGGTCCACGATGAGGTGGATACTTTTTTTTACTTCATGCCCTTTTTATTAGGACAAAATTCAAATAAAATAGCTCCTCGAGCCCAAGAGAACTTCCTTCAAATTACCAAACGTTTCTTTCAAAGGCTCTTTTCTGTATTTCCACCCAGCAGCCTGAGAATTGGCCTGGCCCCCTCCTTCCATCTGCAGCCTCCCACTCCATCCTGGGGGATGGCTTTGATTCCCAGAAACATGTTTCTTATTAACGACAAAACTCTGCCTCGCCTCTCCAAGTTCACCACACGCTTCTTCCTCTGCCAGTTTCCACTGACTAGACAAGTCTTGTGATTCAAATACTGGTGATGTCAGCAATAATCGTAGGGGTGGTGGCTGGGTGGCTTTTTTTTTTCTTCTGGAAGACCCCACAGAAGTGATTTGTGAAACCCATTTGGGAAGACCGAGAGCTGATTCAAATGAGAATGACAGAGCCCAAGCCGCCCCTGTCCTTCCGTGACATATCAGACATGGTATCAGGACTGCTCAGTCTTGGGTGAAGATGTGTGCTCTGGACAGAAAGCCAGGAGACTGTGCTCAGTCAGTCAGTCAGTCAGTCAACAGGCATTAATTATGTGCCTAATGTGTACCAGGCACTGGGGGTACAAGGAAAGACAAAGATGTCTCCTGCCCTCAAGTAGGTTATTTTCTAATGGGAGTTGATGTGTAAAGAAATACAAGACACTTATAAGAGAAATGCAGGTTAGGTGGAAAGTAATCAATCTTTGACCATGAGCAATTTGAGCCTCAGTTTACTCATTTTACAATGGGACAACAATAACCCTACCTCAAAAGGTTCTTGCAAATGAAATGGATATAAAGTGCTTCTGATATTTAAAAAGCTATCTAAATGTCAGATATTATTGTGGTTGATGCTGCAAGTATGACTTAATGGGCTCCTGGTAAGCCTAGATCCTGTCATGAAACTCAGGCTGTTGGATTTGGAGTCTGAGGACCTGGGTTCAAGTCCAAACTCTTATATATACTACTTCTGAGACCTTAGACAAGTCACTTACCCATCTCCGAGCTTCAGTCTCCCGTAAAATGAAGGGGTTGGACTTGAGCTCCTTTCCACCTCTAGATCTATGACCCAAAGAGGACTTCAGCTCCTTTTAGCTCTCAATCTATATAGCCCTAAGACCCTTCAGTGTCTAGAACCATGGTTTTTATAAGCAAGTTTCCACTGAGTTGTAGTTTTGCTTTGAAATACCAGCCAGGTCAATGACATTTGGGTGGGGTTTCAGGAGGGGTTGGTTGGGGTTTGCTAATTGTTTCATTCACAAAATGAGGACTCAGTTTGCCTCTAAGGATCTCTCTGACTCTAGATCAAAAGCCCCATGGGTGTCCCAGTGAAAGTGTTGCCTTATGAAAGAATTCTCTCTAATTCTAGTGCCTTCCCTCTGTGGATTATCTGTGTATGGTATATGTGAATGTATGTGTGTGTATATGCATGAATGCATACATGCTTATATATATATATTTTCATACGTACATGCACATGTAAATAAATGTATGGGTGTGAGATATTATAAAAAAGGAGTTGATAATATTTGGCAACTGACTGGACATGGGCAGAGAAGATCAGAGGATAATAGATTTAATGCCCGAAGGACCCCTAGATTTGATAGCCCACCCCCTCATTTTACAAATGAGGAAATTGAGGCAAACAGAGGTTAAATGACTTGCCCAGAGTCACACAGCTAGTGAGTGTCTTGGACTGAATTTGAACTCAGGTCTTCCTGACTGCAGGCCCCCTAGCTGCCTTGAGGGAGAGTCAAGAGGTAGCATGAGTTAGGCCAGTCAGCCACTGCCACCACCTCAACCACTACCTAGGGAAAGTGAACATGCAATCCTTCTACCACCCTGTCAATAGAAATGGTAGGAGGGAAGATGCCCTGGCCTCCACCCTGCAGTGGTCCCCTAAGGACCATGGGTTCTTCCATATAGTCTAACAGCCAAAACCTCTTCTAAGGTGTTGTCTCTCCCATTAGAATGAGGGCTTCTTGATTTTCCATTTGAGTTCTCAGTGCTTAGCACATAGTCATTCTTTAATAAAACCCCTTTTCTTTCACTCAT
Organism: Gymnobelideus leadbeateri; assembly: GCA_011680675.1. Taxonomy (NCBI): domain Eukaryota; kingdom Metazoa; phylum Chordata; class Mammalia; order Diprotodontia; family Petauridae; genus Gymnobelideus; species Gymnobelideus leadbeateri. The sequence continues at coordinate 316,130 of WOXC01009473.1, forward strand.
TAATAACTCTCTGATTGCAAATCTGGTTGCTTGAAAGGATTGTAATGCCCTTAATTGGACAGTTCATAGGGGGTGGGTGTAAAGAGGGAGATCCTGAATTCTGTTTTGGACCTGTTGAGCTTGAGAAGCCTATGGGACATCCAGGTGGGGAGGTCTAGCAGCCAACAGGAAATAGGACCCTGGGGCTCAAGAGAAGGAGAAAGGGCCTTGAAACTAAAGGAGAGGAGTCCAGAATTTGGGATTGGAAAGGAAGAAAACCAGACATGTTGATTGTACACTATATCCCAATGGGAAAATGTCCTGGCCCATCCTTTTTTGGATCAAAAATAACTTTGTGGTCTCGGTTTATAGGATCTGTTTTCCAGGGCTTGATAACAATGGAAATACTCCATTCTCATCACCCCATGGTCTCTGAGGCTGTCTGGGGCCACATCCTCTCTCAATGCCATCCTTCAGTGACCTCCATTGGTATTTCAGGCAAGTGAGAGAAGAAAGCATAATCACTGAGATGAGGGTGGGCATCTAGTGATGGGGCCAGTGGAGCAACATGAGCCAGTAGAAATGTGTCTATTAAAAGAGTGTTGCCCTTTGAAACGTCATGGCACAATGAGATGATTGGATTGGATTGACCAGAGTTCCCAACAACCAATGGAAGTAGCCACTTAAGAGGGTTATTTTGGTTTTTTGTTTTTCTAGGAACAATGATATAAACAGCAAGAGAAAGCTCAGAAGGTCACACTCAGGTGGGGCAACTTTGGCACTGCCAGGTTACACTAGGAAAAAATAAACCATACATAGTAAAGTTAGCAGTGCCATATGCGTCCCTCTTTTCTGTTCTCTGTCTCTGTCTCTGTTTCTCTCTGTCTCTGTCTCTCCGTATCTCTCTCTGTCTCTGTCTCTGTCTCCTTCTCTCTAACATTTTAGTTCAGGGCCCCCATTGTCTCTCACCTGAAGTATTACAAACAGCCTCCATGTTGGATCCCTGGCTTCCAGTCTTTCCAATGGAACCTTCATGGAACTGTGAACATACTCTTCCCAAAGTACAATCTGGCTGTGTCACTTCCCTGTTCCCAAACATTCAGTGTCTTCCTAGTACTCTCTGATACAGGAGGAACTCCTCATCAGGCTTTGGAAGCCCCCCTTCCCCATTCTGGCTTCATCCTGCCTTTTCACAATTATGGCATGGTACTTCTCCTTTATGAACTCGATGTTCCAGACAAACAGCCCGAGTTGCTGGTCCCTCAAGTTGGTATTCCATTTCCCACCTCCAGACCTTTGCACAGGCTGTCCACGTTCCTAGACCATACTCCCTGCTCAGCTTCATCTCTTAGAATCCCTAGATTCTTTGGAGACTCTTCTCTCCTGATCCCTATTTTTGGGATTCTCACCCTCATTATCTTATTCCTAATAATCTGTTCATGTATTTTGTGTCCCAGTAGAAGGTAAAGTTCTTGAGGCAGAGACTGTTTTCTTTTTTGCCTTTGTGGGGACAAACTGGAAGAGCCCTAAAGGTTATACAATCTGCCTCCCTCCCCATTTTCAAGGTACAGAAACTGAGGTTCAGGAATTTAAGCACAGCACCTAGGTTTCATATCTGGTTAGTGGTATCACCTGGAGGGTGATTATTATTAATAAATCAATGCTTGTTGTATTGAATTAATTAATTCTATTTTCAATAATAGGGAGAAACAAAGTAGTTTAAAAGAAAGCAGCATGTTGAACCTGGAGCTATAGAATGAATTAAATTATCATATTAATAGTAGAGTCAGGCACAGCTCAGTTTCAGCCCAGCTTTAGAGGAAAATTCCCCTCCTGGAAATGAATTTGAAAAAAAAAAAAGCAGCTCGGTAAGGGGAAACCAGTGGAAGAGCTGGCAGTGAGATGTTCTCAACCTCTCACCCACACTCCTTTTAGAGACCCAACCAGCGGGACCCCAGGCAATGATTCAGATTTTCCATGGCTGTCATGTGGATGAAATGGCATCTGAAGACACTCATTCCCACTCTGGAGTAGGTGATCACCCTGCATACTAATTGGCAGTGAAGTCTTGCGTATTATTCATGCTCCCAGGGGCCACTCCCAGGGGCCCCTCCCTTGTGTCAAAGTCGAATGTTCAGTGGACATATGGAGATAATATTGATGCTACAGGTCTCAGACACTGGCTGACCCAGAAGAAGCTAATGACTTCCTTGTCTTCTTTGGAGAAACATTGCCATTCCCTGGTTCCCAAGGACATGGCTCGATGTTTTTGTCTCCCCACCCCCTTTTTATTTACATCCTTTTCCATTATTGGGTTGGATATTTCATTACATTGATTAGTTATAAAAGCCCCTATTCTGATGGCACACTGGGATGGAGACATTTGTAGTTTAATAGTTAGCGAGCTAGGGCCTCCCTGATTTGGGTTCTCCATCCACTGGTGCAGATTTTGCTGGGAGGAGCTACTAGTTGGGGAATCAAAAAAAAGGCCTCCAACAGGTGGTGATGCTTGAGCTGATGGCGCTCATGGGGCAGAGGGGACTGAATTCTTGGGGCAGAACCAATAGACCTCTGGCAATGCTTACCAAGCTGGGAAGTCTAGGGACTTTCCCAATATCTGATCAGCTGAAGGAAGATTAAGGAGTCTCATTACTAAGTTGGCCATGAGGGGATGAATTTTTCAGCCACACCCAGGTGGTCTTGAAGACCACCCACTGGTTCATAAGCATATAGACTCAGAGGTCTAGAGAGGGTGGCAGTCAAGTCTAACCTTCCCAATGTGTGGGTGAGAAGGCTGAAGCACAGAGAGTTATCCAGATAGTGAGTGGCAAAGCCTGGAGTCAGATCTGGATCCCACAGCTCTAGATACAACACACTGTCTGCAGTGATCTGCACTGGGGGAAGACATGCTGATGAAATCCCAGATCCTAGAAGCACTGACGCAAATAGTTATCAAGAAATCCTGTGGTGAAACTGGATATTCCCTGAAAGAATCCAAGGGAAGAGACTATTGCTTCATGTTCTCCTTTGGTACTAAAAAGTAGAACTTCCCCGGTGTCCCATTAGGATGTGTGTAATTTTTTCTGTCTTACATTTCTATGGTATATTGCCGCCCACATAGTTCACAGAACAGATGGATACATTGCTTTTCCAAGATAATTGTGGAAATGCTCTGGGATCTGCTGTGACTTACAGAAAAGTCACACAGGTCAGAAGAGGCTACTTGGAGGGTGGGAGCTCCAATGGGAATGTCTGCATCATGCTGGGATGTCAAGGACTTAGACACAGAGTAGAGGATCTGGTGGAAAAATAAAGGCTATGGGGGGAAAATGGCAGCCTGAACAATAAAAGGGAGATGTGCAATGTGCTTGAGATGACAAAGGGGGCCTTGGACAGAAGGCAGCTGGAATTAGTGATTCAGGGTGGTGTTTGGGAAAGGTCAAGGAATATCCTTTCCATGCAAATCCCCACAGGCAGGAGAGTTGGTGGGAAGGGCTTTAGAGACCTGGTCTGAGGGAAGGATGCTTCCAAATCAGAGGGAGCCTGAAGAACAACCCTGCCTTGTTTCTTCACCACATGGAGGGCTAGCTTCCACGCTTAGCACTAGGGTGAACAAGAATGCAATAAAGGCTTATTGATCAATTGATGTCACACGAGATGTTTTATAATGTTCTGAGAAGGAATTTCTTGTCTGCAGCCAGTTAATGTGGATATTTCACGAGGCACCAGAGAAGACATTCACTGACTTGTTAGCAAGCTAACACTGCTTGCCATTTGTTTCTATCTGAAAAGATGATCAGCGTCTGGTGGAGAGGGCAAAGGAGAGGCTTTTGAAAATGGGCTGCTCTCAGATCTTTTTCAAAGGATACATAGGAAAGATGGAGGCAGGGCCTTATGATCAAGGATTAGTGAAGAAGAGGCAGTGCTCTTGAATAGACCCAGGAAAAGGGGAAAGACAATGTGATCCTGAGTTTGGCAAAGATGCCAGGTATGATGAAGAGGTTTCCCCAGGTGCTTCGAGGGAGGCTCCCCTCAAGGGCCAGGGCACACATGAGGACCCTCCTGCCCTCCCCAGTCCCCAGAATTACTTTGCACAGATTGCCTAAGTATCTATCCCATTTTCTCTGACTTCTTCCGAGGTGTATCCCCAAAGGACTTGCTAACTCATCTATCTCTGTAGAGGCCTTGTCTTCCATAGACTGAGCCTGAAAAGGGACTGTTTAATCTATCTCCCCTCATTTTATGGGCAAGGAGAATGAATCTAAGAGGGCTGAACGACTTGTCCAATGTCATACAAGTAGCAACGAGCAGAACAGGGATTTGAATTCAGGTCTTTTGGCGCCAGTATAGACGCCTGTCTCTAACTTTTCATCGGGAGATCGAGTGCCCACGAAGGGCCATTCTTTTTTCACACTGGAGTGGATTTAGGAGTAGTAGCCAGGCGCCCCATGCAGGGGGTGCTCCATCTTCTCTGCTGCTTCCCCCCCCCCCAGATTCCATTCTACTCTGTCTACGTTTCTGGTTTGGTCAAACTGTCTTCTGATTTATGGGTTGGCTTAGAGTCTTAGGCTTAGAATGTCCAGGAATCTCCCCAGGACTTTGCTAAGCATGGCAGCCAGCTGCTGAGACACCATCATGATAACAAACTCTTTTTGATCATCTGGAGGATTGTGAAAGAAAGGGATCTGTAATGACCAAGATGTGCTTGTGACTCGGTGATAATCTTGGTGGAGGCTGGGGGCATGGGGAGACTGCCATTGTCACTGCCTCAGGCTCCTTGAGGACAGGGGCTGATTCATCTTGGTCATTGTATCCCTGGTATTTTGCACACAGCAAGCATTTAATAAGTGCTTGTTGGATTAGATTGAATATGACCTTGAGACCTGATGAGGCCATTCATTCAATAAATCAATCAACAAGAATCTTTTAAGCTCCTACTAAATGACTAAGAGTTATTCTAGGGGTAGAAAGATTTAAAAGTAAAACCAACCCTCTGGGGTCTTTGTTGTGGCCCTGCTGTGTGTCTCTTGCATGGCTCCTAATCTCAAGGGGCTTCTTTCTAGTCTAGCTGGGGAGGTGGCAAGACCCAGAATCATAGATTTAGAGCAGGAAGAGACTTTGGAGGCCATTGAGTCCAACTTCCTCATTTTACAAACAGGGAAACTGAGACCCAAAAAGGTTAAACAACTGGACCAAGGTCACAAAGGATGTAAGTGACAGAGCAGGACTAAAACTTGGCTTTTTTGACTCCAAATCCAGAATTACTTTAACCATACCGTCATGTTTCCTCCTGAATCAGGGTGAGTGCACCCTTGTTAGAAAGACCACTTAAGTGAGCCCTTTAACTTTCTGTCCTTAAAGAAAACTAGTAAGAAGTAGCCAGAGCCCTTCAGAAAGGCTTGGGAGTTTTCTCAGCTGTTGGTGAAAAGGGGCATGGTTCATCCTTCCATCCCATATTTCGAGGGTGACATCTGGTGGCCAAGAAAGATTAAAGGTAAGGACTGGTAACAGCCTTTCCCTCTTCTTTCTCTATCCAGCTTGATTCCTCCCCATGACCAAGAAGGGACCTGTAGGGAACCCGCGAAGGGCACGAGGGACGAGGCAGGGCACGGAAGCCCAGGGCTCTCCTCTTCCAAAGCCCTCGGGCCACAAGATTCTTCAGGTTTAGGAAAGGAACAGAACATTTCCCAAAGATGAAAATGAGCAAAGGGGGAGCAGGGAGTGAGGGATAAGAAGAAAAGAAATGGATGTGATGATGGGAAGAGAGGGCGAGAGTGTGAGCAACTGATTTGTACAATTAATTCTTCTGTGTATTTCTCCATGTTTGCTCTATTTCCCCCATAGAATGGAAGCCCTCTGAAGGCAGGACTGTTTCATTTTTGTCTCTGTAACCCCAGTGCTTTCCTTGCATGGCTCTGGGCACACAGTAGATGCTCAATATATCCTTGTTGAATTTAAAAAAGAGAGATAATGCAGTGTAGATGAGAAAAGTCACTAAGCAGAAGCCACACTGTGAGTAACTAAAGCAGCCATGGTGTCCTTCTCTGTCAGAGGATCCTGGATGCAGAGCTGGTAGGGGCCTTAGCCACATCCAGGGGAGGACACCGTGATCCAGAGAGCTTCAGTGCCTGAGGATCACAGGGCCTTGGACTCAGAGCTGGAAGGAGGCCAGCCCCCTCATTTGTACAGGGGAGGAAACTGAGGCAAGGTGGTTACTAACACAACTAAGAGGCAGCGTGTGAACGCAGTATTCCCGGTTCTAAATCCAGAGCACTCCCCCGCTCTGCCATGTTGCCTTCTCAGATAAAAGGAGGGCTAATATGGGGGCAGAGGGGTAGATGCATGACCAGGTGCAGGGTTTTTATGTTTAGCTGCCTATCGTGGTGGGGGTCACTGCTGCTGCTGCTGTAACAAGAGAGGATTAAATTTCAAGGTGGAGGAAGAAGGAAGAGAAGAATGTTTTAAACTGTTGTGTACCAACAAAGGCACCAGTGGAAGAAGGAAGTCCAAAGGGATACCAATGGGCCAGACAGAAAACAGACAGAAAAGGAAGCCCAGCCTCAACCTCTCACTTTTAGGCGAGAAAACAGAATCAAAGAGAGGACAGACTTTCCTGTGGTCCGTCAGGTCATCAGTGGCAAGATCAGGACCAAAATTCCATTCTCCCAAGCCGTGGGCCAGCGTGGTCCTCAGAGGCTGTTTCTCCAGGACCTGGAGCATCAGGGAAGACACTGAGCCATCAGTTCTATGATGAGGGGCCTCTGGAAATAGATGTAGAAGGGAAGGTCTTATAGCCAAGTGACCCTGCAGAAGTCATTTCACCTCCTTTAGTCTGGGGAGGCAAGGTGGTACCTTGGAGAACAGGCTGGCTCAAATCCTGGCCCTGCCACCTCTGTGACCTTGGGCAAGTCACTTCAATAAACATTGATTAAGTGCCCACTCTGTGCCAGACACAGTGGTCTTCCCTAAGCCTCGGTTTGCCCATCTGTAAAATGAGGGGGGTTGGATCACTGGTCCTTGAGTTCTCTTGTGGTTAAATCTGTGATTCCACGATAGTAAATACTTTCCCCTTCCTGAGCCTCAGTTTCCTCATTTGTAAAATGTAGCAACAAGATGGCTTCTAGAGTCCCTTCCATGATGCCAGTAATGCACCTGCATCTCTAAATCCATGATCTTAAAATGGAGGTGGTGCAGGACCTTGAGTCAGTGGACCCGAATTCTGATCACCTCTTATGCTGATTACCTGTGTAATTCCTCATCTGTACAACAAGGTTTGGACGAGCCCTTCAGAGTCTAGATGTCAGATCCCACGAGCCCCCACCAGGAAGACCTTCTCACCCATAGCTCTCATGAGCTTCCAAATTCTTGAACATGTTTCTGAAGGCCAATCAGATCCGATATCCATCCTCCGAGCCTTCAGCCATACTGAGTCCAGGGGCTGAGGCGCTAGATGCCCATGCCCTTGGGCAGGTGTGCCCCCTGCCCAGCATAATAGGGACATTTCTTTCCAGAGACCTGGAGAGCTGCCCAGAGCCAGCTGGAACCAGAGAGCAGACACTAGGCCTTTCTTAGCAGTCATTCTGCACCATTCCACCAGCGTGTAGGGAGGGTTTGAGAAGCCTGGATAATATTACTGGTGTCACTGGCTGGCTGCTCTTATAATTGAAAGGGGCAGAGAAATGTGTTTGAAAACTCAGAGCAAAGAGCCGTCAAGACGAATGCAGGGCCGTCAAGACGAATGCGTTTAGATAGGAGACAGCCACAGCTGTTGAGCTGACCCATCCATGTGCAGCAGGGGCAGAGGGTCAGCCTCAGGCCAGGGATCCTGCTGCTCATTCCTTGCCTATTGTTGGGGCCCAGTTAGGGTGGAGAGAGGCTGCCACAGAGAGTCTGACTTTTCTGGGGTGACTGTGGAGCCGGAAGGGGAAGGGGAAGGGGAGCTTTCCTCTCCGACCTGCCTGTTGGACTCTTCACAGATCCTCAGCTTAGTAATCACAATGCAGTGGAAAGCCTGCCAGGTGTGGAGGCAAGAGAACCAGCCTTAGAGCCCCAGCTCTGTTTGTGGTGTGACTTTTAGCAAAACATTTCCCCTCCCTGGGCCCCAGTGTCCTTTCTGTAAAACGAGGGGGTTAGCCAAGTTCTGTCAGGTCCCCTCCAGCCCAGAGCCACAGTCCCATGGTACTTGCTCACATCACCTCCTTGGGCCTCAGTTTCCTCATCTGTAAAGTGAAGTCAATGACACTAATCATTGCCAAGGTTTCTAAAAAGAAAATCTAGAATGTGCTCCTCACGTCCAGGCTGGCACCCTGCTTGAGCACAGCCAGAGGAGGCAGGTGCCAACGTGCTCCAGTGTTGCACTCGGGCATTTTTCTAGCTATTTCAGGTAGAATGACAAGCATTCTACCAGGTGCAGAGTGCTGGCAATGGTGCGGAGTCCAGAATCAGAGGAAGGGAGTCCAAAGCCTGCTCTGCAAGTTCTCACTGAGCTGTAATACCGTGGATCGAGAGATGGACAAGACCCTCAGGGTCATCTGTTCTGATGCACTCACTTTATTCCTCTGGAACTCCACCATGTCATCTGCAGGTGTGGGCTAGGGGACCTCAGAGGACCTTCCTGGGGCTCTTCCAAAGCTCTTGTCTGAGGGAGGTAAAACAAGGATTCCTATCCCCATCTCATAGATGAGGAAATGGAAACTCAGCCATGTCAAGGAATCTGCCCTTGGTCACCCAGCCAGGAAGTGTCTGAGAACTGCATGTAAGCTCCTTGAGGGCAGGGACTGTCTTTCTCTTTGCTTCTCTTATATCCCCAGTGTCCGGCATAGAGTAAGTGCTTAATAAATGCCTGCTATTTTAATAAATGCTTATTAACTGCCCAACTCACATTTAAGTAATCAAGTATGAGCAAGGGAGCCTTCAAGCCAAATCCTCCTCCTGAAGGGGACTTTTTATCCTGTTCTCTTTCCAGCTTCTTTCTTCTGGGAGCCCACTTGGGATGAATGCTCTGCCCCAAGTACAGAGAGGGTATTTTAGCAGCTGCTAGTTCAGGATGGCTTTTCCCACTCCCATCCACACTGGCCTGCTGGGCATTTCATCCCTGGCCTTCCTGTGTTTTAATGCCCTATGTCTACTGTGCTAGGGGGACAGTTGGCATTTGGACCAGAGCCCTACCCATGATGTCCCTTTTCAGAAACCCTTACAGTGACTTCAGATGTTATAGAAGTGAGTAGGTTGGTTTGGACAGAAATTTCCCAGAGTGAACTCTGTGTAACAGCAATAAGAGAAAAATAGATTGATAGTATTAATAATAGTAGCAACAGCAGCAGCAGTAGTTGTAGTAGTGGTGGTGGCTGCTAACATGTCTAGAGTGACTACTATGTGTCAAGTACTGTGTTAAGGACTTTATAAATATTATCTCATTTGATCCTCACAGCAACCCTGGAAGTAGGTGGCTACTATTACTCCCATTTCACAGAGGAGGAAACCGAGTGGTTCTTTAGGAAGATGGGACTTGGTCCATGGGAGTCCAGGGCCCCTGTGAGGAGCCTCAGACCATGGAATCCCCAGAGAGGAAAGTCCACGCAGCAAATCCAGTTACTCTCAAGCTCTTCTGATTTGACTCGTTTCTCAGTCACCAAAGAAACGCTGAAAGAGAAAACCATCACAAATGGCCCATCCATTGGGAAGAGCCAGAAGGAAACTTACTGACCAGTCGTTTTTTCCCCCACTCCCTCTATTCCAAGCCTTCACTCCCATTGAAAGGTCAGTAATAGCCACATGCCAGTAGAGAATCCTTTTTGGTAACTAGTATAAATGTTGATTCTAAATACAAACATAAAGCGCCTACTTGGATGTTTTCTACGTTTCCAAAAATAGTTTGTCGACTCAGCCAGAATGAATGTTCTGTGGCTGGAGTTTCCATGGAAAGCCTGAGCTGGAGAGCAGCAGAGAAGGACTTTAGCGATGGCAGGCACTTCCCCGCCCCTCCCTGCCAGTTCATGGCGCTGCCATCTTGCTGATAAAACAGGCTTTCTTTATTTCAGGACCAGTGTGCATTACCTGCTTGGGTTGTTTGTTTAGGCAGCGAGGCCAAAGGCACTGAGCCGTATTCTATTCTCAGGAGAGTTCACAGTCACTCCACATGCATTCCGTCAGTAGAATAGCACATGGGGCTAGGCAGTCTGGCTTGGCCCCAGATGCCGATGAGCATCTCAAAGCTTAGCCAAAGAAAGAAACCAAATGATCCTATCATTGAGCAAATGGCCCCATGTTGGGAACAGGGGCTGGGGCTTCTCAACTGAGTGTTTGCAATATTTCATGATGTCCTTTCATGAGCCCCTCCCTCAGTCAACACCAACAGCAACCATGATATAACATAGGAGATGGGACTCAAGGACTGATACGGCTGAAAAATTCATCACCCTGTGGTACAGCTTTGGGGTGAATTTTTCCAAATTTAGGTCCTCAGAGGGCAGACATTCTGTCCCTGACTGGGTCAACATTTGGAGTCTTTCCAGCATGGTAGAATCATCTTGGACTTGGACATAATAACTTTTGGGAACCCAGGGTCAGTCACCTCTGTGCCACCTGGAGACAGCAGAGTGAGGTGTGAAACCCTCTTCAGCTTTGAGCCTAAGCTAGATTTCTCCTATGATGATGAAAAACACCTTGATGGACATGCCGGCAACCAGTGATTCTTATACTTACTTTCCCATCTCTCCATTTTCCAAATAAATCCTTGCGGATACACAGGAATAAAAATTTTCAAGAACTATGTAATCTATACAATATTTGGCTATCTATCTTCTATTTGGTTACCTAATAATGATAAACATTTTATATTAATTTGTGATCTTGTAGCAAAAATATATACTCAGTGAGACTCTAGGTTAGGGGTTCTTAATTTTGTGAACTTGTTTAAAAATTAGTAACCATATTTAAAAATAATTAGTTTTCTTTGTAACCCTGTGCATTTTATTATATGCATTTAAAAACATTGTTCTGACAGAGTGTCCATAGACTTTACCAGACTACTTGCCAAAGGGGTCTAGGACATACAAAAAGGGGGAGAACCTTTGTTCTAGACCCAGAAATTCAACATGAGTCTAGATGTTAGAATTCTAAATTTCCTTCTGAAACATTTCTCTTTCCCCAGAAATCATGACTTCTATGTAGTCATATATGAAAGAGGAGTGAACTTGTGTCTGTGTTTAGAAAAACACTCAATGCCACGTAGGAATATGAGGCCAAATTCTTCATTTGACAGATGAGGAAACTGAGGCTCAGAGAACCTGCGGGGTTTGCTCAGTCACACAGGTAATCAATAGCAGAAGTGGCATTTGAGCTCAGGGCATGTGTATTCTATCCACTGTCTCCCCCCCTGCCCCCGCCCCCACCCTGATAGCTTGTTTTGGACTCTGTAAGACCTTTTTCCGACCCAGAAACAGCACATCCAATTGGCGTGGGCTGTGGAGAATATCAGAAGGAGAGGAATATGGATGTTGTCATTGGTTTTCTAACTCATAGACACACAGGGTCATATATTTAGAGGGAAGGGATTTAGAAGCCACTGAGACCTGCTTTTCTAGTTTATGCTAGATTCAAGTTCCCTGAGGGCAGGGACATTCCTTCCTTCTGAGATTATCCCCAGTTTAGCCCCCATAAGTTTGCTTGCCCTTGGTGGTTTACATGTTGTCTATCCCACTGGACTGGGAGCTCCTTGAGGGCAGGGACTCTTTGCATCTGTAGGTCTCCCAAGAGCTTAATACAGCACCTGTCGTGTACATGGTGGACAATTAATGAATGCTTTCTGAGTTATCTTTTTTAAACCTTCTCTCTCTCCTAGGTCCTTGTAGTTTTTTGTGTACATTAGGAACTTAATAGAGGTTTGTTGAATTGAATTATATTGCATTTGATTTTCTCTTTGAGTGGGATTTTTGTTTTGGGGACTGTATTTCACCCCCAGGACTGCCACAGTTCCTCTATAATAAGGTGACAGTAGTCTCTAATCACACATGTGTTCTTTGGATTCGGGTTGTCTTCTGGGTGATCCTTCTCCAGCTGCCTTCAGGTCTCATTTGGAAATGGATGGGTTTGTTTGGAGATACTGCTGTGTCAAAGATGCCTGCGTGGTGCCTGTTCATTTATTTGCTCTGTCTTTGTGAAGTGGCATAGTTGGTGGTTAGAGCTGGGTCAGCCCCAAGGTGCACGCAACAAGAGATGTGGGCTATTTCCTACCAAGAGGCCAAGGGAACTGTCACTCCTAAGTTTCATGCAGACAGGATCTTCACCCCCTGGATGCTGTCAGAAAAAGACAGACTGCCCTTGGTTGCCCTTGTTGGTTGGTTGTTTAAAGACCCAGCTTGTTCTAGCCATGTAGTCAATGGAAAAGGGTTATTCTCACCCATGGTGGTAGACTAAAGAATGACTCCTCCCAGGAGTAAGGCTGCTCCATCTCCCATGTGGATGCCTCCATCTTGGGTGATCTGGCTTGTGCAAAACCTGGACACACATATTTTTAAAGGAGACAGTGTCTGCCTGAAGGAACTTACATTCCAATAGGGGAAGAAAAGACACATAATAAGGCAATGAATAGCAAAGGGGGTTTTCTTCTGGGGAGATAAAGAGAGTATGTACTGGGTAGAGGGAGGTCTGAGTCCCAGGTCTGGTGGGGAGAGTGTGGTCCAGGAGGGAAAAGCAAGTTAATGGCAGCAGACAGGTGCTGAGATGGTCTGGATGGATGGGTGGGAAACCGACAGTCTAGGTCTAGGGCCAGCCACTAGAGTGGCCAGAGTAGGCTGGTTTGACCACACTCAGTCACCAATCAACTGTGTTAGTTCCTAAAGCAGGAAATCGAAAGATGAGCAGATTCACTTTTCCAGGCACTGGGCTAAGGACTCTGAGAGTCCTGGGTGTGGAGGCCCAGGAGCAAGTAGGGAAAGTCCACTAAGATTGACTATGGAGGACAGAGGTCATTTCCACTTCAGGGACCATAGACCAAAGACAGAAGCAGGCTAAGGGCATGCCCTGAATAGAGGCCCCAGGGAGCAGTGGATGACTGTGTCATGAGAGTGGACCCTTCACCAAAGCCCTCAGGTGCAAATGGTCAGCTGTGATGGAGTGGACAATGACCGTCCACCACTGTTGGTGTTTTATGGAGAAGATGCTTTCATAATCATGGAATCAGTGCATGTGGAACCAGAAAGGACCTGATCAGTATCCAGTTTACCCCCCTGTCCCCCATTTTACAGTGGAAGAATTTGAGACTCAGAAGGGGCAAGTGACTTGTCCAAAGTCACAGAGCTAAAATTTGAAGCCAGGCTCTCTAAAGGACAAATTGAGCATTCTTCCCATTATACTCCATGAACTTGTTCAGGGATTCAGTGAGGACCTACTACATGAAAGGTTTGGAGAAGAACCATGATGTGGTGGGCAGAGGATGAAATAAGATTCAGAATCCCGGCTCTCACTTGCTACCTACCTAGTAGTTGGTAGCACAGTGGTTAGGGCACTAGGTGCAGTTAGAGAGACCTGAGTTCAAATCCAGCCTCAGACACTTAACTGAAAAGTTTATTGCTGTTCAGTTGTTTTCAATGCTGTCTGACTCTTCATGCATTTGGGATTTTCTTGACAAAGATACTGGGGTGGTTTGCCATTTCCTTCTTTGGGTCATATGACAGATGAGGAAACTGAAGCAAACAGGGTGAAGTGACTTGCCCAAGGTCACACAGTAGGTGCCTGGGGCCAGATTTTAGTCTCTCTGACTCCAGTCCCAGCTCTCTATCCACTGGGACACCTGGCTTCCCTAAGTGTACAGTGGAGGATAATAATAGCCCTTCCCTCACACAGCTGTTGAGAGCACCAGATGAGATGTTCTTTGTAAAGTGCTGAGCACAGTGCCTAGCATACAGTAGGGGTTTACTAAGTACTTATTCCCTTCCCATCCCCACACCTTCCTCCCATGTGACTGAGAGCAGGCTGGGCTCCCTCTGGAACATGAGGGGGTTGGGTTAGTCGCACTCTAAATCTACGGGCTATGATCCTATACACAAGAAGCATTCATGAAATCTTCCCACGCCCAATTAGTTAATTAAGTTAATTATTCATTAGAACAGTGATAGGCTTTTGACCTACTTTTCTATTTTTGACTCAACCAAAGGCATTTTCCCTGAAGTTGCCATGCTGGCCTGGCAAACTGGCACTGTGTGAATGCCAGCAGATTTTTCTCTGGAGTCCAGTGTCAAAGTCCAGATGGGGGTGATTTATTTTTTAAGGTGACAAAGGCATTTATTTACAAAAAGGGAATGAAATCCCACTGCCATTGGTTTTGATCCCAAAGCAAAACACAATGCTATAAGAAGCTAGGGTAGGGGCTAAGGAAGCATCCTACTTTAAGACACTTGGAGTTGTTACTGAAAAAAGATGATGGACATTGGAGAGATTGTGCAGTGCTGGCCCCAAACAAGGAGAACTTTGGGGGACCTGCGGCATGCCAGCTTTCCCAGCATGCACATCTCCCAGCGGTTTTCAGTAATAAAGAAGACTGGACATGTGGGATGGAGATGAGAACCATCCCCAGGGGTCTCTTCTCTTGACACTGAGAAAGTGACTAAGTCAACATCTGGAGAGAGACAGACGCTCATGAAAGTCCAGGGCAGAGGCAGTGGGAAGATTTATTTAAGACGTACTTTGCCTGAGTCTGATTTTGGAGGCTCATCAGTTGGGCTGATGCTGTAGAAAAAGCGGAGGCCTGTACCTAGGACACCTGGTGAGCTAGAAATGATTTGTGCTCTTATAGAAACCCTGTCATGCAGTCCAGAGGAGCTAAACTAATGCTTCTGGTCAAACATGAGGTCAGTAACCTCAGAGGAGGCTCTATGGAGTAATGGAAGGAGCTGGACCAGAGCTCTGGGTTCTAATTCTGGCTCTGATCCTTACAGCCTGCATGCCCTTCAGCAAGTGATTGAACTTCCCCGCATTTCATCTTTCTCTCTTGTAAAATAAAAGGGCTGGATGAGAGGTGTTTGCAGAGGTCAGTGCAGGCCCTTAGAGTGATGCCCAAGTGGGGTGGGCTGCCCAGGAGGGCTCCAGGCAGACACTGTCAGGTCACTCATCAGGCATGTTGGGATTGGGGGAGGCATTGAGATCCTGTGAATGGATCCCATGATCATTAGAGCCTAGCTCGAGAGTGGGAAGGGGCCTCAGAGGCCATCAAGTCTAACTCTCCTTTTTACAGTTGAGGAAACTGAGGCCCAGAAAGAGGAAGGCATTTGCCAAAGGCCATCCAGATGGTAAGTGACAAAGCCAAGATTTGAACCCAAATTATTTGGCAAAGTTGACAAAAGTTAGAAATAGTGTCAAGGGTATTCTGAAAGACATGAATTTATAACTTCTTGAGCTATAATTTGGTCCAAACATTCAAAAAATTGTAATTATGCAGAGAAAAGCAACTAAAATATCCATACCTTTGGGCCCAGAGCTCCCACTGTAAAACATCTACTCCAAAAGAAAGGCCTCATATACATCAATATGCTGATAGCAGTGCTTTTTGTGGCAGCCCATCAACTGGGGAAACTTCCACAAAAGGGGGCTGGATGTCATGGAATCCTCCTGTGCCAAAACAAATGATGTTGAATTCAGAGAAAGATGGGAAGACATATCAACTGATGCAGAGGGAAGTAAGTGAGACCAGGAGAACACATTCACAATGACTAAATTATAGATGGAGACAGCAGCAAAGTGAGACGGAGAGTTATGTCATTGACTTGACCAGGCTTGAATCTGAAAACGGAAGAGAAAACAAATTCCCCTCCCTTGCCTGGAGAGCCTGGGCTGGGGTTGTGGTGTGGAATATTGCTGAAGCTGTCAGTCATAGTGTCAGTTGGTTTGTTGAATTATTGTGGTGTTGTTGTTTTAAATCGTCAGCACCAGAGAAGGCTCCCTGGGTAGGGGAGGGAAATGATAGTAGTGGTCAGGAGAGAGTCCAGAAATAAATCACTGAATGTTATGTAAAAACCTAAGTCACCAATAAAATTTTAAAGGAAAAACAACAACAAAAAATATTCAGAATTGGAATGTCTGTGGGCAACATATGAGAAGAACTAGGTGTAAGCCCCCAAGCAGGTCAGGGAAGAGGTTCAACCATAGTAGTGAACTGGAATCGAGACCAACAAAGCCAAAGTTCAATCAACAAGCATTTATTAAGTACCTACTATATGCCAGGCACTGTGTTAAGTGTTGGGGCTACAGAGAAAGGCCAAACTATAGTCCATGATGGCTTTGGGGAACTCCCATTCTAACAAGGAAGACAATATGTGAAGGTAGGAAGGACTAGGGTGGGCAGCAGATTGGAAATGGGGGGTGAGATGGCCAGTATCCCCCCCAGACAGTGCCTTTTTCCCTGTCTCCTGTAGAACTGAAGAAATGAAGCCTCTGCATTGAGGGCTTTCTGCAAAGTAGCTGCTGCCCTCCCTGTGTGATGAGCTCCAATGAAGGTAATTTTCTTTCAATAAGCCTCACTTCCATGTATTGAAGACCACAGGGCAGGACTCACCCACCCCCCGCCTCCAACAGAGTCTGGCCTCTCAGCTCTCCTCATAGCAGGCAGACAAATCCATCATTGGCAGGGCCTGGTTCTGGTCAGGATGTTTACACTGCACAGACCCAGGGAGCACCCCAGGGCCCATTGTTGCCTAACAACAACTGTTTTGTTTATTTCTAAAAGCCAAATGCAGTTAAAACACATAGAGAATAGCTTTCTAATAATCTCCAAGGAAACACCCCAAAGATTTGTCTATTTTCTTACCTCAGAACCAAACCACAGACCTCAGGATACTGAAGAATTCAGGAAAGTCTTTCCAGTGATTGATCTTTATTTATACAGAGGTGTGCTTATTCAACTGGGATAGAGGGCCCAAAACACAACACAACACACACACACACACACACACACACACACACACACACACACACACACACACACGCTGTGAGCAAGGACGGGAAGGGCCCAGGAGGAGAGTTCCACGAGGCTGAAAGGAATGGGTGGATCCCACAGCTGGGCTCACAGCCCTCAGAGACCATCTGGTCCAGCTCCCTCATTTTATAAGACATAAAGTGACTGGTCACCCAGGTAACAAGGGTCAGAAGCAGGACTGAATCCCCTGAATCAAAATCTAGAGCTTTTTCAGCTGTGCTGTCACACTTACCAATAATTAAATCATTTTACTGAAAATCGAATTCTATTCCACAAAAACAAAATATGAGTGGACGAGTGGCTGCTATTCTTGTCTTCCAATACCAGCTGTCCTGGAGCATATTAACGGTCTGTAAAGTTATAGGAATGATTTCTTTTTAACAAACCCATCAGTCAGTCAATAAGGACAACCCTAGTTAAATTTATCTTCTTAGGAATCTCTAAAAGGCATTGAATAGATACAGGATTCCCTGTGTTTTTGAGTTCAGGCACTTGGGATATGCCAGCTGCCCTCAAGTAACTGACAGTCTATTGTGTGTAAAAGGGGACGGACCCCTTGTCCTTTGGGGCCTCAATGGACTGAATTGGGAGCAATGGATGGAAGTTGTATGGGGGCAGAGTTAGACTGGGAAGTCAGGGAATCTTACTAATAAGGGCTGCCCAGCAATGGAAGGATGGCCTTGGGACATGGGGGTCTTTGCCCATTGGAAACCTTTAAGCAAAGGCTGGATGCCCCCTTGTCAGCTATGCTACTGCGGGGCTCTGGGGGCCAGTACAGGTTGGACAAGGTGACCTCTGAGGTCCCTTCCAACTGCCATTACAGGATTCTATTAAGCTGCCATCTCTTCTTAATATCTCAAAACTCCACACTCACACATAGCAGTAGTTGCACTATTTCTATCAGTCAATTGAGAAAGTTCACAATAATTGAAAAAGCTTGACTGAATTCAGTCATGTGGGAGAGGAAGCACAATTCGACTGAGCAGCCTCAGCTTCTGAAGACCCAGAAAAAAAAAGTTCTCCTCAGAGTCCTTGGAGTCATCAGAGGATTCAACACTAGGAACGGAGATGGTGATTTTGCAGTGAAAAGAACACAAAGGAAGAAGACTGACCTGTGCGCCCGGGGAGCACAGAGCATGTGCAGGGGAAGCCCCTCCAGGGTCGTCTTCCTCTCCCGCCTTCCAGGATGCTCCTCTGCGGCTCAGCCCAGTTTCTTGCACATGCTGACCATTTAGTAAATGCTTGCGCGTGCATTCAAACATGCATGCACTTTGGCATTTCCTGCCGTTCAGACAATGTATGTCTATGTGACATCTTATTCATTCACTATGCAGGAGATATTCTGGACCTGGAAATAAACTGGAGAAGAGAGAAGGATGCTTTGTATTGGGGAAACCATGCAGTGCTTGTGCAACCTTCCTTTGTATGGGAGAGGTCTGGCTGACCGCTGCAAAGAGAGACCTCTTGACTCCCAAGTTCTGGCTCCCCACCCCCACCCCTACCCCCACTTACTTTTATGAAAAGGAGAAGCCAGACTTGAGAGCTGAGCAGATCCTGAAAGGGAACCATAGAAGCCTGTTATTGATGGTCAGTGGGGAAGATGAGCCGGATGGGGTGACCCCTAACGCCTCTAGGCAAAACCTCTGGCCTCCTTTCTGGTTAGTCAGGTGGGCTCGTTGCCTGTTGTTCCTTAAATATTGCTTTTCATTTAGATTCCAATAGCTACTCCAAAGCCCTTTGGTCAGCAGAAATGCTACGCTATGTGTGGGCATCGTATCTATGGCTTACAAATATAGAAAGAAGGGGGTGTGGACGTTCCCAACCACAGATGAGACCATTTTGCCTGAAGGAATCAGGCTGGGGGATTGGAGCTTTTATGACAAAGTCTTAAATTGTTCATTCATCACATATGTATTTGAGATTCAGATATTCCTAGAAATAAGTGCAAGCCAGTGAGAAAAGTAGACATCAAGGCAATGAACTGTGAGAATTCATCTTTCACTTTTCATTTCCCAGAGCCATGCCGGGCTTTGAAAAACTAGCCACATCCCTCAAGGGGAGAACATTTCTAG
The DNA here is from genome assembly GCA_011680675.1 of Gymnobelideus leadbeateri. Classification (NCBI taxonomy): domain Eukaryota; kingdom Metazoa; phylum Chordata; class Mammalia; order Diprotodontia; family Petauridae; genus Gymnobelideus; species Gymnobelideus leadbeateri. The sequence continues at coordinate 335,150 of WOXC01009473.1, forward strand.
AGAAGAACTGTTCAGAAAGAGGGAGAAGAGAAAAATTTTATGAGCTTGCTCAGTGGGTCTGCCAGTGGCTAAAAGTTCCTGTTTTCAAGGAGTTTCCATTCTAATGGGGATAGGCTCAAGAGTTTCTCGCCACCACTCCTGGGCCCACAAAATATAAAGGATTACCTATGCTATCTACAGCAGGATGCAGAGGGAAAAGCTTTGGCCTCGTGGTTGGAGGACCTTGTGTCAAATTCCATCTGTCCGAACCTGTCCGACCCCAGGTTCCCATTCTTTAAAGTGTGATGGTAGGACCAGATGGCCTCTGCTGACCCTTATCGCTCTGAATATTCAGTCCTATCTTTCTATTGTCTAGGGAAGGGCATGAACAAGAATGACACCAGATCAGAAGGCACAGTGAGCTGAGATATGTGCCAGAGGAATGACTGCCTCCCTTGAGGAGATCATGAGGCTGTTAAAGGTATAGAAGGCAGGTTTTGCTCATATTATGCATTCATATACTCCATAGAATATAAACTCCTGGAGGGCAATGACTTTTTCATTTTTGATGCTTAATCCCCAGTATGTAGTTTGTAGGCTTAGGTCATATCAGGTGCTTAATAATTGCTTGTCAAATTGTTGAATTGCTAAATTAGAATTGCTAAAACTATGATCCCTTCCAGTCAGTGGTATAATGGCAAGCATTTAACAACCAGCTCTCCAGAAAAAAAAGAATATATATATGACACATTTTAAAGTTTATCCTGCGTCATTAACATTTTCTCTATCACCTTATTAAGACAATCGACAAAAGAAAAAATAAAGCCCCAATTTATAGCAGTGACCTATTTCCAAGTTGTATATATTCACACTGGAAGTGTAAGAACTGGCTGGTTTGACCTGGTCCCAGAGCACTCCTGCTTCCAGCTCTACATCCTGTGAGCTAGTCAGATATTTACCTTACTTGGGCTGTCACTGTTCAAAGCATTTTCAGAGACTGTCCTTCAGAAGTTTGGAGTTGGTTTTTGGCTCACCCAAGAAAATCAGTTTAATTTGGAGAAGACATCAGTTAGCCAGATTGGTCATCCACCTTGTTTACAGGACTGGTAAGTGAACTCGTGCCTTGTCACAGTTTCCAAAATAAGTTGGGCCCTCAGAAGATGGACATTTGCCTCACCCCCCACCCTGTGCCCAGGGGCGCAATGGGCTCTAAGAGCAATTTTAAGAGAAAACTCTGGAAACGTTTTGAGAGATGGAAGTATCTCTGGAAACAGGATTCTATCCTACCAGGTCAAGTCCAGAATGAGGGAGGCCTGCCTAGAGGCAATTCATATGAAAAAGATCTGTGGGGATCAAGACAGCAAGCTCAGTTTGTCCTAAAATTGTGCTTTGGAGGCTAAAAAAGCATCCCTGACCCAAGGGTCCTTTGAGGCCTCATGTCCAGGACTAGGAGATAATACCTAATCTCTCTGTCCCCTGGCCCAAGCAGACCACAGCCAGACCACTGTGACTGGTTCTGGGCACCCCACTGCAGGAAGGACATTACCTTCCTGGAGAAGACCCAGAGAAGGGCCGTCAGAGCAGGTGGAATTGATCACACTTGGTCAGATAGGAGAGCAGCCTGGCGTGGCAGGACTGTCCTGTGAAAGGGGAGCTGTGCCTCAGTCTGCCTGGCTTCCGTGTGTGTTCCAGAGAGGCAGACTTCAGGAAAGGGGATGAGGGGAGGGGAGCCAGCATTTACCCAGCACCTACTCTGTGCCAGGCACCAGATAAATGTTGTGTCTTCTGATCCTCATGACAGTCCTGGGAGATGGATGCTGTGATTATCTCCTATTTTACAGTTGAGGGTGTTGAGGCAGGCAGAGACAAAACAGCTTACCCAGGATCATACAGCTGGTGCATGTCTGAGGCTGGATTAGAACTCAGGTCTTCCTGATTCCAGGCCGGGGCTCGGTCCCCTGTGATGTTTCCCCCTAAGTCAGAGCGATCCAAAAATGGACTGGGCTGGCTCAGAACTCTACTTCTGTATTTCCAAGTGGCTGCTCTGGACAGTCTGAGATGGTGTCACTGGATAAAGGGAATTCAAATCCCAGCTTTTATCAGGCCTCTCATTTTTTTCTTTTTCTTTGTTTTTGGAGGGGAGAGGGCAGGGCAATTGGGATTAAGTGACTTGCCCAAGGTCACACAGCTACTAAGTGTGCCAAGTGTCTGAGGCTGGATTTGAACTCAGGTCCCTCACGACTCTAGGGCCAGTGCTGTATTCACTGCACCACCTAGATGTCCCCACCTTTTCTGTTTCATTGTGGATTCCTACCATCCATCACTAAACCTAAAGAGTTTAAAATAAGCTTCTTTAAAGAGCACTTCCCAGGGTTCATATAATAACAATGATGATGTCAGCTACATTAATTGACAGATTGAGTGCCATATCTGTCAACATAACAATACTGAACAAGAAAAAATAATAACAAAATTCATTAGGAAAGGAAAAAAAAGAAATACCATAAAGGATAATGAAAGGAAAAAATTAGGAATAAATGGGAAAAGCACCTCCAGATACCACATTAAACTATAGAGCAGTAATTGTCAAAACCATCTGGCACTGGTTAAAAAAAAGGAAGAGCAGATGAATTGAAAAGAACAGATAAGGAAGAATAGAAAGTAGTCAAAATCATTAACCCTGTTTGATAAAATTAAGACAGGTTATTTGGAAAAGAATTCCCTATTTGACAAAACTTTGGGGGAAAACGTGAAAGCAGACTGGCAGAAATTGGGTTTAGATCAGCAACTTACACCATATGCCACAATGAGCTTAAAATCTATGTCTGATCTAGATATTCCAAATCACAACATAAAGAAGTATAAAAACCAAATCAGGCACCTTCCACGGCTATGGCTACAGGGTGAACTCTTCACCAAACAAGGGACAGGGGTGTTCATCAAAGGTAATATAGATAATTCCAATGACAAGAAATCGGAATGCTTTTGCACAAACAAGATTGAAATAAGAAAGAAAAAGGATAAGCAGGAATGTGGTCAAATGGGGGAAATTGCATGAAAATACTGTCTTGACCTCATGGTCATCCATGAACTCACTCTCTAGGAAAGATGAGCAGAAGGCTTGGAACAATACGAGGGGCAGAACACTTCAGCTGCTGCTGGGTGCCCAAGCTCTCTGAAGCCTCTCTGTAACGCTCCAAAGGGTCCAAATTCCACCTGGGAAATAGGTGATACATTGTCCCTGATGTAGTTGTAGGTATTTGGATCGGAATTTATTTTTTACCTCACTGTGTGTTCTCTGACTTCCCCAGTTTCCCTCAGGTTTCTCCCTCACCAGATTCCATTATCCTAGAAACATAAATACATAGAAGACTGTAGCCCTAAGAGGTTAAAAGTGACTCATCTCAGATCCTCCAGGTCTCAGGTAGCAAAGCCAAGATTCAAACCCAGCTGCTCAGACTCTAAACTTTCTACTACATCATGTGAGAAGACTAATGTCCTTTGGATAGAAGCCTCAGCATGTGTGTGTATGTTGAAATTGCTGGCATCTCTCGATGAATTTGCTGTTTTTGTTTGGTTACAAAGCACATTTTAATGATACCGTTGAGTATCTGATGCCCTGGGAATGTCACTAATCCACCCACTGCCAAAAGCTCTTAGCCAACAACAATTCCCCAAAGTGAGGGAGTAGTAGAGGAAAGACCAGTTATGGGTGAGTGAGTCAGCAACTTTGGCGCTAGGGAAACCAGTGTCCCCCTTATTAACTGCACATCATTTCCAGTTATGGTGACTAAGAGTCCATCGATCCTCCCACCTGAACCCACCAACACACATCCAGTGGGAAACCAACATTTGTGATAATTATGCCTTAATTTTGGAAGGTAGCATTTATGCCTACAGGAAACCCATGAGACTTCCTGGGAGCCTGTAAGCTCAAGGTAGAAAACTAAGGAATGTGGAGCTATATGCTTTTTAGATAGAGCCCCACCTCCTCGCTCTGTTTCATAACACCCACAGACATCCTCAAACCTCCATCAGTCACTTGAAAGCCATGGATTATGGGGAGGTCTGATCAACAAGAGTGTGTGAAGATATCAATCCATGTCCATCTTTAAAAATAGTTTAGAGTAAATGCTGAGAGAATGAGTGAGAGATAGACAGAGACAGAAACAGACAGAGAGATAGACAGAAACAGAGAGAGACAGACACAAAGAGAAAGAGAAGGAGAAGAAAAAGAAGGGGAGGAGGAAGAAGAGGAGAGGAAGAAAGAAAGAAAGGAAGGAAGGAAGGAAGGAAGGAAGGAAGGAAGGAAGGAAGGAAGGAAGGAAGGGAAAGAAAAAAAGCTTATTTCTGTCTTGTTTTTACACCATGTTATTTACAGATATGCCATGCTGCCTTTTCCCATCTCCCCTACCTCCTCTGCCATACTCTCTTATAACAAAGAAAACCAGTTAAGCAGACCAAACAGACACAGTAACCATTTTGGATACTATAGTTTTCTGTATGCCAATCTTCTATCCTGTTACTAAAAGAGAAATCACAGGACCATAGATTTAGAACCGGAAAGGACCTCAGAGGCCATTTAATATAACTCCTATCTCTTTACATATGGGGAAACTGAGGCCCCAGGTCATGCACATAATATGTTAGCTAGAATTCAGACCTAGGTCCTCTGACTCACTGCAACTCCATCATCTTTTCTCCTCAAATCAATGAGCATTTATTAAGTACCTACTGCATGCCACATTCTGTGCTAAGTGCTAGGGATACAAAGAAAGGCAAAAGACATTTCCCCTCTCAAGGAGCTCATGGTCTAATGGCAAAGACAACTTGCAAATAGCTCTGTACAAACAAACTATAGACAAGATAAATTGGAGAGAATCTTAGGGGGAGTCTCAAGCATTGATTGTCCTAGACAAAACTGGTCATCACACTCAATCGGAGTTTGGATGCCTTTTAGGGTTGTTCTCCTTTGCATAGTTTTAGTTGGGTCTGGCCTGGCTCCAGCCTTTCTCTACAGGGCAAGGGCTGACCTGAATTGGGGGAGGGGCTTCTCATTAGGAGTTCCCTATCTCAGTCTTAGGTCTAGTGAAAAACAAACAAGCCAACAGCATAGCACAGAGCCAGGCAAATATGTAAGCACTTCATAATTATTTGTTAATTGATTAATTACAAAGGGGTTTGGCCATGATTGATTGATTGAAATTGAAGACAGTAGGCCATAGGAAGGAAAGGAAGTCATGTAAGGGAGGAGCTTTAGAGCTGGGGGTGCTGAATGGGATCTAAGGTGGGGGGCTATGCCACAGACCTTTGGGGGGCTGGGGATGCAAGTGGAGATGAGGCCACCCAAGGGAGGACTCTGTTCCTTGGCTCTACTTACATCCAAGGCTAGAGATGTTTGGTTCAAAGTTTACAAAATGTTTGGTTTGGGTGTTATTGACATGGGTCCAACACCCATTTGTCTCCTTTGGCTAAGAGTATCAGGTACATACACAAAGCACCATGTGCAGCCATGAACTGCTATCACTGTCCTCTAGAGGCAAAGTTAATGGAACAAACCCCAGGCTATCAGGCCGCCATGTTGGGCTCCCAGGGCTTTCAGGCCATGGCTCTTCCCCAAGTCTTGAGAGAATATAAGTTAAGCCACTTCAGTACAGAGGTGCTAGTCTGCTATCTGTGCTGTCCTGTCTCTGATGAGATCCCTCGGGATCTGTAGCATGGCTTGACACAAGAGTCATATTTATTTTGACTTATCACTTCTGTCACTGTCAACCTGGAACTTCCTTTAGCACCTGCAGCCTCCTCACCTTCCAATGTTCAACCCCCCTTTAAGCCTTTTCACCCTGGACTCTACCTCTGTAAGGCCCACCCCTTTCTCCCACTGGTGAGCTCCTCCTAGGGTCTCCATTGTGTAGAGGGGGCCTCTAGCCTTCAGTCCCCTCTAGGCTCTGTTCCTGGCTTCTAGACTTCAAAACTATGCCCCCACAGTGGGTCCCTTTTGTGTCTTGTCTTCTCTCATGGGAACGTAAATTGTTTGGGATCGGGGACTGTCTTTGGTTTTTGATTATGCTTGTATCTCTAGCCCTTAGCACAGAGCCTGAACATCAATGCACACTTCAGAAATGCTTATGAAATTTTCCTTCTTTCCTTCATCCTCCCTGCCCCTGCCCCAACTCTAGCTAAGTGTGGGAAATTTTCTTATACACTCTCATCTAGGATTCCTGAAATGTGAGCACTGTGGCTTGTGTATGAGCCCTCAAAGTAAAGGCATATTGGGTAGAGGAGAGCCTTTGTTTACCCCAGAGAAGAGGCATCAGGCAGGAAGTATTACTTGTCATGTTTTAACAGGGTAGACTATAGTTATCAAAATGTGTAGGAGTCTTTTATTTTGAAAGTCAATCATTCCTTCTCCTTGCCATGTTGGTCACCTTTAATAAGATAACTTATGAGTTTGTTCACCTTGAATCTACAAATGGTTTTGCTGGGTCCCTTTGGAATGCAACCAAAATTTTCAGGAAATGATTTCCATTTTAATTTCCCTTCCATGTGCTGTCAGCAAGTCCAGCCTGCTATTCTCAGTCCATGACAGGGAAAGATCATCCAGAGAGGAGGAGGTCAAGTTAGGATTCATCCATGTGAGGTGGGATTAACTTAAAGAGGGACATCAAAATAGCTGAGCATCCCCAGGCCAGGGCTCAAAAGAATGTGTGATGGTCCAGTTGGCTGCAAGGTCAAGAAGAGCATGTACATGGCAGATGGAAGAACTCATGGCAACACTACAGTCTTCTTGTCACATTTGCACACACTATAAAGATTAATCATGTTCTTGGAAGTCACCCTCATCAGAGGACAAACTTCAACTAGTCAATATTTACAGAAACACAAACAGTAAGAGGAATTGAAGCAACAATTATACTTTAATACTGCCAGGGTCTTGTCAACATCAGTGTCCTCCATCAATGCCCCATTGGTGGAGTTGTGAACTGATCTAACCATTCTGGGGAGCAATTTGGAACTTTGCCCAAAGGGTTATCAAACTGTGCATACCCTTTGATCCAGCAATACCACTACTAGGTCTATATCCCAAAGAGATCAAAAAGGGGAAAAGGACCTATTGGAAATCAAAAGGTGCCCATAAATTGGGGAATGGCTAAACAAGCTGTGGTATATGATTGTGATGGAATATCAAAGTATAAGAAATGACAAGCAGGGTGATTTCAGAAAAACCTGGAAAGACTTACATGAACTGATAAAGAGTGAAGTGAACAGACCAGGAGAACATTATACATAGTAACAGCAATATTGTTCGAAGATTTGTGAATGACAGCTGTTCTCAGCAATACGATGACCCAAGACAATCCCAAAGGACTAATGATGTAGCATACTATCCGACTGCAGAGAAAGAACTGATTTTGATTAAATACAGACTGAGGCAGGCAATTGTTCACTTTCTTTGTTACATTTAAAAAAATTTTTATTTTATCTGAGTTTTCTTGTATAAAATGACTAATATGGAAATGTTTTACATAACTGCACATGTATAACCTATATCTCAATACTTACCATTTCAGGGAGGTGAAAGGAGGGGGGGAGAGATAGAATTTAGAACTCAAAGCTTTAAATAAAAATATTTTTTAAATTAATAAAAATTAGTATGTCCTCCAAAACAGCTTACAAATGTCCTACAACCTGGGAAGTTGATTTTAAAAAAAGAGTTGCTGGGGACAAAACCTCCATTACCCTGTGGCCATTCTGGTGATATTTCTTTCCAAATGTAGCTGGGTTATTCTTTAAACAACAGACATGCAATCCATCACCATCACTATTACCAGCCCCTTCTTCTAGGTCCTTCTAGTTTAGTAGGACCTGCCAGAGTTTGTGGCCTCCTGGGATTAGCTCTGGGAAGCCAGGGTAACCTCCATTCCCAATTGGGCATCAGAGGAAGACTTTAAGAGAGGGATCCAATGCCTGGGACTCCCTCCCTCTTCATCTCTTTCTCTTGGCTTCCCTGAATTCCTTCAGGTCTCAGTTAAAGTCCTACCTTCTACAAGAATCCTTTCCTAGATTTCCTTAATCATAGTGTCTTCTGAAATCTCCAGGTTTTTCTTGTATGAATTTTGTTGGTACATAATTACTTGCATGTTGTTTCCCCATTAGACTGTGACCTCCTTGAAAGCAGGGACTGTATTTTTGCTTTCTCCATAGCAGGGTTTCTGTCACATAGTAAACTCTTAAGAAATGCTTGTTGATGGTGAAAGTGGTTCCCTCCTAAGTGCTTTTGTTTCATCAGGTTTTTCACAGCTGCAGTGACTGACCTTCTCCCCATCTGACTGACTATCTCCAAGGAATGACTTGAATTCCATCTTTGCCATTGACCACCCCCAACCATCTTAGCCATTGGGTGCCCCCCCACTCTGCCCTAGGGCCTCTTCTCCTTTAGCTTTAATCTTTCACTTGGTGACTTCATCATTGCCCAGGGCTATGGGCTTCACCTCTACACTGTTGATTTCCAGATCTATAAATTCATTTTTGGTCCTTCTCCTTAAATGCACACTCCTCTTCTTCTGAGCTTCAGTCTTACACCACCAACTAATTATCTGCCAGACATTTCCAAAAGGATGTCCCTGGAACACTTCAAATTCAACGTTTCCAAGTAGAATTCATCATCCCACCCCCCAACATCATTATTCCACATTTCCCTGCCAGGAGCATCACTATTTTTATTCACCTAGGGAACCACCTTTGGGGTCATGGTTGACTCCTTACTCTCACTCCACATATCCAAACCCCCAGATCTTGTCATTTCTACCTCCACAACACACCTCCCTTCTCTCCACTCACACAGTGACCACTCTAGTTCAAGCCCTCATCATCCCTCAAATTGAATTACTGAAATAACATCTTAATTGGTCTCCCTACCTACAGTCTCTTCCCACTCCAATCCACCCTCCACTCAGCTGCCACACTGAATTTCCTAAAGCACATGATTCTCCTGGGCAATAAGCTCCAATGTCCCACCATTCCCCCAGGATCAAATATAAAATACTGCTCGCCCTGTTTAGCTCTTTACAACCTGGCCTTTCTAGCTTTCTAGCTTTCTCACTCATCACTTTCCTCCATGTACCCGTTGGCCTATCCATTGTTCCTAGAAGCAGTGAGATGGTCCAGTGGATAGAACACCGGGTCTGGAATCAGGTAGACCTAAGTTCAAATCCCACCTCAGACACCTCAGCTGTGTGACTCTAGGCAAGCCTCAGTTTCCATAAATGCATAATGGGGCTGCAGATAGTAGTGTTTGCCCTGCAGGGTTATTGTGAGGGTAAAATGAGTCAATATTTGTAAAAAGTACACAGTACAGTGCCTAGCACATAGTAGGTGCTATCTAAATTCTTATCCCCTCCCCTTCCCTTTCTCACACAACAATCCAGCTCCTGTCTGTGTCTCCCATCCTGGAATGTTATCTCTCTTCCCTTCCATTTCTTAGCTTCTCTGGCTTTCTTTAAGATTTAGCTCTAGGGCTTATGAGTGGAGTAAATTGTCCACTGTCCCTCACTCAAAAATCCAGTGGGTCCAAGAATCCTTCCTTGATGTATTAGGAGGAATACAAAGCCAAAATTCCCTTTTACCTTCAAGGAAAATAAGATGGGAAGGGAAGGAAAAGGAAAGAAAGAAAAGGGAGAGGGGAAGAGAGGGAAAGGGAAGAAGGGAGAGGAGACAAGAACAGCATGTTGGGGTATATCCATGGCATGATATGGGTGATAATCTAGCAAAGGAAGCTGAGAAGGGATGGTCAAACATGTAGGAGAAGAATCAAGAGGGAGTAATGTTACAAAATTTATGAGAGGAGAGAGTATCCAGGAGTCAACAGGAGTCAACACTGAGGCAGAGAAGTCTAGATCTCATCCTTCTATGGAGATCATTGGTAACTTTGGAGAGAGCAGTCTCAGTTGGGTAATGAAGGCAGAGCCCAGTTTGTCAAGAGCTGAAAACTGAGTGGAGGGAGAGGAAGCAAAGGCACTGAAGGTAGGCAGTGTTTCCTTATGAAACAAGGCAGAAGGAATGGAGCTGGAATTTGAAGTGAGCTCCTCTTGCTCTTTGGGGCAGGTCAATTAATGTCTAATTGGGTCTCAAACATCTCCCCATGACTCTTTACCACGAGTTTATTGGCAACCATGGAGGCCCCTGGACTACCTCCACAAGAGCTTCTATCTTGGTCAAAATTCTAAGGGCCAAAATGAACAGCACTGACCACAGATAGGTCAGGACGAACCTTTCATGGAACTCCTTAGAGTCACATCTTGACAACAAGGATCTAAGCTGACATTTAGGGAGAGCTTAGCTAGAGGAGTCAACAGCTGATGTCATGGAGAGACTTTCCCACGAAATGCATTTGAATTCATGCAGCTGATGATATCTCCCAGCTGAGGACCAGCTGGAGTTACAGGCTTCATTGGTCAAGGGAATGTGAGAACTGTCGAATGGAGTCCCCAGCCCTCATTCAAGCATGGTCTTTATTCTCAAGATGGAGACCCTCCAGATGGTCAGGATCCACTGGAGTAAATAAAACAGGCCTAGAGGAGGAATCTCCCATTCCTCCTCAAGTTTCAACATTTCACCAGCGATTTCTGAGTTTATATTCTGGCTCAGGCCTAGACCCACTGGTGGCTTTGATTAGAAAGTTTTCCAGGAAACATGTAGTGAGTATGAAAAACAAAACCTGCTTGACAGAGACAGTTTGACCTCCAGTGTGTTCCCAAAAGGGTCATTGCGGTAGAAGGTAGAAGGACTGGGCTCAAGTCCTGATCTGGCACCTTATTCCTCATATAGCCTCAGGCAAAGCTTTTCCCCTCTGGGACTCAGTTTCTTTATTTGACAGGCTGCAATCTGAAAATATTCTACACAGAAGCAATGATGCCCCAGAAAGAGTACATGGCTTAGAATGAAGAAATGTGTCCTTGTTTAGGCACTTACTCTCCCTCTGGACCTTAGATCTTTATCTGTGGAATGAATACTAGGAACTTAAGATAGGAAGAGGACAATTTAAGCTGAGGGTCAGGAAAATCTTGCCTAACAAAAGAAGCTGCCCCAAAGTGAACGGGGTTGCCTCAAGGGGGGTGAGTTCTCCACACTGGAGGTCTTCAAATAGAGGCTGGGTGAGTACTTACTGTATCTGTCCTGGAGAGGCTTTCTTTCAGGTGTGGGGTGGACCAGATGGCCACTCAGGTCCCTCCCAGCCTCCAAATTAAATGATCTCAAGCTCTTCTTCTGTGATCCCAGCTCACAATATTTCTTGAATAATCCAGGCAGCCTCTTTTCTCTTCCATGATGATAATATTCTCCCCTTTCCACCCCCTTCCACAGCTTCCTGGCAGGCAGCTCCAGCTTCACTTCCCCCTAAGTTCTCTGTAGAAGATCCATTAATGTGCATCCAGGTCTTTAGTGGTTTTACAGAGCCCTTCGTCCTCTGTGCCCCATAGAGACAAGCTCTATCCATGGCCATGCAACATCCAAAGATCTCTGAGGTGAGGCAGAGTCATGGGCAGAAACATTTCCAAGTTGTTTCCCTCTGAGGTCGTTTCTTCTATAGGAAGGTTTTCTTGGTTTCCTCAGTGGCTGGGGTCCTGTCTCCCAACTTATTTTGTATTTAATAATGCTGGATTTACTTGCACTTATTCTCTGGTGTCTCCCGGTTAGGATTGAAACTCCTTCCTCTTGTCTTTGTGTCCCTGGTGCTTAGCACCATGCCTGGTATAGATTAGGTGCTTAATAGTTGCTTGCTGATTGATGGACTTGCCGAGGATACTTCAGGCCCTCCATACTGAGGTGTCCTCACTGCCTGCCCTGGGTCTGTCCTTGGGCAGGTGTTCATGACTCCATAACTTGCGGATTTTTCACATTCGTTAAGTGAATGTGATGAAATGATGAAAGTGCACCAGACCTGGGCACAGTTTCCTCTTCTGTTAAATGGGGGGCTGATTAGATCACTTGAGACTCCGTACAGATCTTGATCTAAGATCCTATAATCCTAAATCGCTTGCTTTCTCTGGGCTCAGTAATGAGGAGTTTGGATCAGAGGCTCAACCTCCCAATCCAGCATCCTGTGATCCTTGTGAATAAAAAATTAACTTAAAAAAAAAGAAAAAAAACCCTAAGAATAGAGAAAAACTAGAATAAAGAATGAAGAAAAAACCCTTAGGAATGAGCTCATAGTACAGTGAACTCAATCTATTTCTTACCAAACAGGGTCAGGGGACAAGTAAAAATGCGTCTGGAAATGTGGAAGCTCCCCCTTCTTCGTCCTGGGCACACAAATGGGCAGCTTTCTGAAGCCTGCCCATATTTCTATCTTGTCTTTTGAACATCTGAGGAGCTCTTGAATCATTCTTGCTGAGGCTGGCTCCCCAGTAGGGACCAACATCTGCAGGGATCAGCCAGAATCCCTGTCCAAAGGTCCTAAGTGGTTCAGTAGGAGGTGTCAACAAGCCAAGCTGGAGGGTGGACAAGTTTGGAGGGAGAGGCAAGAAGCAGAGACAGTATTCATCGTTAAAAAAAGTCGGGAAATGAGTCTACAGATATGAGGGTAATTAAAGGGACTCGAGGGAATTGAGAAGTTTGCTTATTGGACCTTATTATTCGCTCCGACCTTGTGTGGCCCATGGTTCTGGGGAGGAATCGCCATGTTGGCATGGAAGACTGAATCCCACTGAGGTCTGTCAACATGGGATGAAAAGGGAGGTGGTTGCCTGGGCAGACACTGGTGGGGAGAAGCCAATGGGCCTTCAGTGGCCCACTGATTCATTCTTGCAACCTCAGAGATTCTGATGCTCTCACCAACTTTGTGGGCCTATGCATACTAGGGCATGGGCCTAATGTACCATTAGGTAAGTGGCTCTGGAAGGAGAAAAGTAGGTATAATCTATGGGGTGAAAATGCCTGTCACCTGCTTCCTATAGTCTGTACTGGCTACAACTATCATTGCCAGGTATCCAATTCAGCAAGTATTTATGGACACCTTCTACGTTCCAGATTTTGGGGAAAACCAAACAAGGATGGGTACTTGGACTTAAGGAGCTTATAGAATACTTGGGGGGATGACAACAGGGAAACAGATGAGTAAAGTAATGGGGTCATTCACAACTGGGGACACCAGGAAGGGCCCTTTTAGAATGGGACACCTGAACCAAACCCTGAAGGGAGCTAGGCTTTCTAAGAGTCAGAGGGGAAGAGGGAGAGCATGCCAGGCATGGGGGTAAGGCATACAAAGGCACAGAAGTAAGACATAAATGCTGTGTAGGAGAAACCCAAAGCATCATGGTATAGTGCAAAGAAAACCAAACCTGGAGACAGGAGAGTCTTGGGTTCAAATTCTTCCACTGATTCCTTTGCTTCATGACCAAGGGCAAGTTATTTGATCTCTCTTACTCTTGTTTCCCCTTCTATAAAATGGGGGTCACACTAACTACCCCTTGGATTGTTGTGAAGGTCAAATGAGATAGTGTGTGGGGACTACCCTGCCACCCTTATAGGGCTATAGAAATGTTAGCTCTTCTATCAGTTGGACACCCGGCCAGACCACCCATCCAATGGCCTCCTTCCAAATGGTATTCATCGACAGCTTCTAGAAGAGTGCTGCCAGGTGACACTAGCTTTGATTTGTCCTTCAGATAAGTTACAGACATCAGTGCCACCCATTATGACATATACAGTCCCCAAATGGCTTCTTCCTCCAATACAACAGTATGTATTGAATCTGCCCTGGGCCCAGTCCAGGGGACATTTCTTACTGGAATACCTCAGTGTCGCCCAGTGAAAGGGATATGGGACCTAGAAGACCTGAGTTCAAATCCCAGCTCCATCTTTCACTCTCTGTGTGACCTTAGCAAACCACTTAACCTATCTGGGCCCCAGCTTCCTCATCTTTAAAATGGGAGGTTTGGACTTGATGACCTTCAGTGTCCCTTCTGGACCTGAATCTGTGCTCTGTGATATAGAAAGGTCTCCCCCAGGGGTGAGCCTAAGCTTAGAATGGGCCATTGGTGAGATGGTTTCCAGATCAAAGGTTCTGGTATCTAGATAGAGAAGGGACCCCAGAGGCCATCCAATCTCCCCCCACCCCACCATTTTATAGATGAGGAAACCGAGACCTAAGGAGGTAAGTTGAGTTGCCCAAGGTCACAGAAGGAGGATGTCTACGGGAGGATTTGAACTCAGATCCTCTGACTCTAAACAAACGATTCTTCATGCATTTGTACCCTTTGTAGGTGGTTTTTTGAAGCCTATGGATCCCTTCTCAGAATGATATTTTTTAATGTATAAAAACATATAGCATTACAGAGGAAAAAGGTTTTATTGAAATATAGTTAGCCAAATATTTAAAAACAAAGTTTAGAACTCTCAGTTTAAGAAATCCTGACTCTAGTCCAAACCCCTAATTCATAGATGAGACAAATGTGACTCTGTTCAAACAAACAATGAGAGACGAATTTGGGCTCCCTGTGTAAGGAATCTTGATTCTTATCCTGGTCCCTAATTTATAGGTGACATAAATATGTCTTTGTGAAAAGTAGCAACAAGCTCAGTCAAAGAGATGAGCTCAGAGTCAGGCTCTGCTCCTCTGGGCATCACTGCTCCCCAGTGAGCGTTTCGCTGGGAGCCTTTCAGGAAGAAGGGAATCCAGGCCACAGGAGGGCATGGTGACCAGCTCTGGGCCCACAGCTCAGGAAAGTCATCGATAAGATACAGAAGAGGCTTCCGTGATGGTGAGTGAAAGGCCTGACCTCATGCCACGGCAGGATGGGCGAAGGAGCTGGCCATGTTTGGCCCGGAGGCAGGCAGCATGCCTGCTCTTGTTAAAGATCTGAAGGGCTGTCCCCTGATCACAGGACCAACAAGTGGGGGCACCTCTGGGACCAGGAATCTGCAAACCCACCCCCCACTTCCCCCGCTAACTACCCTCTCCTTCCAGAAGTGGAACATGCTGCCTTGATAGGCCGGGGGCCTATCAGTGGAGAACTACAGGCAGAAGCCGATTAGAGGCTCCTCAAGGGCATGGCAAGGGGAATTCGTGCCTAGGCATGGGGTGCTCTGCACACCCCCCGTGGGCCCCTCGAGCCCTTGGATCCTCCAAGGCACCTCCATCATTCATTCCACAGAGATGGTAACTGAGAAGTGTGAGGATAAACACAGATGGTGTCCCCGGCTGTGGCGGGGTCAGCCCTGGGACCATTTAACAACAACCTCAAGGAGGAATACAGATTCCAAGCCCACCAGCAAACCCGAAGTCAACCCAGGAGATCTGTCAGGGAGCCCAGGGAAGGGGACTTAGGCACTGAAGCAGGGCACGGCAGAGGGTGACCGACTGTGTTCTAGACTTGTTCTAAGCTGTGTTCTAGACTCCATTGTGTGAGAAGCTCCAGAGATGTTGCTGATGCTGGCTACTATGGGCACAGGCAGAGTCGGGGCTCCTTGTGGCTAGGCTGAGGTTCATGAAGGATGTGCACAGTGGTGGCAGTGAGGACGAATAGGGAATGTGTGTCACACACGCATCATGGAGGTGGGGAGACCTGCAAGGTGTGCAAGGTTGCTGCTGGGACATCACAATGGAGGGGGCAGGGCTAGTATAGCCAGCCATCTAATGCTAGCCAATGTTAACCCATTCTTTAACATTTTTTCCCTTTTTTCCTTAATAGTATTTTATTTTTCCAGGTAATGTAAAGTCAATTTTCAACATTCATATTTTGGAAAGATTTTGTAAGTCATTATTCTGGCTGACAAGGGTTTAAGCACTATGATTTCTATGCTTCTGAGGGATAGTGTATTCTGCTTACACCCTCTAAACTTGATGCCCTGGGGATAAGCTTCATTTGACCCAGCCTAGGATTGTTTATTAGAGGAATTTAGCCAACTTAAACTACATTTAATAAGTACCTACTAGGAGCTAATAACTCTGCTAAGCTCAGGCTGTCAGTGAGAGGGTCTTTGCCCTCAAAGAACCTACATGGGGTGGAGGGGGTAGGATGGGAGGGAGGGGAGGACAGAGGAGGGACCCAAGAGAAACAGCCTAGGAAAAGTGGACAAGGACAGGGTGACTTGGAGAATAAAACTGTTCTTTCAATTTATAGTCAAAAGCAATGGAAGTCCAGTAGCTAGTGTGAACCAGCAGCCTTGGGGTCAAGAAGACTTGGGTTTGAATCCTGCCTCAGGAATTCGCTGGCTGTGTGACCCTCAAACTCTCTCTGAGCCTCAGTTTCCCCATCTATAAAATGGGAAAGATCATAGCACTTCCCTCCCAGGATTATTGTGAGGTTCACATGACCTAAGGTGTGGAAAGAGCTCTGCAAACCTCCCTACTATGGAAATATCAGAATATTCAGAGTCTGGGGTTAGCACAGACCAGTCAACAATTTTCAAAGATGCTTTTTGGAGGGGTGGGGATGGAAACCCACATGCTACTTTCTCATTGTCCTTGAATATTCTTTCCAAAGGAAAATAGTCAAGAATGACTGTAAACAGATCCCCAAGCCAAGAGCTGGCCAAGGGACCTGCAGAATGAGGGCCAGGCCAAGTGGAAGGTCATTCTCCCAGTGGAGGAGATGGGGAGGTGTCTGTATTTCAAAGAAGAAAAAGCTGGACAGCGTGGTGGGTTTCTAGATTGCTGGATTAGGAGAGAGCATCTGGATTTGAATCTGTGATTCATTTCTTAATACCAGTGTGAACTTGTTCCTTCCATCTTCTGAGCCTCAGTTTCCTCCTCTGTAAGAAAAAGTCAACTGGGCTAGATGACCCAGGCCCTGGCCAGCCCTCAGGGCTCTCTGCCAGACTCCAAAAGGGAAGGCTTACACTTTCTTGCAACATCTCCAGTCTCCAGGGCCCAGGAGTCAAGAAGCCAAGGAGAAATGAATTTTGGACAAGGTCACGCCAAGAAGTTTGAAGCTTTAGCCCAGGTTTTAGAATGTGATGTATCCTCATAAGGGCCCCTTGGTCCAATCCCGAACCTCGCTCTCATCTCTCTGCAGGGCAGGGGGCTCCATGTATGCATGCCAGGCAGCCAATTTGGCTGGGGTGGGGCTGGGGATGGAGGGTCCCCAGTGGGGCTTTCAGAAGCAAACGTGGCCTGGAGGAGGCTTGCCTTCTGTATGCATTTGGGCTGGGCGTGGCAGGCAGTGGAGTATTTCATTAGTAGTCCATAGGGTCATAGCTTTGGATCTGGAGGAGCCCTCCGAGGTCATGAAGGTTGCCCCCCTCACTGTGTGATGGACAGACTCCAGGTTAGAAGCAGCTCCATGACTGAGATAACTGCTCCCCAAAGTGACTCCAAGTGGGACCGTAGTTTTCGAGCCTCCGGTCCTACAGGAGCCCTCAGTTCCCCTGGATTTCTCAGAGATCCCCACCAGCAGCTGAAGATCCCGACCTCCATGATTTCGTTAGTCAGAATATGTGCTCCTGTGAGTCTACAGAACTCCCTCCTTCTTCCGGGAGGGCGGGGGAGCTTCTGTTCCTGGTTAATAATTGTTCTTTTCTCATTCTTAATCCAAAGAACATTCCCCTTTGCTAGAGAAAATAAGCTACGTGAGAGCTTGCTGGGCCGTGTGTGGAGACTTGTGTCATGGAAGCCACATGGGGGACCGGCGTGGTGCTGAGGAAGGAGCCGGACTTCCCCAATCAGAGGACCTGGGTTCCAAGGCTGCCTTTGCTCCTGGGGAGCTGGTGACCTTTTGCTAATCTCTTCCCTTCACTGGGGCTCGTGCCTTCCTCTGTAAAGTGATTGGGTTGGGTTAGGTGCCTGCTAAGGGCCTGGCTCTAAATCTAGGAGATCTCAGCTCATAAGAGCCATCTCTGGCACAGGCACCTGGACCGGGGGTGAAGAAGCCACGTACCAGCGTCGAGTGTAGACATCCAGTGGGCAGTGGGGGAGGGCAGAAGGAATCCTCCTGGGGCATTGTCCAAGGGCTGGGACTAGCATGAGCCCCTCCCTGAAGCATCTTTCCATCCCATCCCCCAGGAATTCCAGATGGAGGGAGAGACCCTTCTCTCTCCCCCCATCACCCTGCCCCAGACAATGCCCTGCTCACCTTTGTTGATTACATTTCTGATTAGAACACCCTCAAATCATGACTCCTGAGCCACAAGCAACCTTGGGGCCCTCCAAGGCCAGTCCCTTCATTTTACAGGTGGGGAAACTGGCCCAGAGAGGTTAAAAGAGGTGGTAAGTTAGAAAAAAAATAGCAGTCAGGATTTGAACCCAAGTCCTCAGATTAGATTCAGGTGTCTTTCTACAGTACCATGATGAGTCTGTACTATGGAAATGTGCTTTTGAATGAACCCATCTCTTCACTCTGTGAGTCTTCATCCACTGGGTCAGGCAGGGCCCCCACAACAACCCAGCCTCTCACCTCTGCACATAAATCCACGTTGGCCTTGCAGAAACACCTCCTGACTGACACACACAAACAGGCAGCCTAACAAAAAAATCAGAACTGTTAGATGAAAAGGGGCTGTGGCCCTCCTCCCCAGACCAGGCGGCCCAAGGAGGATCAGCTCAGCCAAGGGGACACCTGATTCTGTTTAAGCTGAAACAACTCAGATGCCAAAGGGAAAGGCCAGGTTTCCAAAGGAAGCCCAAGAAAAACATTCACTGGAGAGAGAGGGAGGGAGGGGGAGGAGTGGGGGCAGGGACGGGGAGGTGAAAGGAGATAGACTGTCGTACAGACACATGCACACCAACACGCATAGACACACGCACTGACCCAGTTTTTTCATTACTAAGAAATGTGGCAGCTTCTATTTCCCTTGATGACTCAGGGTTCCCAGATGGAAAGAACACACACACACACACACACACACACACACACACACACACACACACCATGCTTTGGTATTAGCAGCCTGCTCCTGCTTTTCCCCAGCCCCTTCCCCACATGACTCACCCCAACTGACCACTCCAAATCACTGGCTTCCATTCCAATGGCTTTCTTGGGCAGCAGGAAGGGTGGGTAGGGGGAGAAAGGAGAGGGGGCCTAAGGAAGGGCCCAGTTCTTGGCCAGCAATTCATAAAAGAGTGGAGGAAGAACAAATGAGAAAACCACTCCTCTCCCTCCTGTAGCCTGCCATGGGGCTGGGGGAACATTCTCAGGCCTTGGAGCTTGGCCTGGCAGGGTATCCCCCCATCATCATTCCAAGCCAGCAGGATGCCACAAAGCAGAGAGGCTGAAGCTAAGGTGGCCTGTGGGAGTGTCCCCCCCAAGGCTCCCATTCTGGACCCCTCACATGCCATCTTGAGAGCCCAGACTCAGCAGGCACAGCACCAGCAAGTCAACGAAAACAAACCTTGTGCGCCAGGCTCCACAGTAACAAATGAATATGGAAGTCTCTGCCCTTAGGGAGCTTACCTTCTCCTTTAGAGAGGGATTATAGAATCTTAGAGGGAAGGGCATTTAGGGGCCAACAAATCCAACTCCAGTTTACAGATGAGGAAACTGAGGCCCATATCATCATCTAAGAGACTTGTCTGAGGTCAAAGTGAGTGGTAAGGCTGGGATTAACTGCCAGGGCCAGTGGCCGGTGAAGTTTCCGAGGTTTTGAGAAGATTTGCATTCTTGGCCTGGAGCTAGAAAGAGTCTCTATGGAACATCTCATCCATCGCCTTCTTTTTACAGAAGAGGAATCTGAGGTCAGAGAAGGACACTGAGTTAGATAGAGCAGGACCACTCAGGTCAACTCCTTCCTTTTACAGAAGAGGAAACCGGGGTCTATGGTGACCCAATGAACCCAGCTTCGAACCAGTATGAAGCAGATTTTGTTAAGCACTTATCATGTGCCAGACATTGGGCTACAAAGGAAAATAAAAATCCGGTTCCTGCCCTCAAGGAACTTCTATTCTAATGATGGAGAGAACATCTGCTTAAATTAGCTCATACATCTTAAAGAGAAAAGCACTAGTACCCCCTGACTTTGACCTGTGGGACTTCCTTTAGGACAACAGACATAACAAGATTGCTCTGAATCTTTGCTAAATTTCTCTTACTCCACCAGACTGAGGAAGGTTCTGCAGGAATGGATACTAAACAGAGTTTAAAACATGAGTGAGGTGGGGTTTCTGTTAATCATTCCATTCCATGCAATAGTAGAATAAAAGAACCATTGGGTTTAGTTAGAGGATTTTAGTTTGTATATTGGCTCTGTTACTACTCATGTGAGCTTGGAAAAGGCTGGTTCACTTCCTTGGCCTCAGTTTCCTTGTATTTAAAATGAGAAACCTGAGAGGCAGTGGAAATATTGCTTTAGTCAGAAGACCTCAGCCCAATTCTTGGTTCCACAGCTTACTGTCTGTGTGACTTGGACAATTCTCTTCACCTTTTTTGCCTCAGTTCCCCCTTCTTCAAAATGAGGGAACTGAGAGGCAGTGGTACAGATCTGGAATGAGAAAACCTGTATTTTCCACGTCCCAGAGCTCCCTTTCTCCATCTGTGAGATACAGGTTTGGTTTCCTCATCAGTAAAACAAAAGGCTGGACAAGTTGGCCTCAGGAGCCTTCCAGCTCCCCCATCTAAGAGCCTGAGATTTTTTTCAGTGATTTTGAATTATGAGTCATTCAGATGGTGACCGCTGCCCATCTCTCATTAGTGCTGATTAGACTTGGCAAACTAGCTAGGATAAAGTCTATGTCCTGGCAACCCTAAAAGCCAGGAGTTTACCAATAACACACAACATTTGCCTCTAATCTCTAAGTCTGGCCTCATAACCTAATGAGTTAATCCATTCAGCCTTTCCATAATTCCTAATGACATTTAAATAAACCAACCCCAGAGAGGATGAGAAATTTGCATTGGCTCACCCAGTGACTCAGAGGTGTGGATGGGATGCGAACGCAATGTTCTCGCCTCCGTCGTCTGCTACTCTGTTCACTCCGACATCCCAGTGCAGCTTTGTCAAGCCTGTATTGATGTGGCAAAGTCCCAGATGAGAGAGAGCTGGGATGCTAGCATGTTCCCAGAGCCCTCTGTGACTCAGGGGGGAAAGAACAGTGCCTTCTGTTTGAATCTCCTGCTGGGGCCTTGCAAGAGAAATGCCTTTGTGGTCAAATCTGTCCATGTGTGGCCTCAAGTAGAAGGTGACTTAGAGAAAGTGAGTACCAAGAAATGGTGAGGTATTGTGAAGTGGAGAGAGGGAGAACTGAGTGAGGAAGAAAAGAGACAATGGGGAAGGGAGAGAGGAATTCAGAAACAGAAGGGATAAGGGGAGGGGAGGGAGGCGAGTGTAGTGTGGTCGTCGAAAGCTGGTCTGTGCTGGGCAGATGTCTTCAATGCCCAGGGACGCTGAAGACAGTGAGGCTAGCGCTGCCAAGGGCAAATCCACATCGAGCTTCTCTGGTCTTCAAGGGGGAGGTTAACAGAAAGTGGGCCTGGATACCTGGGAAAGGGCAGCTGGGTGAGGACTCCCTTCCATCGGGAATCGGGAATCAGGGGAGTGAGAGAAGAGAGTGAAGGAAGGATGGAGGGGTCGTCTAGAGGCGTTGGATGGCCTTTGAGAGTGGCCACATCCGCACAGGTTTGTGGGGGACAGAGCATTCGACAGGGGGACACCTTTGAATTCTAATCCCATAGATACCTCTGAGTCAGGGGGTGAGCTAATGTAGATTTTTCATCCTCTGGGGCTCAGTGACTCCCCCCACCCCTGCCACTCATGGCCCGATGAGACATCCTAGCACCAAGTGAGAGGAAGACAAATTCTGTGCTGAACTCCTGATGCAGAGCTCAGGCAGACAATGAAGCATCAACTGTTCTTCCCTATTCACTTTCTGTTAAAAAAAATAAAGTCAGATATTAAGTTCAGTTTTCCTGCTATTTAAAGTTATATCCAAAATTTCTGTTTAATTAGTCGGAAAGTCAGCTGGATAGGTTTGACCATAACTGTTTTCATTCTGGGGGAGGAAGACCAAGGGAAAAGGAAGTTGTGAAGGCATGGGATGAAAGTGTAAGGGCAGAAATGTGGAGCTTCTGCCTAAATCACTGGGAATCTCTCCTAGCTGGGGGCTCAGGAGTATTCAGGACAGGAGGGTCAAAAGAGTTGAAGATTGAGGAAAAGACCAATATACTGGGCTTATTCACTTAGCGGAATCCTGGGATGCCACACCCAAGAATTTCCAGCTAGAAGGGCCCTGGTGCTGATCTAAGTCCAACCCCTCCTTGGAGGTCCCTGCCTGGAGGCATCTTATCCAAGGTCACCCCAGTTAGTGAGTGGTGAGGCCCTTGAACACAGAGCCCAGGGCCCTCTCCGCTGCACCCTCTGCCTTGGTTTCTTCTCTCTCCTTGTTCCTTCAGCTGTGAACAGTTAAGGAGCAGCAGCCATTTCCTGCCTTAGATGACAAGGTGCCCTCCCAGCTTCGTTAAGGCGGCCTGGCCATCTTTCTTAAGTCCAGTCATTCCCACAGAAGCCATCCATCTTCAGATACTGCTCGTGAGCGCTCGCCAGGCAACGGAGCACTTTCTGGGGCCAACATCTTGGTCAATACTCAGCTATGAACCGACCTTATGGGATGGGGAGTGGAACATGCTTGGCTGCCCCATAGAGCAACATTTGGGTGGGATCCGTTTCTCCCTGTTTATCTCTCTTCCTTAGCTCCCAGGACTCCCAGCCCCAGGCCTGGTCATGGAGTGACCATCTTTCTAAGCCCTTTGCCTGACCTCTCCCCCAAGCTCCTTCTTAGGACAAAAGCAGGACCTGCCCAGCACCTGGGAAGGCTCACAGGGCAGAGACATTGTCCTGTTCTGTTGAGGAGAAGTTCATCTGGAGAGAATCAGCTGTTCCCAATGATCTGATAAGAGAGGAATTAGCTGATTGGCACAGTCTCTGATCTTCCAATGAGTAAGCATCATCTTTCAAACCATCAGAAAGACGGGGATAAGGGAGGTCAGGTGTCAAGCAGATGTCTGGGCTCACACAGGCAGCTTGATTTAAAGATGGAGAAATGGATCCAGAGGATGTTTTTATAAGGTGGCTTTCACCCAGGACTCTTTGGCCCTATCTTCCACAAAGCTGTTATCTTGGGGAGAGAATGACCAGAAATGGGAAAGTTCTGATCCAGAACTGAGCGGCCAAACCACACAAAGGTTTGGGTCACAATGCCAAGCAGGGGCTCATTCAAGACTGATGTAACCAAGGGGTTTTGATAGTGGATGGGAACTGAGTTGAGCCATTTAAGCTTTGGAGATTTTCCGTATATTATGATGCCCAGGCAATGGCGGGGCAGCTGAGATCACTTTGATGTTTGCTAACATCCGCTGTGTTTTCTATGCAGGAATGAAATTTTAAAATCCTGTACTTCAGACCATCTGGTGCTTTGAGAATTACTGGCCTGAGACTTCCAGGATGCCCAGGCTTGGGAATTAGCTGGACTACATTCCTGTGGCATCATGGAGTCAGAGAATCTGGGTTCAGATTCCATCTCTGACACCTATTACCTTTTGTAATGAGCCTTTTTCCATTGGTGCAGGGGATAGAGGGCTGGGTCTGAGTTCAAATCCAGCCTCAGGCACTCCCTAGCTGTGTGATCCTGGGCAAGTCACTTAATCTCTATTTGCCTCAGTTTCCTAGACTGTAAAACGGTGATAACAGCATTTGCTTCCCAGGGCTGTTGTAAGAATCAAATGAGATGACATTCCTAAGGTGCTGAGCACACACACAGTGCCTGGCATACTTGAGTATCACTGTTTTGTCATATGTTAGTTGTGTCCGATGGATGCTCCCTGACCCATGTGGGGTCTTCTTGGCAGAGGTACTGAAGTCATTTGCCATTTCCTCCTCCAGCTCATTTTACAGATGAGGAGACTGAGGCAAATAGGGTGAAGTGACATGCTCAGGGACACATAGCTAGTCAGTGTCTGAGGCCAGTGTCTGAACCCACAATGACGAGTCTTCCTGATTCCAGGCCTGGCACTCAAACCACTAGAACACCTGCTGCTCCCAGCACACAGGAGGTGTCTTATACCCCCTGGTAACCCCACCCTGCCACTTTGGGCAAGTCACCCAGTCCTCTCTGCATCTGACAATGAGGGGACTGGACTAACCCCCCTCTAGGCTCCTTGGCAGTTTTAAGTGTGACCTGTGGGTTTTCATATGTGTCCCTGCATCAGGGCCTGAGGGGAGAGAGGGAGAGAGAGAGAGAGAGAGAGAGAGAGAGAGAGAGAGAGAGAGAAAGGGAGGGAGAGACAGACAGACACAGACACAGAGATACAGTGAAAGAGAGAGACAGAGAGAGACAGAGACAGAGAGAGACAGAGATGGAGAGAGGGAGAGAGGAGAGACAGAGACAGAGACAGACAGAGACAGAGAGATAGAGATAGATAGAGATAGATAGATAGAAACAGAAACAGAGACTGAGAGACAGAGAGAGAGAGATAGACAGAGATACAGGGATGGAGAGAGGGAGAGAGGGAGGAGAGAGAGAGCAAGAGAGAGACAAATAGAGACAGAGAGAGAGGAGAGTCATTAAGTAGGCACTTAATAAATGCTTTATTCCCCTTCTCTTCCCTTTCTTCCCTTTCTCTCTTTTTCTTCTCTTCCCTGTTTCTGTGTTCATTTCGGAATCTGCCTTAGGAAGGTGTCATCCATAGCCTTCTTTCTCTTGGCTTCACCCAAATGCCCTCTGCCATACTGTCACTCTCAGGACAGAAGATTCTCATACAGACGTATAGCTTATTTACCTAGTACTACTCACCCTAATCTCACTCCTGCCCTTTTTCAAAATGCATTTCTTTTCAGGAAGAAAGCCTTCCATTGCCCCATCCCAGTCACAAATCTCATGTTCCCAAATAAAATCCTGACATTCTTATAGCACTTTATTCACAATAACCCTGTGAGACTGACAATATAACAAGAGGTCCAGTGGAAATTGGGCTGCTTCTAGAAGAAGAGGATTGGAATTCAAACCTTAATGCTGCTGTTTACTGTGTGACCTTAGGAAAGTAATTTAACTTTATGGTTAATAAAATGGTTCTCCATTTCCTCCTTTGTTATCTGAGGTAAATTGCAGTAAATGACTCTCTCAGGTCCCTCCTGGCTTTAAAGCTATGGTTCTACTATTCCCATCTTACAGATGACAAAACTGAGTCTAAGAGATTAAGTGCATTGTCCCCAGTCACACAGTCAGTGCACTTTGGAGCTGAGAGTTAAACCTGGAAATCACGAACATGAATCCAGCACTCTTCCCTCTATACCACAAAGCCTTTCAAATGTCAGAGGTTCTTCTGAGATCTGAATTATCTCCTGGATTTTGTTAAAATTTCAAGTTCAATTTTTATGACCAGTTTATGAATGCTATATTTATATTGCATCTAGAAAAGTCCACCATCTTGGCAGGGAGGTTCCCCGGGAATCTGCAAGACTTGACCCTTGGGGAGCCATATGTGGCCGCCTCCACCAAGATGGAAAGCTCTGGCAGAGACCTTGTAACTGACCAATCTGAGACCAGCCCAGGTAAGCCCGAAGAGAATTGCCACCAGTGGTCTTGCCATCATGTAATGGATTCTTTGGGGGGCTGGCCCAGTGGGTCTGTGAGCACCTCAGTGTCGAAGCTCCCTCAGGAGACAAAGATCACATGCCACGCCTCCCCTTTCTGTGAACCCCAGGCAGGATGCCCACCCGCTCTCCTCTGCCCAGGCTTTCCTGATCACACATTTCTTTGACGACCTGTGTGCCAGCTCTTGATTTTTTTCCTACTTTAGTGTCCTGCCCCTCACTCCCATACCCCTCTCCATTGCCTTCTTTGAGTCGTTTCCAGTTCTTCAGAGTTGATAGTACCCCATGATTTACAGCCATATGACAACACTGGGAGAGCCCTGGTGTCAAGAAGAGGGGCCTTTATTTCCGAAAGTATATTGGAGTAATCAAGGGCAATTTCTGGGTGGCCACTCACCCTGATCTCCTCCGTTCAATTCTGGATCTGACTTGTTGATGGATAAGTTGTGGATAATAAGGCAAAGATTGGAGATCCTTCAAGATGAGAACCAGGTTGGGAGAAGCTGAACCAAATGGTTCCCCAATGAACTTTAGGCACAGTTCCATGGATTTGTTCCAGATTGGAGCCAGAAGGATGACGGAGATGTCCTAAATGTCTCCTGGTGCTCCTGACTAGGGAAACGAGTTCATGTGACCATCAGAAGTCATGCCAGAGCAGAGCAAGTGAAGAACAGCCCACATGTGCCGTTTGGATCTCCGAATCCCTGAGCATCTGGAACTGGCTGGCCTCAAGCACCAGCTGAATCTGTTATGGGAATCAGACTTTAAAGTCCTGGGACTTTGATGCTGTTGGAGTGGAGGTTGTTACATAAGTCTGGATGTTCTTGGCCTAAACAAATCATCCATTTGCATATTCCAGAAGCTGGGATTCACTGGGTCACTTGTCGTACATCTTGCATTGTCCACATCTAGCTTATAGGCATAGAAACAACCCTCCTTACCTCCATAGGGGAAGGTTTGTGGAAATCAATGTGTGCTGATGAATCTCATGGCAATTCTGAGTGACTGAGGTATTCATCCTCCTTCTCTACTATTCTTGCCTTGGAAGGGGTCATTGTGGTGGCTTGCCAGCCTCTGAAGCTATCATGCACTCCCCGAGCCCATCCTCTTTGGATTAAGATGTTTACTGAGCTTTGAAATCTTGCTTATGAGTTTCTTTCAAATTATTAAAAATGACCACAGGTAATCCCAGCTTAGCTTTCTGAAGACTGGAATTTTTCTGTGGGGACCTCTGTCCCAATGGATTTGATTTCCTCATGCATTCAGAGGCAAGAGAGTACAACTAAAGAGACTGAGATTTTCTGAGCAGAAGGGGAAGGACAGAGGGTATGATTTTCACCATGGCCTATAAACTTCTTGAGGGTGGCGATTGGTTCACTCTTGTCTCTGCATGTTCAATGCTTGGCCCAGTGCCTGGCCAGAGGATCATACAAGGGATTTCAGAAGCCATCAAGCCCATGCATTTACAGATGGGGAAAGAGAGGCCCTGGGATGTCAAATGATTTGCCAGGCTTGAGTCAGTGATGGGATTTGAACACAGGTTTTCTGACTCCCATGCCCTTTCCCCTACAATACTGACTGGATTTAATTAATAGAATAGAACAGAGATGCCAGAAAGAAAACAAAGGAGTAGGAATCACACTTCAACCAAGTACAAAGGTCAAGAAAGATGTAGCCTCTTACTAATTTCATCTTCAAAAGGCATTTATTAAGTGAAAAGCTAGAACCACTTTCTGCCACACCCATGTATCTGGAAGGAATTACCATAGACTTTTAGAGAAAAAGCTCTCCTAGTAATCAGGACATGTTCTATTTGACAAGAGTGCTGAGATTTTGCCCTGGTATGGCACCTACATGTGGCCGTTCTTTGAAGAACACCATCTTAAAGGGCCGTTACTCTTCTCTTGAGGTAGAGCTCCTGGGAGGAAGCTGGCAACACGATACAGAAAATGCCCTAAAGTTGGGAGGAAGTTCTGAGGGGCACATGGTCCTCACAGGTGACATGGACATCGCAGATGATGATTTAATCAAGTTTCCACCAGGCTCATGACAAAGAGCTGATGATGGCCATTGGCAAGGCCCAGCCTTCACAGACACAGCCTCCATTTGGGAGGAAATTGACATAAGCCTGCAGGTGGGAAAGAAACTAGCCAAGAATGGAAATCATTAAGAATTCAAATATATTTCTTTCTTCCCTCAAATCCTAGTGGACTTTCTGTTCCCTGATGAGTTCTTTGCTATTTCTTAATCAGAAAAGCCTACCCTGCTGGCATTTCATCATGAAAGTCAGCAAAGAAATCGTTTTATTTGGAAAAAATTCAGGCAGTACATTTCCCACCCGAAATAATGAACTGGCAACCCATCATACCATTCTCCCACCTTTGCTCATGGCAGAGTTGGGGGATATTAAGTTATGTATTTATTTATTTATTTGCTTTTTGGAGGGCAATTGGGGTTAAGTAACTTGCCCAAGGTCACACAGCTAGGTTTTTGTTTGTGTGTGCGTTAAGTGTCTGAGGCCGGATCCGAACCCAGGTCCTTCTGACTCCAGGGCCGATGCTCTATTCACTGTGCCACCTAGCAGCCCCAATTAAATTAATTTTATCATGGAAATTTTAAGCAATTCTATCATGAATTAAAAAAAAGATTAATAACAGCACAATTAAGGCAAGGCATGCTTTATGCCCCACTCAAGGACCTGTGATCTCATGGGTATAGGGAATCCCCTTTAGACATTAGATGCAAATTTGACCATTTCTTAGTTATAGTCTTAGAGAATTGTCTGAACCTCAGGCAGGGTAAGTGACTTGCCCAGGGTCACATGACTTCAGAAGCATGATTTGAACTCAGGTCTTCCTGATCCCAAGTTCAGTAACTTCTTTCTTTCTCTCTTTCTCTTCCTTCCTTCCTTCTTTCTTTCCTTCCTTCCTTCCTTCTTCCTTCCTTCCTTCCTTCCTTCCTTCCTTCCTTCCTTCCTTCCTTCCTTCCTTCCTTTCTTCCTTCCTTTCCTTTCTTTCTTTCTTTCTCTTTCTTTCTTTCTTTCTTTCTTTCTTTCTTTCTTTCTTTCTTTCTTTCTTTCTTTCTTTCTTTCTTTCTTCCTTCCTTCCTTTCTTTTTATTTCTTTCTTTCTAACAAATCTGTATTACGACCTTTGGTTTTTGCATCACCTACATTTCCCACTGAATCCTTTCCCCTATCCTTCCCAGAGAACCATCCTTTATAATAAAGTCAATAAGCATATATTAAACACTCACTTACTATGTGCCAGGGGCTATGTTAAATACTGGGGGTTCAAATATAAACAAAAAAAGAAGCCTACCTTCTAATGAGGGGGAGAGAACACATAAAATAGGAGCTGCAGAGAGGAAAGGTACCCACATGGGGCAAAGCCTGGGGAATGAAGGACGGCTGGGCTGGGCCTTACTCAGAATGGATGCTCTGGAAGGAGCTTACCAACAGGAAAAAGGGGCCCACAGAGGCAGAGAGAGAAGACCACCAAAGCATCAGGGCAAAATCTGGAGAGCGAAGAAAAATAAAGAAGAAAAAAAAAGCAAGGAAAAAACCATTCAGCAAAATGAACAGCTTCACCTACCCATTCTTTGCATGTGCTGAATCATGGCTTCACATGAGACACAGAAATGCAGCAACACAAAGGCTTGATTCTAATCCCATGGGCCACAGAAAGTAAAGCCCATGCCCACTCACTGACCACTAGCTTATTCTGCACAGAGCCTTGTGAGAAATGCTTTGTAGAATGCAAAGAAGAGGCGGAGCCAAGATGGCAGAGAAAAAGCACAAACTTGTCTGAGCTCCCACTCCCACCACCTCCAATACCTGTGAAAAAATGACTCTAAACAAACTTCAGAGCTACAGAACCCACACAGTGACAGAGAAACAAATCTCCCACTGATGGCAGCTTGGCAGGCTGACAGAAAGGGTTTATCCCACCAACCTGGGAGCTGAGCACAGCCCCGGTGAGCCACAGGGCTCTGGCCCCAGGGTGGCCAAACAGCAGTGGCCAGAGCAGACTTCAGGAGAGTGAATCACCAGCAGCTGCGGTGGTTTCTAGACTTCCCAACCCATAAACTCCAAAGACAAAGTAAAAGGTCATTGTTGAACTCTTTGGAACAGGGGGTCAGAAGAATGCAATCTGGCCCCTGCCCCCAGGGTAAGAAGTGGCAGAGACATGGCAGCTGCAGCTGCTGACACATAGCTGTTTCTAGAGCTCCTGGCCTGCAGATCATAGTGGGGCCAAGCAAATATTCAGAGGATAATCATTCTTGCTTTAACTTGCTTGGATCTAGATCTCGGTCTTGGGTGGTGGTCCTGGGGTGTGTGGCCAGTGTGCCAGAGCTTACAGGGGCTGCAGAGAGGATGCCCTCCTAATAGCTCTGGCAGCTTTGAAAACCCCAGCAATTTGGGACACAGTTCTCTCCATTCTGGAAGCAGAGTTCTATCATGGCAAAGAGCTCAAAAGTCAAGCAATTGGCTGGCAATGTGAGCAAGCAGAGGAAACATAATCAGACCACAGATTCTTTTTATGGGGGCAAAAAGGTTTAAGCATGGAGCAGAAGGAAGACGGTGAAGTCAGAATTCCTGCATCAAAAGCTCCCAAGAAAAATATGAATTGGTTACATGCCATGTGGAGGAGCACAGGAAGGATTTTGAAAATTAAGTAAGAGAAGTGGAGGAAAAATTGGGAAGAGAAATGAGAATGATCCAAGAAAATCATGAAAAGTACGTCAACAGCCTGCTAAAGGAGACCCCAAAAAATACTGGAGAAAATAACACCTTAAAAAACAGACTAACTCAAATGGCAAAAGAGGCTCAATAAGCCAGCGAGGAGAAGAATGCCTTAAAAAGACGAATTTTCCAGGTGGATGGAAAAGGAATTTCAAAAACTCACTGAAGAGAATAATTCCTTCAAAATTAGATTGGAGCAATTAGAAGCTAAGGACTTTTATGAGAAATCAAGATACTATAAAACAGATAGAAACAAATGAAAAAATAGAAGGCAATGTGAAATATCCGGGAAAAACCACTGACCTGGAAAATAGATCCAGGAGAGAGAATTTAAAAAATTATTGGACTACCTGAAAGCCATGATAAAAAAAGAGCCTAGACAACATCTTTCAAGAAATTATCAGGCAAAATTGCCCTGATATTCTAGAACCAGAGGGCAAAATAGAAATTGAAAGAATTAACCAATTGCCTCTTGAAAAAGACCCCCAAAAGAAAACCCTTAGGAATATTATAGCCAAATTCCAGAGTTCCCAGGTCAAGGAGAAAATACTGTAAGCAGTTAGGAAGACACAATTTGAGTATTATGGAAACACAATCAGGATAACCCAAGACCTAGCAGCTTCTACATTAAGGGATTGAAGGGCTTGGAATATGATATTCCAAAGGTCAAAGGAGCAAAGACTAAAACCAAGAATCACCTACCCAGCAAAACTGAGTATAATGCCACAGGGAAAAATATGGTCATTCAATGAAATAGAGGATTTTCAAGCATTCTTGATGAAGAAACCAGGGCTGAACAGAAAATTTGACTTTCAAATACAAGAAGCAAGAGAAACATGAGAAGGTAAACAGGGAAAAGAAATCATAAGGAACTTATTAAAGTTGAACTATTTACATTCCTACATGGAAAAATGATAATTGTAACTCATAAGACTTTTCTCAGCATGAGGATAGCTGAATATATATGCATACATACATATGTATATATAGGAGGGTGTACTTGTACATAAATAGGTGAGTGTGGGCATATGTATGTCCATGTATACATTGACAGAGGGCACAGGATAAGTTGAATATGAAGGGATGATATCTAAAAAGTAAAATTAAGAGGTGAGAGAGGAATTTATTGGGAGAAGAAGAAAGGGAGAGATAGATCAGGGTAAATTATCTCACATAAAAGAGGCAAGAGAAAGCTATTACAATGGAGGGGAAGAGGAGGGTGAAAGGGAATGGGGCAACCTTACTCTCATTGAATTTGGCTTAAGGAGGGAATAACATACACACTCAAGTGGGTATCTTACCCTACAGGAAAATAGGGGGGTAGGGGATAAGGGGGGGATGATAGAAGGGAGGACAGATTGGGGGACAGGGTAGGTAGAACCACACACTTTTGAAAAGAGATAAGATTAAAGGAGAAAACAGAATAAGTGGGGGTGGGATAGGATAGAAGGTAATATTGTTAGTCTTTCACAATATAACTACTATGGAAATGTTTTGTGTAACTACACATGTCCAACCTATTTTGAATTGCTTTTCTTCCCAGTAGGGGTGGGTGAGGAGGGAAGAAGGGAAAAAAATCTGGAACTCAAAACAAATGTTTAAAAAAAATTTTGTACATGCAACTGGGAAATAAGATATACAGGTACTGGGGTATGGAAATCCATCTTGCCCTACTAGAAAGTTAGGCGGGGTGGGGAAGGATTTAAGAGAGAACAGATTAGGGGAAGGAATATTCAGTAGTCCTGTTATTTTGGGGTGGGGGTAAGGGAAAGACAGGGAGAAAAATCGTAACTCAAAATCTTGTGGAAATGAATGTTGAAAACTAAAAATAAATAAATAAATTGAAAAAATAACTGGGGTAAAATAAATTATTCACTATTTCAACTTTAAATAAATAAATCTATGATCCTATGACCTTATGTAAATTAAAATGATATCTATGGACACACCTTTTAAAGCAGAGGTGTTAAACATAGATTGCAACAGTCCTGAATGTGAATGAACCAGATTAAACCATAATTGGGAAATATTTAATGATAAAATATAATTAAACATAAAAAAAAGAATGCAAAAGAAACAAGACGTGACCTCCTTCTCATCAGGGGCAGACAAGATTCTTAGATCTAAATGAGATAGCTGAGACGTATGAGAGGGAAGTATGATATGGCACCAAAAGTGCCATAAGATTCTCTAAGAGGAGATTGTGTGGAGTGGCTTCCTGGAGGTGCCTTGAGCTGAGTCCTTGAAGGATGGTTAAGATTTTGGTGGGCAGAGAGAAGGTGGCATTAAGGACATAAACCTTGCGTCAGGGGAACAAATGGGTCAAGTACCCACTGGGGGATGTTCTTTCTTTTGGACTGGAACCCTCACCCAGGAAACCTGGCTTGGGAGCCCCTGGGATGCTGAGCCCCTCTGCTCCCTTGGAAGCCACTGTTGAATGTTATAGAAGAATGTTTTCTGAGAAGGAGAAATCCAGACTCATGGGACCAGCATGTAGTGGTCTCAGTGAGGGCTGCCATTCCTAGAATGGGCTGGCTCTTCTCTTCTGTCCTGACTCGGCTGGGCTGCTCGCAGGGGAGCCTGGTCACTCAGAGGAGGAAAGCGAGGGGCTGCTTGTTGCTCCCTTCTTCCCTCCTCCAGCCTCCGGCAGAGTCTTTCTCTGTGTCTCTCCTCTCAGTCTCTTTCCATGTCTGTCTTTCTATTCTTCCTGTCACCTAGTTTGCCCGGGTTTCTGGAGTTTGCCTGGGTTTCTGGAGTTTGCCTAGCAAGACTGTAGACTCCTCCAAATCCTTCAGGGCCAGAGGAAGGAAAAGGCAGACTGGCTTATCAGTCAAATTCCTTTCTCTTTGACATTGCTTTCTTCCCCGGCAGTTCTGACCTCTCCTGCCTCGTTCCATATCCCCTTGGCTGGTCACTTCAGCCTTCAAGATCCACAGCTTCATGTGATTTACATCATAATTCTACTTCTTCGGGGCAAATACACCCAATTTCCCCAAACTCCTGGCCTTATAAAGGGAGGGGGGGAAAGACAGTCACTCGCTGACTTAGGTCAGGGAAAGAGCATGGGTAAAGGCTTGGACAGGGAGATAGGCAGAGGATGCAAGGGGGAGACGGCTGCAGAGCAGAGGGATCACACTGGCTATGGCAGCCAGTGAGTGTGCTGGACCAGAAGGGTGAACTCGGACTGTCTTTGTGCCTCTTTCTGTCTGCTGCTTAGTACAATGACGGCACATAGCAAGTGCTCTATCACAGCTTACTGACAATGGGCCCGGACATATTGGGGGGGGGTGGTCCTCACTCTCTTGGCTCATGGACCACACCCTGGTGTGGACCTCCCTGTATGTGGAGATTGGTTCTGTCATTGAGAGGAAATGGGACTCAAAATTAACGAAGGGACATTTTGAAATATAGAAGAAAACCAAACCAAACTCAGAAAATGATAGCTCTCCTCCAGCGAGTGGCCCTCCCGCAAAGGCCTCTGGGGAAATGAAGCTGCTTAGAGTGAAAAAGAGAGGTTCCTCCCCTTCTGTGTCCATCTAGGTGGCACAGTGGCCTTGGAGTCAGGGAGACCCAATTCAAATCTGGCCTGACACAGTAATTACTAGTTGTGTAAGCAAGCCTAGGTGTCACTTAACTGCTGTTGGCCTGTTTCCTCATTTGCAGCATGAGGATCATAGTAGCACCTTTGGGGGATTGCTGTGGGGCTCATGTGAGATGGTAGCTGTGGACTGCTCCACAAACCACCAGGCACGTATCTGTTACCATCACTACAGGCACTGCCCAGCACCCCTGGCTATACTCTCACTGGCCTCAGAAAGGGGCTGCTGCCAACCATCTCACTTTCTTGGGGGGGGGGGTTCCTTCTTTCCTCTTCAGTTCTCTGGAGTCTTCTCAAGCTTCCCTGGCTCTTCCTGGTCACCCCTTATAGCCCAGACATATCCTGTGACAATCTTGCACCATAACTTCTGCTCCCCATTTATTTCCATTTATTTGCTATAGAAAAAGAGCTGCTGCCAACATTTTGGTGCAACTGAGGCCTTTCTGTCCCTGGCTTCCTTGGCGTCTGTTCAGCATGGACATTCTGTGCCTCAGGTTTGGATCCTCTGGTCACTCCACACAATTCCAAGCTGCTTCCTGGAATGGTTGGACCTATCCACTAACAGCTGACCTGGAGGCAAGGGCCAAACTGGGTAGTCAATGGGCACTAGGGTCTAGAAGACACTAGATTTCAGTAAGGCCACAGACAAGGCATTTTGGTTTTTTGGTCCTTATTTCTTCTTCCATTTGCTGCGCAGAAACTTCTTGAAGCCCCAAACCATCCTTTTCAAATCCCTGAAGAGGCCCCACAAGTGACCCACCAAGACGAAATTCTCTCCAATAATTAATGACATTTGCTTGTTTGATTAGAGACAAAAGCTTGAAATCCTTCACCTTCCCAATATGGTGGTTATTTTGCACTGTCACTTTCTAAGTAGAAATTTAAGCAAAACCAGAATAAAACAAGACTTCACATCCAAAGCCAGAGATGGGACCCTTGAGTCAGGATGTCGAGGTCAGGCTTCTTGCTGTCCTATGTTAGAGTGAATACTGCCACTAATAGCACCCTCAAGGGCTAATTAATTCTAAACCATGATGCATTAATTTCTTTCTGCAAATGGACTATGCTGAGAGTTTATTGGGTGACTGAGAGAGGAGGGAGAAGGCAAAGTTAACAGGAGAGCTTACATCCTCCCGCTCTTGCATTGGAGGGTGTTAAGGAGTGGAGCTAAGATGGCCTTAACATTCTCAGTCGAGGAGATAAGGGAAGACATGAACAGAGTGTGTATTTATATGTGGGAGTGCAGTAGACAGCTGGGGAAGAAGCTCCAAACATTATCAAGGAAAAGGTGACAGTCAAGAGGGGAGAAGGAATTGCCATTTGGCAGGGAAGGCACAGAGGAGGTTGTCTGGGACAGGGAGAGGAGGGAAAAGAGGAGAGGAAGGAGAGGGGGAGAGAGAGTGGAAGAGTGAGAGGAGCAGGGGAGAGAGAGGACAGAGATTTGGCCAGCAAGGCTCACGCTGATCTGCTCTTGCAGGGATTTTCTTAGGGAAAAGACCCCTGAATGCTGCCATGGCAGGCCACCCCGGCCCGAGGCCCCCTGGGTGGCCCAAGGCCCCCTGGGTGGCCCAAGGCCCCCTGAGACACTTGAATATCGGGGTAGGATTGCTGAGTGTCATTCTGCTTCCCCCCTATTTGACCATGGCTTGGAAGGCCGGTTCTGCCTGCATTGGCAATGCAGTTGGTGTGAGGTCATGCATCTAGTCCAGCCATTTGATCTGCCTCTGTTAGCATCACAATGCTGCTCTGGGGTTTAAGA
The DNA here is from genome assembly GCA_011680675.1 of Gymnobelideus leadbeateri. Classification (NCBI taxonomy): domain Eukaryota; kingdom Metazoa; phylum Chordata; class Mammalia; order Diprotodontia; family Petauridae; genus Gymnobelideus; species Gymnobelideus leadbeateri. Next base: position 370,744 of record WOXC01009473.1, read on the forward strand.
TTCAGTGGAATCCTTAGGTTCTGTTACAAATAGATGAAAATGTGAGATAACATGTGACCAGATTCATGACTTCATCTTCCTTCTAATGTAGAAATGGCTGTCCCCACCTTTCACTCTCTGTTCAATAGTCTGGCCTGAAAACAGTGAGGCATCATACGGGGAAACACAGATGCGCTCCTCAGGGTGCAGATGGGAGCAAGTTGGGAGGGGTGCTCTGCAGAGGTCGGCTTGAGGTGACCTTGTGCCTACTGCATTCAGCAACGCCCCTTTGATGGGCTCCATGGCCAAGCGACACATTGAAAAACCTAAACCCCCACACAACTGGCCTTAGCAATCCCCGTGGGGGGCACCAAGTGGAAGAACGCATTCCTGACTCAGGCCTGGTCTCTCCCCATACACTGCCCCACCCCCACTCCCGCCCCAGCTGTCTCTGAGCAATGTCCACGTGGAATCTTCCAGACAGGACCCTGCCAGCTGGCCACACAAGTCCCCGAAGGCCTTTCCATGGACCCATAAGATTTAAGGCCACTTCAAAAAGTACTGTCATTTACTTTGTGTTTTAAAATCTGTTACATATTCAATCTCATTCATGCCTCAAACCAACTCTGTGAGGTCAGCAATGTATAATCCCCACATTGGACAGGAGGAACCTCTGGCTTTGGAAAGGGTCAGTGCCCTGCCCAGTCAGGGGGAGCAGGATTCAAACTGTGGTCTCTGTGCCTCCCCAGACACGCAATGTGGCTTTCCTTGACCCCTTTGGCTGTGACCTTTCTCTACTTTCCATGGGCACTATGGCCTCCTCCTGGCTGCACTCACCACCCGATTGGGCCACCAATGCACAGGTCTCATTTCTTGGTTACTGGCTCCTTGTCCTCTAGCCCAGAGTGGGACTCAGGGTGGGAAACCCTGCTAACCTTCAGGAGCAACTTGACCAAAGTGTCCAGGTAGGGGAAGGTGTACAAGAGCCACAGAATGAAAGCCACCTGCCAGGCTTGGAGTCAGGAAGACTCTGGTTCCAATCCAGCCTCAGACGCTTACTAGCTATGTGACCCTGGGCAAGTCACTTGTTTGCCACATGAGATGATTGTAAAGTGCTTTTTTTTTAGCACTTTAGCACAGGGCTAGGTGCACAGTACATGTTCTAACTGTACACGTATATAAATGAGCTATCATTACTGTCTGTATCATTTTTACAAGGTTATCAAAAACTGAAGACTTTAAAAAGTCAAACAATCAGGATTTTCTCACCCATGACAATGAGCCCATTTGACTAAGCCCTTTTCATCGAAAAGCCCGATTATTTCAAAGAACAGAAGCAGCTAATGGCAGATGTAGCCAAGCTCCTTTTCTAAAACCTGGGGGCATTCTGGAAAGTGCCTTTGGCTTCTGGAAAACCAACCAACCAACCCACCCTTCCCATAGTACCAACTTCATAACACTGGATTTTTAAAAAAACCAAGCTGCTCCTCATGGACAGATGACCCTCACAGGACAGACCCTGTCCTCTGTTACCCCCTCATTTAGCTGACTGCCTGGGTTACAGGAACTGAAAAATGAAAATGGCGTTCTCATCACTCTTCAAAAATCAAATTATACATAGAGAGGCTTAGTGTAAACATATTTAATGTCACTGAAATTACATTTCCTTCAACACTTAGAAAAAGCTCCAGGGCTTCAATGGGCTCAAATAAATATCCTATGAGATTAACTGTCACACATGTTTAACTGACTTTAAAATAACAGTGCACAATTCAGGACCTTCTGAAAAACAACTAAAGTTTTCAAAAAAATGTACAGTAGAACAATGCGCTGAAGGAAATCTTACTATGAATAGCAGAATCTACCAGTCACAAATGAATGAAATCTCCCAATCAAAAGCACTTATAAAATGACATTTGCCACTATGAAAAGATGAAAGAAATGCACCACCCAGTCAATTGTCATGAATTTGTAAAATTCTATTTTAAACAGAATGATAATGGCCATCCAAGTTGCATCCATCCAAATAGAGCCAACTTTAAACTCCAGAATTTCAAGAACATTGTTCTCGGAGCTCAACAGTGTGGCCTAGGTCCCCTCTGCAATGTACCTTCTTTCTTAAGCATCTTCCTAGTGAGCCAATTCAGCAAAGACAGGCCCATCCTTCCCTCTAGACCCAGCACCCAGGGGCCACCTAAAAGCACCGGCCCAAACACCAATGCTCTTATCAAGCTCTCTGGGAGTTCAAGGAATAGAGAGGGGCCAAGGTATGAACACGCTTCTCATTGGTGCACTAAGGGGCGGTGGTGTTAAGCCACTCCGGGAACAACTTTGGATTCCTCATTTCTCTTCTTTGGAAACTCTGCAGATGGCCCTGACTGAACCAGGCCCCACATACCCAGGGTTCTCCCTCCTCTTTCCGCTGCCCCTGTCAGGGCCTCTGTCCCCACTTGTGACATGCTCCTCACTGCCAGCAGTGGGTGCACTGAAGACACCAGCAGAGAAGAGCTAAGAGTCACCAAGCCAGTCGCTAACATAAGGAGATAATTGTCTTTGCTGACCTACGGCATTTTACCTCCACAGATGGAGACAGCTATGTTTCTTCATCAGGAATCACTACAAGATAAGACCTAACCACATAATACTGTTGTACTCCAAATTAATAAATATATGGGACTAGGAAGCCGTTCAAAGGTGAATTCTGCACAATGTTTAAGGACCAAAAATATATGTATCTAACATACGTATTTTATCCCATGTTCTAATAAACAATGTCGGGGTATTTCGCCCAACAGAACACAATGAAGATGTTGCTTTTCTGGATGGGTCAGTACACAGGATTCCAAGTTTGATCTTGAACAGAAAAGTCGATGAGTCAATTTTCAAGAAAAGCCACATAGTCGGTCAATCTGGCTAACTGTTGTTCGTTGGGGATTGGTGGCACTGGAGCAGGCTCTGTTTACAAAAACAAACAGAGGAGACATAAATACAACCTAAGGGGCAACAAGAGGGGCAATCGCACTTTTAGTTCCCCAGTCCTCAACCTCAAAAAAGAAAAGATTTCTCTAGACTAGGATTTACTTGTTTCAGGGTCGCTGGAAAGCTTTCGAGGGCTGGATAACTGAAGCCACTCTTTCTCTAGACTGTGATTTAGTGAACAACAAATAAGAAAAGGCCTGGACTGTTGAGTTTCAAAAAAGATTTTTTTTTTTAATTACCCTTTCACCAAACAGGGGAAAAATCCAGAAGAAAAAACAGTGTAGCTAAATGGAAGGACAGCTCCCTGGTCACTACTGGACAAGCCAAGAAAGGAATAGGAAGCTTGGAAGAGGCCCCATCCATCTTTTCCTGTGGCCCTCGAAGCCCCAGAGGCCAGCTGGAAGGACAACACAGCCTCAAATATCTGTACCTTCAATGCAAACAGGGGATGACATACCAGGGGTCAGTTAGGACACTGCAGGTGACCCCAGAGGCCTCACACACACCCTGTATCCTCACCAACCTAAGTTCAAGTGATGCCCCATTCCCCACTGTGTCAAAATCCACCATTTTCTTTAACGATCAGTCACTGCTCCATTAGGGGAGGGTCCCGGGCTCTGCAGTTACCCTGTTAACCTACCATGTTGGATCAGTGGGATTCGTTAAAAAAACAGGGTTGACCTTCATCTGCCATAATTCAGGACTACATGGTCATGAAGAGCCCACTCATGAGGTCAAACAAGTCAGCCCCAATCAGAAAGGAGGAACCTCAGGGCATCTCACAACAACCAGGAACACAGTACTGACCATAATATGTAATAAGGAAAACAATAAGGCTAATACTGAGAGGCAGCAAGGTGGCACAGGGCTTGGAGTCAGGAAGACCTGAGATCAAATCTGGCCTCAGACATTTACTGGCTGTGTGACCCTGACCAAGTCACTGAACCTAGTTTGCCTCAGTTTCCTCATCTTTCAAAGGAGTTAGAGAAGGATATGGCAAATCATTTCAGTGTCTTTGCCAAGAAAACCCTTAAAGGGTCATCAAGAGCTGGACATGACTGAAAACAACTCAACAAAAACAAAAAAATCCAAGCAAATTCAATAAAAAAAAATTCAATGGTAATGTTTCTTGAGCATGTTATAGTAAACCCATGGAAACTACAAACCTGATAAAGGAATAAATCTGTTAAAGGAAACATCCAGGGAACCTGCAGATAAGAAAAATCAAAACCACTGTTATAAAATGTTTTTCACACAAAAGTCACAAACATGTAAAAAAAAAAGTCTATTTTTTCAACTGATCAGCAAGTGTTCAATGAATGCCCAGTAATTGCCAAGCCAGAAAGGATGTGAATGCCCGCCTCTCTTGTGCCAGGCTCTGGGAGGAGCTGGAAGGGACCTCAAGTTAGAATACTCTGTCTCCAAAGCCACCAGAACTACCCAGACGACTCCAGCTGAGTGACCACCACCTTTTTTGATGCAGCACACCTAGGGAAGTCTCCACCATCTTGTTAAGCCAAGTGAGGATTTCACAACAAGCTTGTAAAGCTGATATTTTGAAACAAAGGGCAAGGTGTCACATTTCTTTTTATTCAATCTGGCCCAATGTTTTAGCCTGTCATCCCACGTTTTAAGATTTTCTGCCATCTCTGTCGTCTGCCACCTTTATCTAAGCTGCTGATAATGGCAGTACACAACAGTGTACTCGTGCTGTCCAATCAGAACATTTGTCTAAACTTTGAGCTCCACTTAGTCTCCCTCACACTTACTGAAAAAAGACTTTTTTGCTCATAAAACTAGTCGCTTTTACGGTGTTTAAGGCACTTCTAGTTAGGAAACAAAGCAGAATTCAGACTGACTTCAGTCTAGAAGAGTCCCAGCTAAGTGTGACATCCAAGCCTCTTCCTGCCAACCACCTTCTCATGCCTTCATGGGCAGCAATATCCCCTGAGCTGGAAACACCTTGTTCAGAGATAAGCAGTGCTTTTGTTTTGTCTTCCAAAGCTGTGCTTTCTCTTAGAATGGGGCCCTTCTACTGGTCCTCTACTTTCCCTGAGGTCTGGAGATAATGGGACATGTTCTTTCCTTCTACCACAAACGTACAGAGCCTCAGCTCTGGCAGAACCTGCCCAAGCGGCAAGCCTCTAATGCGGGGTCTCTTCTGGCACCACCCAAGGGCAGGACACATTTTTCACCCACAGTTCCTCATTAAGCACCCCGAGGCACAAAGAAAAGAGGGTGTGCCCTGTGGAGAGGCCGCTTTTAGTCCTGCAGCCAATAACTGGACAGCATCACTATTCTAAGAACACCAGCCTGTGCACAGTTACCACCAAGTCTGACCCTGAGCCTGGAGACTGGGCCGCTCAGAGGGCACCTCTAGGCTCCTGACACCCTCAGACGCCCTCGGAGCCCCTGAGGGGCAGAATGCCAGCTCCCCTGGCTCACAAGGGGGGAAGGAGCCCCCAACAAGTGGAATCCAATCCAATTCCAGAGGAAAGGAAAGGGAACTTTGAAAAAGTGACTGAGGCGCTAGGAGTTATCATTCCTGCGATGAATGATGCTGCCTTTAAAACCATGACTTGAATCCCGTCCATTTTGTAAGCAGAGCAGCTGTGAAAAGTGGATGAATTGTAAATGGTGGCCAAGGCTGGGCCATGGAGCAACAGTGCCACCTACCGGGCTTCTTGGGCATCACCATCCTCGTGCTGGAGTCAGCCTGCCATCCTTGCTCCAAGACACCTGCGACACATCAAGGAGCAGTGAGAGCTGGAACCCTTCCCCCGTGCAGAGACTCAGTGTCCAGTGGGGCCCCGCCCTCCCCCACCCCGCTCCAGTCCACCCTCAGTCCTCAACACCAAGGCCTGAATTCTGTGATGCTGCCACTGTGTATCTCATTTTGATACAGGTGCTTTCAGGAGAATACACAGCAGCAAAGATACCCGACCCTGCAAATGTACTCAAATTGAAACGTTGTTTTTACATATATGATGTTAATATGTTATATAAATAAAGATATATAGAGGGTGTTTAAAGTCACCCTTTAAGCATAACCCTGACAGCAGCCAACAGATGTGGTGATTTAAGAATGACAGGAAGGCTTCCACATAATCTCGCTTCCTCCTCAGACCCACCCTGAGTCATGTGATGTTACCACCCCCATTTTACAGATGAGAAAACTGATGCCAAAAAGATTAAGTCCCTCGCAAGGTCACATAGACAGCAGGTATCTGAGGCAGGATTTGAACTCTGGGCTTCTTGGTTCCAAGGCCAGCGTTCCCCACCGAGGCTGCCTCATCTGAGTCTGACCTGACTCACACTATTTTTACATATCGCTCATGAAAAATTAATTTTCTATAGGACAGAAACCAAAATTATGAAAATGGGTTAAATGTATAAGTGAAATTATGAGAAAACAGAACCCACGCTCAGGGCAATGACTATCTCAAGAGTCCTGTCACATGGGGAAAAGGAAACAGTGTTTATGTGGCTTTTTTTAAGCACTGAGGGAGGCGTGATTTCCAGTTGTAAGCACTAAAATTAACATCTTTTTTATGGAAAAACCCCAGCTGTGTACTTGAGAAAGAGTGGGTTCTTGGGCCGATGAGTCTACCTCCTGAAGTCAATCTGCAATGTCTGAGCTCCTCGTGAGGCCAGGGCAGAAGGCTCCCCTGCATTCTGGCCTCCAACAGCAGCGGGCCCTTTTGTCTGGGCCCAGATTCAGAGGTCCACTATGGCCTTGGCCTCCCTACAGGATGGCTTATCTCAACTGGGACACGGCCCTGGAAGGAGCAAGAGGAGGGAAAAGCCATGGGGTGATGGTGTAAGAAGGGGAGCCTGGGCTAGTGTCAGCTGAAGTCATAGGAAAAGGAGAACAAGGAGGCTGTTGGCCTGCAGGTACAGAAGGGGATGGCGGGCGGGGGGGCCCCACAACACGGCTTCCCAAAGCATGGCTCCCTAACGCCCAGTGTCCCTTTGGTTTTCCTGATCGCGAGGCCCCAGTAACCTGAGGACACACAGAGACATGAGCTACCTTTCACTGCTTCTTCTACAGGGAGTCCCACAAATGCTGCAAAGTCATCGGCGATGATCGAGGTATATGCCTGAGAAACCAGTGCAAAGGCTCTTCTTCTCGTGGCATCTATTGAGGGGGGAAAGAAGCTCATCATCCCACAAAGCACAGGCGTCCGAATGCTCCCCGGTGAGACAGAAACAAGCCAGAGATCTTACAGCGACCCCCCCCCCCCCGCCCAAGCTGTTTGTTCTGGGTCTGTGGGGCCACGTGCTTGACTTAAACGGCACATTTCTCCTGAAGACTTATTGCAGAGGATGAAAAAAAGTTAAACGTGGAAAGAAAAGTATTTTATACAAAGATCCATTTGGAAAATTTAAGATAAACTACAATCCATTCATCCCAAAGACAGGCCTCTCCCCATTTCCCCAGAGGCCAAGCAGCTCCGACTTCCCAAGGTACCACTCAGGCACCGAGTCGCCATGGCCTCTCCTGGCCAGTCTGGGCAACAGAGGCCCAGAGGGCGGGCTTCTCAGCTGCGCCCTCGCCTACTCTAGCTCCAGGGCTGCAAGGCATCGCAAAACAGGGTGATGTGCATGAACAGCACCTGTGGTCAGAGGGAGTCATCTCCCTCCGATGCCACTTCACAGTGTGGGGCTGAGCCTTGGCTATGTCCTCTGAGAAGCAGCCCGGGTGAGGATAGAGAGATGTTTCACTGGGACATCAGTGCCAGGCTGGACACTTGGTGACAGGGGTGTTTGGTCCTGCCTGGCTCTCTGCTACAGAGACAGTGCAGGGTGGAGAGAGGGAGTGAAGAATCAAACCATCATCTAAATCCAATTTGAGATAATCCTGAAACACTAACCTAGTTGTTGGTACTCGAGAGATAACAACTTTGCCCAGTGATTAATGAGCAGGCAGACAACTGGGTAATGGGCATCACCAGAAGGGAAATGAACAGAAGCTTCCTGAGAAAGGCTGAGAAGCAGCTGCATTTTATGATTGAAGCCATGAGAGACACCAGCTTCATAAAAGGAATGACTGGAAACCAGAGTTAACTGATGAGGAGGGGCTGGATCACCTCTGGGCACCTGCCAAGCTATTTTAGGGACTGTGACTCCACCTTGAAACAAAGGCCCAGCTTTTAATACCAATCTCCACCAGTGCTGTGCCATGGCTGAGTCCCCCGGAGGATGAGGGACAAAGAGAGGACCAGGCAGAATATCACAAATCCAAATCCAAGAGGTACGGGAAGGAACCCAGAGACAATGGGCTGGAGAGGTGGGCAGAGAGGGGCAAAGGGCAGATGCTGAATGATGCTGAGGAAGGCCGTAAGCACACTTGGGAGGACTGCCTGGAGGAGAGGTGGGTGGCACAGGCTCTGATCTGCATCCCAGCAGAGAAGGATTCAACATCACCAACCGGCACTCCTCAAGGGCCTCCCAGGCCCAGGCCAGACATAAGTACCAGCAACACAAACACAAAGACCAACAGCTGTGGCCCTTGGGGAGCCTCTACTCTACCAGAAGCTCCACTGGGGGCAGCAGGAGCTTGGGATTCTGAGAGGCAAAGGGGAGGGGGAGCTCTCTAGGCAGGGGCCCAATGAGGTAGGACAGTGGGCAGACCAAGTGGGGTGACCAAAAGGGAGCAATGTGACCTCACCCTTGAGAGAAATAAGGCCACTCTGAGAAAAGCCCTACAAAGGGGTGGCCGTGTGAGCCCCAAACAGCCCCCATATTCCCAATGACCAGGAGCAGGGATCAGGAAGGTATCACCTCCCTTGGCAGTGACCTGTGAAAGGATGTTCCAAAGAGTGCAGGAGGAGGGCACCCATCTCCCAAGGGAGTCCCTCGGGCTGAGCCTGGCTGTCATGTCCTTCCCCAGCTTCCATTTGTGGGAGACTCTTTTTCAGTGACAGAAACGGTGCATGACCAGTTTGTCCCCAAGGACGTGGAAGAAAGGGTCGCCTCTCTTGTCCAAGCCAAAGCCATATATCCCATCCCTGCTCTGGCCCTGTCCAGTTGTCATTCCCTGAGGCACAGGGCCGGGCTGGGGCCTCTACCTTCCCTTTCCCACCAAAGAGATGACTGTCCATTGTCTCTTTGTTCTGGCCTCCCCCAGGCCCTCCTGCTCTTCCTCACACAAGCCGTGGCATCTCTGGGCCTTGACATGGGCCTAGAATGCTCCCTCTTTACCTTGGAGCGCCCCCCTTCCCCCCCCCATAACTGCCAACATGAGCTTCCTGAGGTCAGGGCCTGGTTCAGTCTTGTCTGCGCACCCTCCCAGCATGGGCTTCATAAATGCTAGACTGAACAGGTCACTGTCAGCATGTCTTCTCATCCTGCTTCAAGAGCTCCTCTTCAAGGCTGAGTGAGAATCCAAGATGCAAATGATGGCTGACATTTGTGTGACAGGAAACTGGGCATGACATAGGAGGACAGTCCAGCCACAGTGGACAATGCCTTGGACTCACTTGCAAGACAATGGACAGTGTGAATCGTGAAGCCACGTGGGCAGATATGACAAGAGATGATGTGGACATCAGGGCTGATAGCAGATTTCCACCTTGGCTTTCTAACCAAGTCAACACATGCACTGACCGTTGCTGGCTGCGTGACCTTGGGCAAGTCCCTTCAGCCTGCGCTCTTGTGAGCATTTACAAGGCTTGCTTTTCTGACAAAACAGCCCCTTCTCTAAAATAGATCCATTAGTCCTCAAAATCTGCTCAGTGTCACATTTGTAAAAATGGATTCTCTTATAGTAAAAACAACAACAGAACAACTTCATGATTTCAATCCTAGTGCTGCTAGAGAGCAAATGCTGCCCCCTCCCCCCCATCTCAGATGAAGATGGCCTTAGGATCTGATGTTATCTAATCCTGAAAACTGTCCTCTTCATTTAAGAAAATATCAACTCTCCCCTCACCACTAAGATACCTAAAGCAGGAAGTGCCTCTGAAGCTGGTTCTTCTCCAATAGTTAGCCCTTACCTCTGAGAGCCTCCATGATGGGCTGAATGGTCTCAGACCACTGATGGGAGCTGATGGTTGTGTAGATTCCTGGGAAATCTCTCTGCCAGATTCTCTGTCCTACCGACCAGATTCCCCCAAGCTCGGAATTTGCCTGCAATAAATGGAGAAACTTTCACTGTACCTGCACATCTCCATCTGAGGCAGGGTTCTGGCTTCAGAGAGAACATGAAAAATGAGACTTGATATACAGAGAACTACTCAGAGGGCACTGCAGGCTCAGCCTCCGTGCTCAGAGAGCAGGGTCCAACTCAAAGAAAAACTGGGGCCACTGCACAGTACGCTAGGATCCCCGCTGGCCACACAGTGACTTAGGGTTCAAATATCAGCCAGGCTTAGCTGCATTTTTATCTCTTTGGTTAAATATTTTCCAATGATATTTTAATCTGGTTTGGGCCACACTCGGAAAGCCTGGGGATGTGTAGGGACTGTTTGACCCCTTATTTGTGCTAGAACATTTCCTAGTTCAAAAACAATGAAAAAGGATCTGAAATTCAAAGCAGATCTGCCCTCAAATATATTTCAATGTTGCTGTAGCTAAAGATTCTTGTAGAAGCACAAAGCAGCCTCCTAAAAAACCAAGAAAGCTACATTTCAAGATGGAGACTTGGGAGGAAAACCAACGTTAGAGGTCCTGAGCATTGTCACTTAAAAAACAAAACAATTTCACTTTGTCACTACAGAACCAAGACTTTTGGAGCTGTGTGCTGTGTAACACGCCAAACTCAGATTCTGTGGCAGTTAGGAATTACTGGGCAGAACGTGCTGACTGCTTCAAAGTCATTCCAGAAAACCCTCTGTAAAACTTCAAAGGCTTCATGATGCCTTTGGCGTGGAAGCTCCCGCCACTGCCGCAGCTGCCCTACATCCTGGTGAGGCTGGACAGTGCCAGGACTGGCCCTTCCCCCGCCCATGCAGATCCTCAGCCCATAAGCAGCCAGGGTGTTGCAGGGCCCATCCTCTGATAACAGGCTCCATGTGATCAAAGCCTTTCCAGTATCTTGGGAGAAAACCACTAGGCAGGAACACATGGGACAAAGCAGGGAAAACAGAATTTGGGAAGCAAGCTGAATACAATCTGGAAAATCCAAGCTATCACTATTGTAGTTACCTTAATAACAATTGTAGGGGCAAGGTAAGCCCCTCTGTGAGGAACAAGATTATACAAACCAAGGCCCCAACTCAATATGACCTTTCTATTACCCTGAGTTGTTTGGGAACAGGGATCCTGAGAACTTGAGGGCTGCTCCTCTCCTGGGACCCTGGCCAGGTCCTTGAGAAAAGATATGATAACTGCCCAACTCTCCTGGAACTAGCCACTCTAAGGAAACATCGCTCTTGGGGGGAGGGCCTTGGAGGGACTGGCCTCCCTCCCTGGTCTCACACAAGATGCTTGCTAAAAAACACCTGGCAGTATGCTTTCTTTGTTCCCAGCACGACTTAAAACTGTAAGATTCAGACCCCAAATTGGAATCTCACCCATGGAGAGGACGCTCTGCCTGGGACCCTCTGGTGTGGGACCCTGATAGCTGTACCCGGGATCCCCCAGCTTGTGTGGTCAGGTGTTGGTGCTTCCCCACAACGGTGATGCTTGTAAATATGTAAATATATATATCCACTATTAATCATGGTTGCTCTTATTCTGCTATCTTTAAGCTTCTTACTCTTATCTCCAGTTTCTCTCTCACTTGCCTATATATACATATATTCTGAATAAATATTCTAAAGAAATCGCCTTGGGTCTTTCTTGGCGTGCCGAGCACTCCGTTTATGTGAATTCTGAACCTTCTTACTTGGACAACAATGTATCCAAAGCAGAAGATCCTTACAAAGCAGGAAGACACACATGGAAGTTACTCACAGATTTTATAGCAGGAGGAATTCTTTTCCAGAGATATCGGGCATTATTCCTAGTTTGTATCACAAAGGAAAAACATCAATTACAAGTGGCTTTAAAAGGCGCTACAGCCCAATGCTACAAAGAGCACTGAGATTCGCTTCTGCCAGCTGTCTGATCCCAGCCCAGAATTACTCTGGTGCCCGTGTGTGCCCGGGCACGAGTGGGGCGGGCAGAGGCAGCTCCCCACCCCTAAAGGTCTCCCGCGCCCACGTCACCTGCAGGGCCCCCCCGCAGCTCGTCCTTCCCTTCCGGACCCGCCCAACACAGGGCACCGGCCCCTCTGCACCGCAACTCCCCTGCGTCAGCGGCATCAGAGCCCGGCTGCCCCCGGCCCGCCTGTCTCCCCCTCCCAAGGCAGAGCCGCCCCTAAGGCTGGACCCTGAGTGCGCTCCCGGACACGGGCCCGGGATCTGGGAGCCCCAGGACTGCTCGGCCCGCCCCCTGCGCTGGGGGAGGGGGCATCCGGGGGAGCCGCCCGTCCCTGCCCCTCAGTGCCCATGTCCAGGGTGTCCCCGCTGGAGGCCGGCCGCCCCTGGTATAACGGAGATGCTTCCGAGGGGCAGGAGCCGAGCCAGCTCTCTCGGCTGCCACGGGTGGCGGACACGCCACGCCCCTCACAACGCCCCCCTCTAAAGCCAAGGGAGAGCCCCGCGGTGGGGGGGGCACAGCGGGGCGGCCGGGGCGTACTCACATGTCGTTGTGCAGCAGGTACAGGGCCAGCAGCTGCCCGTAGACGGGGGGCGTGGCGATGCCTCCAGGGGCCTGTGGGCAAACAGGAGCAAGTCACCCCCGGCCCCCACACACAGCGTGACCAGCCTGCACACAGTGGGGGCCTAAGGACCGGCTGGGAGGCGGGGCCGGCTTCACCAGGAAACAATAAAGGCCGGCGTAAGGGAGCTGGGGGAGGGGCAGGGCCCCCGCCTCAGTTTCCCCATCTGTAAACCCGGGGGCGGGGCTCCTCCAGACTCTGCGGCCAGGTAACCGCCCCCCGCCGCGCACGCGCCCCCAAGGCCGGGCCCCGCCGGTACCTCGAGCTCCTGGTTCTCGCACTGGTCCAGCAGCTTCTTGAAGCTGAAGGCGGCGTTGTCCGCCATCACGGCCACGGGCATCTTCCCGCCTGTGCTGGGCCTGGGCCTCCTCCTCCTCCTCCGCCGCCGCCTCAGGCCGGGCCCCGGAGCTCGCAGCCGGCCCCCAGAATCCTAAGGGCGGCGTCGCGCCGAGAATGACGCGCTCTCTGCGCCCCAGACCTTCCCCGGTCACGCCCCCTCGACTTCCGGCTCCCCCCCCCCCCGCCTGCATCGCCCCGACTTCCGGCTCCCTCCGCGGGGCTCCGCCCACCTCGCAGCTTGCGCGAGCCGCTCTGCCCTGACGTCTCGATATTCTGGAGGACTCATCGCCTGCCCCTTGGCAGACGATAGGCTGCCCCCTGATCCTGGATCCCGCCGCCTTGGTCCAACTTCTGCCTGTAGAACTGGGGGTCCAGCTAGTATATATGGGGAAACTGAGGCCCAGAGAGGGCAGCCGAACTACCCAAGGCATGCATCAAGTGACAGACCAGTCTGCCCCATTTTACAGGAAGGGGAACTGAGGCTCAGAGAGTGGAGCCAACCTGCCACAGGTCACACAGCTCATAGGTGCATAGGGTCTAGCCCATCCCGCTAAGGTCCCTTCTAGCTCTAGACTCAGGATCTTGCGACCCTCCCCCATTGAAGATGTAGCCCCCACACCACCCTCCCCTGGGGGAGCCCTGAAGAGGAGCCAGCAGGCCCAGTGGTGTGAGGCCCCCCCTTGTCCCAGGCATGCAGAGGCTGCCTCATCCAAGATCAGATGGGACTTTGTCTAGGGGCCCTGGAGAGGTGCCTGCCCGGATCTCATCACTGGGTGCCTTTCTTCTCCGGATCCAGCAGAGAAAACGTGTCAGTTTCCCCTCTGGTCAGGCCCTTGTCAGTTTCCCCTCTGGTCAGGCCCTTGTCAGTTTCCCCGAGTGTGTTTCCTCCTGAGTCAGAAGCCTTGCTCTGAGAACCCTGGGGCCAGTTCTTTGGTGCTGCTTGGCCAGCACCAAGCCTTTTGGAGTTTCAGCTGGGGGTGAGGAGGTGACCACCTGCTGACCCTGACTCCAGGCCCCTTCTGGGACAGCGAGGTGTGGTCTGGGAAGTTCTATAGGCACCTCTTGGCTTCCTTCTGAACCAAGAAGCTGGTTTTTTTTTTTGTCCTGAATTTCTTTTCTTCGTGGCCTTTGTGTTGGGAGGGCTATTTCTAGGCCATGGGTCAAGCACTAAGCTAGTAGTGATCTTTGGTTAGCCCTGTGAAATGGTCTTTATGATGAATCCCTGTCCCTCTACTGGGGGCACTGGGGATCCTCACCTCTTTGGGTGGTGAAAACTCTACAGACCGTGGCATGAGGCCTGTTCCTGTAGTCCAGCCCTGGGGAGGCATTCAAGGACCACTCGAATGGCTCAAAGGACCCCAGAGAACTCTGGCCTGGGGACATGGATGATGGGTTCAAAAGGTTCCCTGGCCAATTTGCCTGGAATAGTACCATTTTCAGTAGGAGATTACGGTCTCTGGAAGCTTCTGATAATACAGCATGGAGAAATGGGGACTCTCCCACAGGAGGAGTTTTATGGCTATTTCTGGTCTGATTGTTACTGAGTTGTCTCAGTTGTGATGCTCTGTGACCCCATTGAGGGTTTTCTGGGCAAAGATACCAGAGGGCTTTGCCATTTCCTCCTCCAGCTCATTTGACAGATGAGGAAACTGAGGTAAATAGGATGAAGTGACTTGCCCAGGGTCATACGGCCAGTAAGTGTCTGAGGTAGGATTTGAATTCAGGTCCTACAGACTCCAGGCCCAGTGCTCTATCCACCGCACCACCTAGCTTCCCTATGCTGGTCTGATGACTGTGTGCTTTTTTGCTTGGTTGCTGATATGAAACTGGGTTTTCATAAAAAGTATCCTTGTGGGGGCAGCTGAGCTCTTTTTCTCTGCCTGGCTGGTACAAGTGAGGAAGATGTAGTATAAGCCTCTTGAGTGGAAAGAGAGGTCTTGGATCCAAAAGTGACCAGAGATTATGGGTGCCTGATGTTCTCTCCTGCTTTTAGGGGACTGAGGATCAGACTAGGCTGTGACCTTGTAAGCTCTGAAAGGTCACGAGTGAGAGCCCCCAGATATCTGGGAGCTAGAGCCCATGCCAGGTTTGGAGAGCCCAGTGCAGAGGGAAGTCCCATGTGACCTGCTGACCCAGCCTAACTGTGAGTAGAAGGCATCTTGTAGGAGGTACAACCACTCAGTGCACTTGCTGGGGGCAAAGGCTTTGTAGTACCTATGTTAAGGTTAGGCCTGTTTGTCCCACAGCCCAGAGTGTGCCCTTGAGGAAGGGGCTGGGGGAAATGCTTGGTGACTTCTGTTCTTACTGTATCTTTTCAGAAGATAGCACTTTGGTAAAGCTAACTGATGGGAATTGGTTAAATGATGGCGCCACTCCCGGGAGATGTGGGCCTGCTCGGAGATGGACTCCAGTGTGTGAGTTGGAGTAAGGATCTCTCGCACCTTTTATGAAGTATCTGGAGGAGAACACAGTTGCTGAGGGCTGAGGAGTTAAGCTGGGCTAGTCCAGCCCTGCCCATTTTGCAGAGGATGGAAATGAGGCCCACCAAGTCCTACTGTGGCACATCAGGCCTATGGAGGCAGGATGTCATACCAGACACGTCCAAGGTGTACCCTAGGCAATGCAAGTGATTACATTTAGCAGGAAAGTTGGATTAATTTTCAGAAAACGACCCGCCCTCCTGAGAGGAATATGAACCCTTCTTGCTGGAAAATGTTAAGTTTGCATTTTAAAAATCAGTTGCAAATCATCTTCTGGCAGCCTGTGAACATAACTCCAAAGGAGTTGACAAACTTCTTCTTTTGGAAGGATGCTGAGAACAGTAAATCTGTCTTTTGGAGGGAGAAGCTCCAGGGGCCTCTTTGCACAATGCAAAGAAAAATGCCAATGATCATTTAATCAAAAAGTGTTTGTTAAGCACCAAATGCTCCCATCTGCTGTTTTCTTCACTGCCTCCTGCTTGGGATTTTCAGCCTTTTCAGAACAGGTAAGTGGAGGTATCTGCTACCCCAGACTCTGGCCCTCTCCTCTCTGTTCACTCTTCACAGGGGGCTTCATCAGCTCCCATGGGGCCAGTGATGGTCTCCCTGCAGGTGACTCCCAGGTCTAAAGCCTAGCAGCACAGATTTACAGGCCCCGGGGTCCAGCTCTGCCTTCTGCAGGTGAGGACTGATCTACAGTACATGATTTGTCCAAGGTTCCACAGCCAGTGACCTTCTGAGGCAGGGGCCCTTCTCCCTAATTGCCAGTTGGATGTCTCTTTCCAGGCACCTCCAATTAAAAACATCCAAAAGAGAATTCATGGCCTGCACCCTCCTCAGAAAATCTCTAGCATCACTTTTCTTCCAGTCCTGAATGGGGGAGCAGAGAGAGCTTTTGAGCTCTTCAGCCTGAGGGCTGGTCTTGAGTTAGGAGAACCTGGATTTCCACCCCACCTTTAACACCAGCTGCATAGGCAGGGCCTAATCAAGCAGACACTCCAAGTTTCAGTTTCCTCATCTCTAAAAGGAGGACACAACTCCAGGGCTTATGAGGGTCAAGGAGATGACAAATGTGGAGTCTTTGCCAGACAGTATTAGCTACCAGCAGCAGCAGCAAGGTGATGTTTGATTGGGGCTTTAAAAGATGGCTTGGGGGGCAGCTAGGTGGTGCAGTAATTAGAGCACAAGCCCTGGAGTCAGCAGGACCTGAGTTCAAATCCGGCCTCAGACACTTAACACTAGCCACATGACCTTGGGCAAGTCACTTACCCCCAATTGCCCTCCAAAAAAAGCAAAAAATTAAAAAAAAGATGTTTGGCATGGGGGAGGGGAGGAGATATTTCCTGGCAGAGGAACCTGCATGAGCAAAAGCCTGGAAGTGGGAAATGCCAGTGTTGATAGATCATGTACAGTGGATGAAGCACAGAGAACAGAGAGGGGAGTAGTCTGAGGTGGAGTTGGGAAGGGGGTGACACCTGGTGGGAGGCCTTGAATGGTGAGTAGAGTGTTCAGGAGGTTAGAGGGACAGGGATGGCAGCTGATTGGGTGGGGTGTCCTGGAGAGCCGGGGCTGCCCTCTGCCCAGCACTTCCCAGCTGTGTGATCATGGTTAAGCCACAATGTCTAACAATGGAACCACAGATCTCTGACCTATTGGTTTTGCTGTGTCTCTTTTAGACAGAAAGCCTCTGGGCAAGCTTTCTGGAGAGGGATTTGTCATGGGATTGGGAATGTTCACAGTGCTCAAGGCAGCCATGGCTAGAAACTGCAGAGAAGGTGAAAACCTGCATTGAAAGAGAGAGTTTTTCACATGAGTTTCCTGTCTCAGTTAACCCCCAGGTCCAGTGTCTGTCCCTCTCCCTATTAAAATATTCTGAAGCATTCATCTGTTGTTAAGTGGAATTACTTTGGAGTTGAGATATGCCAGAGCTCAACAAGGAAGGTCTTTGTCTCTTCCCCCAGCTGTCTTTTGTTCATGGTGGAGGGTCACTGGCACCAGCAGGTGCAGCTTTGGGCCCTGCCTGCAGTTCCTCCTGACCCTGACTGCGTGTTTGGCACTCCTCTGTCCATATCCAGTCCTCCCAGCCTTTGCTTTTGCCAGGCTATTTGGCTAAGAAACCCCCCTGAAAGATGTGCCTTCCCATCTCTCCCATCTTGACAGGTCTGAGTTGAGATTCCAATCCTTCCCAGACATTTTATCAAACTAGTTTTTGGCCACCCTGGCTCCTGAGTCACTTGGCATCTCAAACCCTCATTGAATGCAGGTGCAGTTACTTGGGATACTTAGACATCAAAGGGCCACCCTGGGGGGAAGGGGTGACAAATAGAGTAAGATATCATAGCCCCAAGGTTCTATTGATTATATTTCCCATGGCTACATCACTGCGTTTTCAATTGAAATATTTAACAACATAAAGATGGTTCTTACAAAAATATGTAAAAAAGAAAAGTAAAATTAACTTAGGGCTAGATAGAATGCATGACCTGGAGTCAGGAAGACTCCTCTTCCTAAGTTCAAAACTGGCCTCAGACACTTCCTAGCTGTGTGACCCTGAGCAAGTCACTTAATCCCATTTGCCTCCGTTTCCTCATCTGTAAAAATGAGCAGGAGAAGGAAATGACAGGCTACTCCAGTGTCTTTGCCAAGGAAACCCCAAATAGGTTGAGAAGAGTCAGACACAATGAAAAATGACTGAACAACAACAACAACAATCTAGTATGTGAAAAATCATTATTAAATACAGACTTTATTTGCCACTGCTTGGTTAATATAAATTTGGAATCTGCAGGGCTCAGAGAGCATGGTTTCTCATTCAAGAATGAGCCAAGGCTCACCTCTCTCCCCCTCCAGTGCCCAGGCTGGCTTGCATCCTGGAAGCACTGGAATTGATGAAAGATGACTTTGCAGAGTGAGAAGGGGCCCTGTTCCTGAACAGGAATCCCTTCAGCATCCTCTCTGATAACCAGCGACCCTACCAGTTCTGGCAGCACCGTCCCCTTTTGGACAGTTCCACCTGTTCTGGAGCTTTCCCTTAAATCAAAGTCAAGGTTTGTTTCCTTGCACGGCCATCCAGCTGCTCCTTGTTCTTCCCTCTGGGCCAAGACGCACAAATCTAATTTCACTGGTGTGAGTATTCTTTCCATCCATGTGGATTGAAGCCTCCCTCTATACTCTGTAATCTGTGTCCATGGTTTTTCAGAATCCTTCCTAGAGAATCGGCTGAGGGAGCTGTCCATTTCCAGACCCTGGGTGCGTCCTTCTCTCCTGTTGGAATGTAAGCTCCACAAGGGTAGGGATGATATTGCTCTTGCTTATGCACAATCAGTCCTTAGCACAGGAAGGGGTTTTAAAAAGCCTTTTCATTGGCATTCATTGATTCATTCATTTCTCTAGTTCTCTAGTCCTTTTGATATCTCGGGAGCGGGGCGGGGGTGGGGGGGAGGGGGGGAAGACTGTTGAGTGATACCTCAATTGTCTCTCATTCTCCCTACAATGACTTTTGTTTTTTGCTTTTGTATCCCCAGAGCGTAATACACTATCCTGGTACATAGTGGGTGTTTAATAAGTGCTTGTTAAACTGAATTGAACTGACTGAATTTAATGAATTGATAGAACTGAAATCCTGACTGGTTCCTCAAACTAGAAAGGATATGAGCCTGGGCCACCTCTCTCTCTCCCTCTTTCTCTGTCTCTGTCTCCCTCCCTCCCTCCTTCTCTCTTTCTCTCTCTCTCCCCCCCCCCCTCCTGTGTCTCTGTCTTTGTCTCTCTCTCTCTCTGTCTCTCCCTCCCTCCCTCCCTCCTTCTCTCTCTCTCTCTCTCTCTCTCTCTCTCTCCCTCCCTCTCTCCCCCTCTCCCTCTCTCCTGTGTCTCTGTCTTTGTCTCTCTCTGTCTCTGTCTCTCCCTCTCTGTCTCTCTCTCCCTTCCTCCCTCCTTCTCTGTCTCTTTGTCTCTCTCTTTTATTGAGAGGGGAAGGAGGGAATAAGCACTATATTATTTATAGTAGCATATATACATATATATATATATATACATTTATTTCTATATCCTCAGTGCAGGATAACCAGGGGAAATTCAGAGAGGCTGATTCTGAGGTGGGTGCAGGCTGATGGACACTTTGTTTCTAGCCCCTTAAAGCTGAGGGAATGTGCCCTGATGGGGTGAGAGTCGGCATAGGTGGAGGGGAGTTACAATAATGCCACTCCCCTCTCAGTGTTGTGGGCATCAGATGAGATCATCTTTATGATGTACTTAGCAGAGTCCCCGGGACTCCCCAGAGTCCTAACTGTGTAAATGTCCTCATCACTATCATCATCATCATCACCCCTATCATAGAAGAACTGAAAATATATTAAGAGACTTTTGAAGACCTTTTGAATCTCTATAAATTCAAGATACTGATTTTTGAAAGCAATAGAAAATTAACTAAAAGCTTAAACAGTGCCACATTATTAATTAATTGTAACTTGTGGTCTTGCCAGGGGTCTGAGGGAGATCATGAAGTTTAACAAAGTATTCACTTACAATCAGGGAGGAATTTCGACACTGGGAAAATCTGCCTCAGTAAAGAATACACATCTGGATGGATGTTTAAATAACATTGTTATCACAAGAATGTTTGCAGCAGAGGAACACAAAATGGTCAGCCAAATCTCTAGAGGGGTAAAAATTATCCATAGAAATAAAACAGTTCCTTCATTTTATTGTGACATTTCAGCGTTTAACCATCTATTAAGTTGTGAGTTAAATCCTTCTTGTCACATCTCTCTTTGTGGTTTAGCAACTAGAGCTCTGGGCTTAGAACCAGATTGTTTTAAGTAGAGTGAGGATCACCAGGGGTTGCCCTCATTAGAAGGTAAGAAGAATGGGAGAAAAGATAGATGGGGAACAAATGAGACACAAATATGCTCCCAATTTGTAGACAAAGAGTGTGGAAGGCAGACAGCAGTGAATGATGGCGGCCATGTATCACATTCCCTGCTTCATTGTGAGCTCTCCACTTTAATTTGAAGAACTTTGGAAGATGCTGGCAAATGAAATGTTTTTGTGCGCCTCTGTGCTGTTTTCCCAAGAATATATGAATGGCCACTAAGTGAAAACTGAGAATTATGAGCATACTGGAGAGTTGGGTGTTTTTTAATGGGACCATTGTTGGCTTGCTGCTTTGCTTTGAGGGAGGAAATGGTCCCCAAAGTCCTAAATGCTGCAGACAGGGTCCCTGGACCTCACAGGAAGCATCAACAACAAATTCTCTCTCTGTGAAGAAGATGATTCTTAGTCTTGTAACCAATCTGACACTGTCTATAATCTTGCTAGGGAAGGGCCCATTCCCCTAAGCTACCTTTTCTCCAAAAGTTGATTTCCCATCTCTCTGGAAGAACTAAATAAAAGGTATCTCCAAAGTATTAGTACAATGTCAAGCTAATTAAAACCATTAAAGCTGTGTTAAGACTTTGGGGACACCCTACATTCCTGGAGAATGAAGCAAATAGGAATTACTCACCCTTATCCATATGATGTCTATCATCACTGCCACCACCACTGCCGTGGTCAAAGTCAGCACCACCATTATCATCAGGTCATCAGGTCATCTCCATGGCCACCACCCCATGGTCACCATCCTTATGCCCACCACCCCCATGTCTACCATCTCCATGCCCATCATACCCATGCCTACCACCCCCATGCCTGCCACCCCCATGGCCACCATCCCCATGCCCAACATCATAATCATCAATAAAAGCCTGCCATTTTTCTTGGCAGTGACTAGCACAGTACTGTATTGACTTGTCAATGCCCTGTTAGGTCAGGGGATTCTGTGACTCATGATTTATCAACAATGAATCACTATTATTGAAACACACATTTATTAATCCCATACTAGGTGGTTGGGAAATGTGAGGTGTTTATGGAGGACCAGCATCTCTGCCGAGCCCTTTACAGGGCTGCTTGCCTACCTTTCCTGTATACTTGTGACCATTCTTATCTGTGCCTACAAGAAGCTATAGCATGCACAGCCACCCTTGGTAAACCTGTCAGTGACTGTGAAATGGCTGTGAAGGTGGCTGAGGCAGGCGCCATGGAGTGCTGAAAGCTTGGTTAGACATCAGAGACAACAAGGTCTTCCTTTGCATCCTGGGCCATCATCGGCATCTTGACTTTTGTCCTGCCACTGGACTTCGATGACTCAGGAAGAGAGACTGTGCAACTCTGCCTCACTGAAATCTAATTCATGGGCAAGTCAAGATATCTCCCCTGATGTCATTGGTCCTCCTCAAAACCAAGCTTGAACAGCTATGTGCTGAGCACTGTGCCAAGTGTTAGAGTTAGAAAAACAAAGGTGAGAGAGTCCCTGGCTTCAAGGCATTTCCATTTTCTAACCCACAAAATGAATGGATCTGTGATTGGATCAATGGGCCCATAGATGGGAAAGGACTTTGCAAAACTGAAAGCACAACATCAAACTTCGCTAGTCTTACTATCTTTGTTAGTGCTCAGAGATTACATATGGCCTTGGCTCCTATTTTGGTGACCTCCTGGTCCAGAAGGGAGGGAGCTGGTCCAGATAATCACCAAACCCTTTGAAGTCACCGGATCTCTGCAAACAAAATGGGTAAAGAGTTGATTCTGATGGAAAAGAGACTGTATTGGTTACTTTTAGAAATGGGAGTTTGAAATTTGTTTTCTTTTTCCCTTTCTGAAATGCTGAATTCTGTCAAAGACCAGGTGTTCCCCACAGACAACAGTATTCTCCTTCCTTGGCAGTGGTGACTGGATTCATTGTCACTGCCAGTTGAAGGTCAAAAGAGCAAGAAGCTGGAGGTGAGCCAATTTAAGGACTAGGAGAGAAAGAAAAAAATCCTAAATTAGAAATGATAAGCCTAGTGTAAAGTGGAATGTTTTCCATCTCTTTCATTGAATCAAAGGTGTGATTTATTTTCCCTTTTTATACGAACTCAGAGTTAACGTGTGGTTACATGTGACGTGTTACATCCAGCCTGGAGGTGTGGGATCAGAGCCCTGGGCTTCTAGTCTCACCTTGGTCTCTGAGTGACACTGGTCTAGTCACTTCCCTGGGGCCTTCCTTTGCCCCTCTAACAATGAGGGGTCTGGACCAGATGATGCCACTATGAGGCCCCTCCTGGATCTGGATCCATGCCCCCCCCCATTGGCCTCTCACTGGTGTCTCCACATTTCCCTTGCCCTCTTTTCTCCCTTGCCAGGGTGGGCAGGATGTAAGCTGCTGGCTCTGGAGTAATCAGTGATTGGCCCTCTATTCCACTTGAGCCTCCTCCATTTCCTCCAGGAGAATGTAAGCTCCTTGAGGGCAGGGGCACCTTCGGCTCTTAATCAGTGCTTGCTGATGATCACTTCCAGCCCATCTATGAAGCACCAACAAACATTTGGTTATTTATTATATATTACAGCATGTCTTGGGGTAAATCACTCCATCTCACAGGGTCTCAGGAGCCTCATTTAGTATGGTGGCCTCTGAAGTCCCTTTCAGGCTGAATTTCTGCACCTGTCGTCCTATATCCTGAGCGATGCTGTTCTGTTAAATAAATACAAAAGCCCAAAGCACATGATTGCACCTTTGGCAGTTTGGTTGCATGATGGTTAGAACCTTGGACTTGGATTTGGGAATACCTGGATTAAAATATTTCCTGTTTCTTCATCTGTAATGATGGGTTAATAACAGCTCCTTCCCCACAGGTTGATGTCTCAGTAGCTGTGTTTTAAAAGGTTAGTTGGCTGGATGACAAGTGTAGGTGACCCAAAGGGCCACAGAAAGAAGCATGGCTGGAAGTGGTAGAATTGGCAAATAATGGATCTCTCTGGAAAACCATCTGGAGCTAGGTAAGAAGAGTCACTGAATGGCTTGTGCAGACTCTGGGACTCAGTGATGCCACTTGTAGCCAGACCTCTCCAGGGGAAGATCGTCCCAGGCATCCCATAGTATTTATGATTGCTTGAAGCAAGATGGGGGCCCATTGATTGGGGGGTGGCTCGTGGAATTGTGGCCTTTGAATGTCCAGCTGTTAGAAGTGAGGAACTTGAAGAAATGAGAGGATTTATATGAACAGATGCAGAGCAAAAGGAGGAGAGTCAGGAGAACAGTTCATAGAAAGCCTGCTCAGCTTGCTAGGATCCACCCAGATTTGCATTTGTAAAGGGAAATGATGCAGAAAGACTTCCAAACTGATCAGTGAAGTGCCTAACCATGGCGACCTCTTAGTAAAAGCCGCTTCCCTCTGCTTGGTGGGGTGGAAGTCAGTGATGGGGTGAATGAGGCATCAGATGTCAGAGGTGCCACTGTGTTCATTGGCTTTGCTGTTCTTACTCATGCGGGAGAGTTTTCCTGGGAGGCTGGGGCAGAGGCAGAGAGAGGGTCATTGTAAAGCCAGTGATCTTGAAAGTGTTAGTGAAGCATGCTTTTAAGGAGCGGTACCTGCCCCCAACTCTCTCACCTCCTTCTCATGTTGACCAGAGGAGACCCAGAAAGGGGCTGATGACACTCCCCTTTGAGGGCTGAAGATAATTCCTCATGCTCCTAAATCCTTACCCAGTAAGCTTCCAATGATGACCTGGCAGCAGTTTAGAAATAGATTCTTACTGTAATGAGAGAGTAGAAACATTTGGTCCAAAACTCCTCTTCCCTCCAAAGTCTGGGATGCTGTCCTTATACGTATTTGTTCTCTGGGTAGGGCAGGCTCACTCTTAGAGAGGACAGATGGTCAAAAGGTAAGTCATGGTTTCTAGTTTATTCATAGCCCCTCTTTCCCTTTATGGGGACCCCATGACGTAGCTTTTTGGTGCAGCTCACTATGGGGCTCAGAAGGTAAGTCCCAAAGCTTCCTGTCCTCAACAGGACTCTCATTTCCCAATGTGGTTGCAGCCATTGGCCACTGCTGCTCTAGGGACACCATGGCTGTTGTTGATGGGGGCCCAAAGGTCCCAGGGTTTTCTTTTGGTCACAGGGCATGGGGAAGGAGGCAGAGGTGTGGTCTGCCCCCATCCTAGTGATGCTGGAGCTGCCTCATCACTCAGCTGGCTCCTCATTGGGATGCCAGCCTTCATTCTGGCTTGCTGGCTTATCCAAGTCCCACAGGGCTGTGACTGATTCTCTTTGTTTTAATTCTCTCTAACCACAGCACATTTCAGCTTTCATTCATTTCATATCTAGTTCACTTGAGCTAATTGATTCAATAAAACAACAATTATTCTCTCTGAGTTCATACTTTCCACAGTTGATTCTGTAATGCGAGAGGCCCTCTCACCTGATAAAAGTTATCAGGCCATAGTACAGGCATTCTTAACTAGCAGATGAGAACTTGTTTAAAAAAACAAACTGTAATAACAGTTACAATATAATTGGGTTTGAATGATCTTACGCATTTACTTTATGCATTTAAAAACACGATTTTGAGAAGGGCTGTGAGGCTTCACCAGGCCGACACCAAGGTGTGCAGGATGGAGACAACCAAGTGAGGTCCATTTGTAGGGTTCTGGGATGTGAACATTAAGTGGCCCACAACCTGTTACCAATGGGAACTTTGGAACAAAAAGTGGTAGAAATGCCAGAAAATGGGAGGAGATCCTCGATGGAATAGAAGCTCTTTGTGGGCAGGAGCACTTACTTTTTTGCCTTTGTATTTATCCCCAAGGCAAACAATTTCTTTTTACAATGGCTCTCAGTGCAAAAGACTGCGAAAAACATGGGGCTGCAATGAAGACTTATTGCCACAAGGTGGCGCTCGGTGCAAAACAATGTTTGCAACTCTTCCACTTCAAATGGATTCTATCTTATGATTGACTTCCTCCCTCCCTCCCTCTCTCCTCCCCTCTTCCTTCCTTTCTTTTCTTTCTTCCTTCCACCCTCTCTCCCTCCTCTCTTCTTCCTTCCTTTCTTCCTTTCTTACTCTTTTCTCTTTCCCTCCCTTCCTTTCTTCCTCCTCTCTCTCCTCTTCTTTCTCTTCCCTTCTCTCTCTTTGCTTCTCTCTTTCCTTCTCTCTCTTTCTCTCTCTCTCCCTTCTTTCCTTCCTTCCTGTCCTTTTTGCTTTCTCTCACTCTCTTTTCCTTTTCTTTCCCTCCCACTCCTTCTTCCTTCTTTTCTTCCTCCTCTCCCTCCTCTCTCTTTCTTTCTTTCTCCCTTTCTTTACTTTCTAAAATGCAGAGGTAAAAGGCACTTTTCTGCCTTGCTTTTTACCATCATCAATCTGCCCGGGCTCTCCACTCCAATCCTAGCATCAGAGGATCACAGGCTTAGACCAAGAAGGGGACCTCAGAATCCATCAAATTTGCCCCCCCCCCCCATTCCACAGAGGAGGAAACTGAGGACAAGAAAGGGAAAGGGCCAAGGCCCAGTCACATACGGGATTGTGGATCTAAAGACAAAATGGAAAAGAACTTGTGAAATCATCAAGTCCAACTGCCTTTTTGCTGATGAGGAAACTGAGCTTTGGGGAAGTCATATGACTGGATCAGGTTAACTTGGAACCATAATTTAGAGCTCTATAGGCAACACAGTGCAATGGAAAGGGCCTTGTGTCTGGAGTCAGAGGGACCGGGTTCGAATCTTGCTTCTGTTCCTATCTGTGTGACCTCAGTTTCCTCATCTATTAAATAATGATCATTATTAAACGAGAGGCTTAGATGAACCCTAAGTCCATTACTCTTCTGAGAGTTTTTTGTTTTCTTTTGTTTTTTTGCTTTTTTTGGAGGGCAGTTGGGGTTGTGACTTGCCCAAGGTCACATGACTAGTAAATGTTAAGTGTCTGAGGCTGGTTGAACTCAGGTCCTCCTGGCTCCAGGGCCACCTAGCCGCCCCTAGTCCATTACTCTTTAGAGGACACCTGTGATCCTCCAATGCTCTCCTCTTAAAGACAGGGACTTTATCGGTTTGGGGAACTCCCATAGGAGGAAGCTCTCTCTGCAGGTGCAGATCAACGCCTGCTCTGCACCATAGAGTCTTAAGGAACTGCCTGGGCACTGAAAGTCACAGAAGCAGGATCCGAGCCTAGGACTTCGGACTCTGAATGTGACTCTTACCACCGTGCTGTCCTGTTTCTCCCATCCCCATCTTACAAAGAGGAAAATTGGAGAGAGTCAGAGTTCTTACCCAGTGGTCTGTGACATTTTAAAAAAAAGAATTCGATGTCCTTCAGTATATAGTAGGTTTTCTCTGTGATCCTACATATTTTTAAAACACATATTTACAAATCTTATTCTGAGAAGGGAATCCCTTGACTTCCAGCGGGTCCTTGGCACAAAGGAAGGTTGGAAGCTCTGACAGCCTCCGACAGGGGCAGGAGGCACCAGAGGACTTAGAGGCAGAAGGGAGCCTCATCTTGCAGATGAGGAAATGAGCTGAAGTGACTTGTGGCCGCCCACGGGTTGGACGTGCCCCCAGATGTGATGCCCTTTCACCCGACCAGCTGTCTCTCCGGACAGCTGTGAGTAAGAAGGGCTTCTTTGGCCAGAATTGTTTTCCCCTTTATTTTCTTCAGGGTTTGTCTTCCTTCCCATCCCCTCCCACCTTTCATCTCTCACCTCTGCATTCCACATTTTCCCTCCCTCCAGCTGAATCCTGGCAAGGCATTGTTAACGACGCCCCAAGCCCTCCCCAGCTTGGCAAGGCATCAAGCGGGCGGCGGGGAAAGCCATGTGCTCCTGACAGGGGGAAGGTATCCCCATGGTAACCTGAGAGCTCCGAGGCCCAGGCGGGAGGCAGGGGAGCATCCGCAGCGCAGGCAGGGAGGGGGAGCGGTGCTCTTCCCAGCTGGGCAGACTAGTCTTCAGTACTAGCCCAGAGAAACGCGCTGAGCACCGTCCCATCGTGCACAGAAATCAGCCCCCAGTCGCGGCCCAAGGCCAACATGACCATGTCACTCACCTTGCCTGGTTTCGCGCTTATGTTGGCTCTGGCTTGGGAAGGACTGCTCTCATGTACCGTAGGAGAGACGGGGCTGCGCAAAGGCCCGTCATGATGATTATTTCAGAACAGACACGCAATTTCGGCGCTGTGAGTAGTGAATCAAGAAGCGTTTATCGAGCATTGGGATACAAAGGAAGGCAAGAGGTAGTCCCAGCCCTCACAGAGCCCACAGTCTACGGCAGCTACGTGCGAATAAAGCAGAGACATGACAAGTTAGAAATAACGAAGAGGCAGGAGGCACCAGACTTGGGGGGATCGAGAGCGTCTTCCTGTAGAAGGTGGGGTTCTAGCTGGGGCTTGAAGGAAGCGCGGAGGATGGTGGGTGCAAACAGACATTAGGAACAGAGCGTTACTAGTGAGAGAGCTGGTGCTGAAGAAGCAATGATTTGGGGGAGACCCAGAGCGCCTCTCTTCCTTCAGAAGTCTTGGTTTCAAAAGTTCCGGATTCAGGGGCGGCCAGGTGGCGCAGTGAGTAGAGAGCTGGCCCTGGAGTCAGAAGGACCTGAGTTCGGATCCGGCCTCAGACACTTAACCCACACAAACAAAAGCCTAGCCGTGTGACCTTGGGCAAGTTACTTAACCCCAATTGCCCTAAAGGGGCGGCTAGGTGGTGCAGTGAGTAAGAGTGCCGGCCTCGGAGTTGGGATGACCCGAGATCAGATCCGGCCTCAGAAAATGAGCACCCACGCATAAATAATGACTAGCCGTGTAACCTTGAGCAAGTTACTTAACCCCAATTGCTAAAAAAAAAAAAAGTTCCGGATTCAGACCCTCCCCCCCACGTGGATCACTCACTGTGCTCTCGGGTTGGGGGTGCGGGGAAGATAAGCTCTGAGTAGAGTGTCTGAGGCTGGGGGACTTAAGGAAGTGACTCAATGGAAGCTCATTTGAATAGGTTCGGGTCCCTGGTGTAATATTCATCCTCTCATTAGCTGTTAACCAATCAGAGGTGATTGTCATCACCCCCCCCCCCCCCATGAGCCCATGGCCGGGTTGTTTTGACCTGAGAGACTCCAAATGCCGCTGGCGTTATTAATACAATAATTAAACTACCCAGAAATGCTGGCTCTCAAACTTTCAATGCCGCACTATGTTGCAGGCTCTCTGCTGAATGCTTCACAATGATCTCATTTGATCCACACAACAACCCTGGGGAGCGGGTGCTGTTAATTATCCCCATTTTGCAGATGAGGAAATGAAGGTAGAGGTTAAGTGACTTGCCCAGGGTCACACAGCTTGCTAGTAAGTTTCTGATATGCATTCAAATTCAGGTCTTCCTGGCCTATTTGCTGTTCCTCACACAGTATTCCGGGATTATATTGTGTGTGGAGAGGAGAAAGGTCTAAAATGATTGGAAATATAGGAATGGGTCAAGTTAGGAAGGGCTCAAAATGCCAGACGATTTTGTACTTGGTACTGGACAAAACAGGGAGCCACCATGGTATATAGAGTGAGGGTCGGGTGACAGGATCAAATCTGTGCTTTAGGAAAGTCACTTGGCAGTCAAGCAGAGGTTAGATTGAGAAAGGTTAGATAGAGGAAGCTCCCTCCACTACTGTGTGCCCCTGACTTATCTGTGACATAGTCTTGAAGGGTTTCCTGCTGTGGCACTCCCCCAGTGACTTGCCTAGGGTGAGGGAGCCAGGGTTTGGCCATGGCAGGACACAGACCCAGGACTGCCTGATTCCAAGGCCAGTGCTCTCTCTGGGGTGCCGTGCTGTGCTTACCATCACCATCGTCACTGTTAGCATCCTCATGACTGGCTCACATCTCTGCTAATGGGCCCAGGAAGGAAATGTCTGCTAATATGCCTTCCCCCTTCTTTCAACCTTCGATGAAGGCAGTTCCTGTGCCCTCCTGTGGGACTTCTGGATGCCCTCATTGTTAGGATGTTCCCACCTCCCTTGGCTCTGCCCTCAGGGTCAAGCAGAGCAACTTGGATGCTTTCTCTCCATGAAGACAGCCCTTAGATTCTTGGAGGCAACTGCCAGTTCCCCTCTGAATCTTCTCTTTTCAGTTCCTTCAGTCCGTCTTCATGTGACATGGACTCAAGGCCCTCTACCATCTTGTTTGTCTTCTTCTGGAGGACCTCCAATTTATCAATGACTTCTTCAACTGTGGTACCCAGAATTGGGGCAGCTAGGGGGCAACACAGTGTCCAGAGTGTCAAGTCTGGAGGCAGGAAGACCTGAGTTCAAATCTCACCTTAGATATTTACTAGCTATATGACCCTGGGCAAATCACTTAATTGCTGCTTGCCTCAGTTTCCCCATCTGTAGAATGGGGATAATAACCTACCTCCCAGGGTTCTTGGGAAGATCAAATGAGATAATAATTCTATAGCACTTAGTGAAGTGCCTGGCATACAGTAGGTAGTATATAAATGTTAAGCTATTATTATTATTCTAGCACAGTGGCACTACCTCTTCCTCATCCCTGGAAGTTCTGCTCTTCTCAATGCAGCCCAGGATTGTATTTGTTTGTGTATTTTTTGTTTTTCCTGCTGAATTTTACTCCTGACTCATACTGAGCTTAGAGTCCACTAAGACCCCCAGATCTTTTTCTGGAATAATGGAAGTTTTAGGACACTTCTGCCTCCTCCATCTTATGTTTCTGAGATTGAAATTTTGTACTCTAGTGAATGCCTTTACATTTATCTCCACTCAATTTAATCTTCTTAGAGTCAACCCAATATATCAGCCTGTCAATATCCAGATTCTGTTAACCACCGGATTAGCCATCCCTCTCAGTCATCTGCAGATTTGATGAGCCTACCATTTATGCCTTTATCCACATCACCGAATGGGCTCAGGCAAACTGAGACCTGTTAAAGCTTAAAAAGGCCAAGTTCTCCCACTGCATCCCGGGGCATGTCCAGTCATCCTGATCTATATTTGACCACTGGACCCAGATAGCGCCTGAGGAGAAAGTGAGGCTGGTGACTTTGCACAACCCTCCCTCACTTAAATCCAATTCACTTGTGTGTCATGGCATCACCTTCCTGATATGACTGGTCCTCTGGTCCTCTTTGAGAATGAAGGACAGACAACAACAACCTGACAAAATGTTACCAAGTTCAAGCACAGATCCCTGTGGTTCTCCACTGGAGACTTCCTTCCAAATTGGCTTTGAACCATTAATAATAACTTTTCGTCCAGACAAGCATACTTGATTGCAGATGGTTGTATTATCTAATTCATATCTCTCCAGGTTTTCCTCAAGAATAGTAATGAAATACTTTATCAAAAGCTTGCTAAAATCTAGTCCAGCTCTTTCTCCAGCATTTTCCTCACTAACTAGTTTAGTAATCCTGTAAAAAAAGGAAAGAGAGAGAGAGAGAGAGAGAGAGAGAGAGAGAGAGAGAGAGAGAGAGAGAGAGAGCGAGCGAGCTGTTTGGCATAACCTTTTCTTGATGAAGGCAGGCTCAGTCTTTATAATCACAGTTTCCCTTTCACCATTTCCTTCCTTCCTCCCTCTCTTCCTTCCTTCCTTCCTTCCTCCCTTCCTTCCTTCCTCCCTCTCTTCCTCCCTCTCTTCCTCCCTCTCTTCCTTCCTTCCTTCCTTCCTTCCTTCCTTCCTTCCTTCCTTCCTTCCTTCCTTCCTTCCTCCCTCTCTTCCTCCCTACTTTCCTTCCTTCCTCCCTCCCTCCCTCCCTCCCTCCCTCCCTCTGTTCCTCCCATCAATTCTGCCTCTATCTAAATCACTGAATGCATGTTGCCTCAAGGAAAAAGAATATTGGAAAAGGTGAGTAGACATTCTTTTGACTACAATAAGTTATGGAATTACACTTCACCTCAGCCGTGGGACCAAATCTGAAAAATGCTCTCTGTGACCTCATTGGGGGTTTTCTTGGCAGAGACACTGGAAGGGTTTGCCATTTCCTTCTACAGCTCATTTTACAGATGAGGAAACTGAGGCAAACAGGGTTAGGTGACTTGTCCAGGGTCACACAGTTAGTAAGTGTCTGCCCCTGGATTTGAACTCAGGAAGAGCAGTCTTCTGGAGCCAGGAAGACCTGAGTTCAAATCCTACTTCCAACACTGCGTGGCCTTGGTTTACCTCAGTTTCCTTATCTGTAAATTAAGGATTTAATAGCATCGACATCCCAGGATTGCTCTAAGGCTAAAATGAGATAACATTTCAAAGTGTGTTGCCAATTATATGAATGCCAGCTGCAGGCTTGCTAGAGCTGCTCTTCAAGCTTGACATCAGGGTTTCTCTGACTGCAAGTGCAGAGGGCAGCATATTCCACGGGAAGTGAAGGCCTAGACTTTAATGAGCAGAGGGAATGCTCAGGGGAGCTCAGCTCCTTTGGGGCCTGGAAGACAAACGTCAGCCCAGAGGGCTCATGTCAGGGAGCCTTGAAGGCCAGAGGCTGCAAGGGCCTTGAATAGCACTGGGCCTCCAGAATCATGGGGTGGCCCTCCTCCCAGACCCTTGGGGGAGCCAGTTGTTCTCAGAATTCTTGGAAAAACCCACCAGTTGCTTTTGATTCCCTAGCTGTTTGAATGACTTAATTTTAAAAATCTCTGAAGGCCAGATAAACTGTCATCAGAACTCTTAGCAATTAAATCTGCTGGGTTTGATTAGCTCTGGTGGGTGTTGGGGCTTGGAGCCCCTGGCAATTTTCAGACACAAAAGAGCTAAAAAATGAAAGGGGTGGGGCAGAGAGAGGAAGGATTTTGAAGTGGGAACCGGTTATCTCACAAATCAGTTGTAGGGTCATAGATTTAGGGCAGGGAGAGATCTTTGGGGTCACCCAGTCCAACCCCCTTGTTTTACAGCTGAGGAAACTTAAGAACCATAGATTGAGTGCTGGAAGGAACCCTGGAAATTACTGAATTGAGCTCTTTCATTTCACAGACAAGGAATGAAAGTGACTTACCCAAGGTCATTTGTATCTGTAGGTGAGAGAGTTGGAATTCCAGCCCATTTCCAAGGCTAACTTCACCATGCTCTGCTCAGGCTTAGGTTTCCATAGAAATACGGGCTTTATAACTTGAAGGGGTCTTTTCCATCAGCTTGTCCAGAGGCTCTTGAGATGGGGTCTATGGACTTATTTTGTACATATTTTGATGACTTTCAGTAAAATTGGTTTCCTTTGTAATTTTCCTCTATTTTATGCATTTTAAAACATAAGTCTAAAAAGGAGTCCTTAGGTATCACTAGATTGCCAGAGGCTGGGGTGGGAGGCAGGGTGGGGGAGGGCCCAGGACAAACAAAGAGATGGAGAGGAAACTGAGGCCAAGGAGGGCAGGTGACTTACCCAAGGTCATAGGAGCAGCATCAACTGACCAATTGATCAACAAGTAATTACTAATCACTTTCTCCTCACACTGTGAGGAGCCTCTGGTCAAGGAAGAAATGTCCGAACATGTGACTTATACATTTTTCTCCCCTAGGCTGTGGTCAGTGGTGGCTTCTTATTATACAGTCTTCTGTGCCTGGGGAAGCAGTTCCCATAAGGGGAACACTGAAGGTAGATACACACACACACACACACACACACACACACACACACACACACACACACACACACACACACTCATACACATACACACATACACACAGTCACACATTAACTCACACACTCACAAATCCACATATACACAGTCACACATACAGTCACACAGTCACACACACATACACCCCCCACAGATACATACATACAGTCACACACACACAACACAGACACACACACACTCACACTCACATACACATACATACACAGTCACACAGACATACACATACACTTATTCTTATAGGAATGTGAAGGACAAGGCCTCTAGGCTGGCCCACTGCCTGTGATGCCAACCCCTAGGAAACACCTACATTCACAATATGAGGGAAGGAGGGACCTGGACACCTCATGCCGCAGGTACAGAACTTCTTGGCAGGTTGGCTACAAACAGCTGGGCTCAGAGAGGTCTGGCTCTGTGAGAAGCCTCTCGAAGAGCTGGAAAACAGCCCAGCTTGATGCCTTGGAAGAGAAAGATCACTCTATCCCAAAAGGAAATGCCATTAGCCTGAACTAACCTGGACCTCCTCACCTCTGCCCTTTAAGATCCCCAACTTTCTTTATTAGTCAGCTCAAGACTATCACCTGTGGGAGACTCTTCCCCACCCCTACCCCCAACCCGCCCCTCCTAGGCTGGTGAGCTCCCCCCCACCCCTCCAGGAAGGTTGCTTTCCCTCTGCTTTGTATATATCCATTTATATACCTGTTGTCTGCTTGTTAGAACATAAGCATCTTGAAGGTGGGGGGTTGGTTTTGCTTTTTCTTTGTACACACAGTGCTAAGTGCTTAGTAGAGTGTCTGGCACACAGGAAATATTAAATCAATTCTTTTTGACTTTTGATTGATAATATGTTCTCGGCAAAGTCGTCCCAACTCTATAGAACCAATGCTTCCTTTCCTAAATGGTCACTAACCTTGTCAGACTAGGGGTTCTTAACCTCGGCTTTGGGAACTTGCTTTAAAATATTTGGATGACAGCTTTTCAGTAGAATTGGTTTCTGTTGTGGTTCTTTATAGTTTGTTTCATGTATTTAAAGACATTCCCACTCTCCACCAGGAATGTCTTTGGGACTTCTCTGGATCTCTCTAATATACCCTGGCTGGGCATCTCCCTCTCCTTGCCACATTCTTCCCCTTCCCTTTGTGTACTGTCTTCCTCCATTAGATTGTAAGCTCCCTGAGGGCAGACCCTGTCTTTGTTTGTATTTGTATTCCCAGTGCTTAGCACAGTTCCTGGCAGATAGCAGGCCCTTATAAAAGTTTATTGGTGAAGAAGGGGTCCCTGGGCTTCACCAGACTGATGCTGAAGGGGTCTAGGACACACAGCCAAAGGGGAAGAAGCCCTGCTCTGTGATCTGGTCAGGACTGAAGTTAAGCTGGTCTAGAGTTTGGAGATTCCACTTTGCCCTTTTTTGAAGATAAAAAAAAAAACCAAAATCTTGGAGTTTAAATTTCCAAGTGGGGGACAGAGACAAGGATGAAAGTGACCTGATCTTGAGGACAGATCTGTGTTCATTTTACCCTTAGAGACCCTTGGGGAGGGAGGGGGGACAGGGTTTCCGGGATAGGTTATTGCTCTCTTTCTGTCTCTTAGTCTCTCTCTCACCCTTCCTTCTCTTGTCTCCTCCACCTTCCTGTCTCTGCCTCTCCTCTCCCCTTTCCTCCCCTTCCTCCTTCTCTTTGTCCCTCCTTTTTCTGCTTCCCTTTCTCTTGCCTCTTTTCTCACCTGTCTGCCCACTTCCTTGTCTGCCTCCCTCTCCCACCTCCTCCTTCCTTTCCTCTACCTCCTTCATTCTCTTTGCATTTCTTTCCTTTTGTTTCCCTTTCTCTTCCTTCTCTTTCTCACTCAGTGTGTCTGCCTGCCTGTCCCCTTCTCCATTCTTTGCTTTCCCTACCCAGATGTCACCAGAGGGGAATCTGATTTTTCCATATCACATCATATTCATATCATATAAAACTGAGGGGCCCTGAAGACGGACTCAAGTAATAAGCCTTGGATGTGCCATTTTATAGGGCTGTTCTTGGGGAATTCTCTGGGGTTGAAGATGCGCCTTCTTTCTTAAAGCTGCTAGTAGTGTTGCACCCAGCTCCACTCTGCCCTTCCCTCTTTGATTAGTCACTTTGACCTTCCTGAAAGTCAGACACAAATCCCTTTCCTTGATTTGTAAAACAGGCAGCCCAACCTTTCCTTAATTGATTTCTAAAACAGAGAACTCCACCTTGCTTAATCTGTAAACAGGCAGAACCCCCACCCCTTGCTTACCCTTGATTAATCTGTGGGTGGGAGTCCCAGCCTAGGGTTTGGTGCAGGCGGGAAATTCAAATGTATACTGACCAATCACTAATTGTAGTTTCAAGTGTGCACTGACCAATCATTGGAGTTTCAGCTTACATCACTGTAATTTCAGCTTACTTAACCTGGCTATGGAACCTCTATAAAACCTGTACACTGTCGGTGCCAAAGTGCTGTCTGATTTGGGTGACCATGTACCCTGACAGTCCCGTGGTGTTCCGTGGTAATAAAATCCACTCTTTAAATTTAACCCTGGGGATCTTCTGTCTCGCTTTTATTGAAGTACAACAGTAGTAGCATCTCCACACAAGTCACAAGCTGAGCCTGCAACCCTCTTCTCTTCCAGGTGCCTTGAGCTCCCTTTTTCTTCTCTGAAAAAATGCCCAAGACAAAACATCACTTTTGGCTATGAAAAATCAAGCAGCTCCATAGATCTTTCAAAAATTCCTCCTGGCTCAGGGCTTTCCCTTCCTCCCCAACCCCCAGCTTTCATCTCCCTTACAGAGAACTGAAAATATGCTAGGCAGAAAGAGGTGCATGCCTCAGCCTGCTGGAGAATAATGGGCTTGGGCGTTTACTTTGCATTTAAAAAAATAAAATAAACAGTATTTTGCTAAGACTCCAAGGACAAGGTCAGTCTCCACTCAGCCTCCCTCCAGCCCAGCCCATTTTCTGAGCACCTTCTGGGTCACATTAATTGTGGATGTTCTGGAAGGAAAGGAACACACCACGTGGTTTCCTTGCACCACATCAAAGGTGCCTGGCCTGAACCAACTCATGGTTAGGGTTGTCTTTGCCTGATTCCATTGCAAATGTATGTGCTCAGCACAGGAAAACCCTAAGTCATTTAGAAAAATTAATAGAAGCATCATTTCATAATGGTTAGAGCACTGACTTTGCAATCAAATGGTCTGGGGTCAGAGCCCAACTCTGCCATGTCTGATTATGTGATCTTGGGCAAGTCACTGCCTCTCTGTGGTCCTTGGTTTTCTCAAATAGCATCAGTGAATTATAAAGCACTTATTAAGTGCCTCCTGTGTTCTAAGTCATGTACTGGAGGCTGGGGCTAAAAGCAAGGCTTGGCTTCAGGGAGCTGCTATTCCTGCCATCCTGCTTTTTGCCCCTCTGTGATGGGGTGGGGGGCTAGATTGGGAGAGCTCTGAGGCACCTTATGACTCTAAATCTGTGACTTTGGCTTTTGGAAGGAGCTTTGGTCAGTGGTGTGTCTCCTGGCAAATAGGAGCCTTTTAAATGCCCAGGGCATCCAGGCTCAAAGGCAGAAACAGTAGAAACCTGGCGGCAGTTTTGTAGTCAAACACAAGTGACCTCTATAGCTAAAGACACAGACATACATGTGTGTCAGTACGCAGTCACTCACCTTCAGCTTTCCTTGGTGCTTTCAGGGTAACAGCTCCTACTCTCCTAACTACTCTGTGAGGTTGCCACTGTTGTTCTTAATCATCCTCATTTTCTAGAAGAGACCAAGGCAAGTAGAAGTGACTTGTGGGGGGGGGGGGGGGTTCCATAGCTAGGAAGCATATGAGGCAGGATTTGAACTTGGGTCTTCTTCACTCCAAGGCCAGTGTTCTTACCTGCTGCCTCATCAGATACCCCTCCCTGGCAGGGTCCACACCCAAGGGCTCCTGGCTTCCTAGGGCCTAGAAGATCCTGTGCACCCCTGAGGGGGCACCATCACCCCATGAAGAGGCTGTAGGGGAGGCTTTAATGTGGAGTATGTCCTGCAATTTCAACAAGTTCTCTGCTGGAAATTTGAGGGCTGAGTAGCCATCTATCTTCATGAGCCACAGAGCTGAAATCTTTTATTCTATTGTCCAAGCATGAACCCAACAAAAGCTTATTGGGTCCGGGTCCTGAGAGTCATAATTCACCCTTTATTGCCTTGAAAACGGGGAGATTTCTCATGCCAAGACATTTCAGGTGTGAGCTTCGGTCCTGTTGCGTTTATTTCTTCCAGATGGAGGACTGTGTCCTTTTAGATGTGGGAAATCTGAGGGCTGAGTAAGAGCTAGGTTTGGGCCTTGGTGCTGTCACTTGCCACCTTGTGTGACCTTGGGCAAATTATCTCAGCTCTGTAAGCCTCAGTTTCCTCATCTGCAAAAGTTAGGGGAGTTGGGCAAGGTGATCTTGGAGGTCACTTCCAGTTCTAAGCTTACAATCCAGCAAGAAGCTGAGAGGAACGTAAAAATCCAGAGCTCAGCCTACATCCAGACACAAACCCCCCAGAAAGTGTTGGTGTTATTGAAATCACCCCAAAGCTGAAGCAGGACAGAGATCAAGCATTTCCTCAGGGCTCTGCGTCTGGAAGGAAGGCTGTGGGGAATCCCAGGACCCCTGGCAATCCCTCTTATGACCAGGGCCAAGTCTCTTCCCCTCTCTGGGCCTCAGTTTTCTCATCTGTAGAATGAGGGAGTTGGGTTAAATGGCCTCTCTGCGATCCTTGCCACATATATCGGGAAAGACATTTCACACATCATGGGAGCAAGGGGGCACGGCGGATGCACTCTGGACTTGGAGCTGGGAAGTCCAAGTTGGAATTGCCCTCAGATGCTTAGTGACAGTGTGACCCTGGGTGAGTCATTCATCCTTCTTCAAACTCAGTGTCATCTTCTGTAAAATGGGGTTAATAATGCATCCGCCATCCAGGAGTGTCGTGAGGGTCACACCAGGGATCAGAGAGGGCTTGGCCAGCCTTTCTACCTTATTCCCCACAGTCACAGTGACTTAACCAAGGTCACAAAGCCAAGTCTTCCAAACAGTCCAGTTGACTGGAGGAGCTTGGTGAACATCCCCTGGGAATGGGGCTGAGAGCTGCCTCTCCTTCTCCCCTCCCTCCTTTTTCTCTCATCTTCCTCTCCCTTTGCTCCTAGTGAAGAGTCAGGATCTGTTCCTCCAAGGACAGACTGGAGTGAGTGGTCCACGGCCTTAGAAATCAATTATCTAAAAACCAGTGGTTCCCTTTTGCTTACTTAGGCTGCACATATGGTTTTGTGGGTCTCTTGCCAAGGCTCTGTGGTCTACGGTTTGGGGGTGACTATAAAGTAAAAGGTTTTGACTGGATCTTCCCCGCAGTCCTATCTCCCTAGGTGATCCTGTATCAGCCTCTGGTTTGGAGCCCTTCCCTGAAGCTTTCTCTCTTCTGCCCCTTCAGAGGGAGGCAGAGATGGAGCAGAAGCCTCCAGAGACCTCTGGGTGTGTGTGAGTGTGTCCTCACAAAGAAAGCAACCCCCTTCCCCATTCTTTAGATGGCTCAGGAGGCAGGGAGTGAGAGAGAGCCTGTAGGAGCTGGAAACTATAAACATGAGCCACTAGGCAGAGGCTTCTTTGTAAAAAAGCTGCTCTTTCCCTTCATAGCATTTCTCAGGGGCTCCTCCCGTTCCCCAGTTGAGGCCCCTGGAAGCTCTGAGGGCTGGGCTGGGAGAAACTTGGGGCTTGATTGTTTCTGCTTCAGGGCTTTGTGCAGTTTGGCCATTCCTTTGGCAGCCATAGGTTCAAGGATAAAAGAGGAGAGTTAACTCAGTTAAAGATGAAAATCTTTAGGTCATAAGGCCGGAAAGGACTGTTAGTCTTGCTCCATTTTTTTGAGGTGAAGCCCAGAGAGGGCATAGGACTCATCCAAAGTCACTCAGCTGGTAAGGAACAAAACCAGGCTTTGAACACAGGCTCTGGGACTCTAATGATTTCCCCTAAACCTTGTTGTCATGTAAATATTTTAATTAGATGTACCATTAAGAAAGATAACAATCAGTACAGTCTTACTGTGGAAAACCATCTCCCTCCAGACCATACAGAAAGTGTGATTGAGTCCTAACAGCAGAAGTGACATCAAAATCACTTCTGGGGGTCTGAACTAATTCTTTTCACTCTCACTCATCATTTCCAGAAAAGCGTTTTCTGTGGAGCACTAGAAATGAAGCGAAAGGGCAACTGGGGAATCTCTAAGAACTCTTAAAAAAATGTTAACTTGAGAATGAGATGATCTGAATTCAGATTATGCCTCGTTTCTCTCTAATGTGGTCTTGGGCACATTTAGATTCTTCAATGACCTCTAGTCCCTTCTAGCTCAACATCTGTGGTCCTGTAGAATTTCTCTTCCTCCTCTCCAGCCCTTCCTCCAAGGAAGATGCTTCTCCCAGATCACAGGGGCTAGTCTGATTAGAGAAGAGCCTGGCCTCTCAGACCCTGGGGGCTCTGAAAAGACCCCTTCAGGGACACATGGTCATCTAGGCCAAGGTCTGGGTTCTTGCTTGGGGAAACTCTCCTCCCCACCGACTTCTCCTGGACTCACCCTTTCCCATTCATTCTTTTTCTTTTCCAGGTAACAAAGAGCTCCGCCTGGCACTGTAGCCCTCCACAATCTGGCTCCCACCTACTTCCCAGATGCGTCCTCTTATTTCCCATCGTCCATTCCATGTTCCAGGTAACCCCGATGGCCAAGCCACTGGCCAAGAAGATGGGCCTTCTCTGCCTGGTCTGAGCCGGCGCATAAGCACAGAGCTGGCCCCTGCGGCGGCCTCCCGTTTAACCTCTCAGGATCCTTCCTGCTTAGTTCAGGAGCCACCTCGAAGGAGAGACCTTCCCAGTCCTCTTTCTTCCTCCCAGGGCTTTGCATTTACTTTTCTATTCACATGTTATTTCCCCCGAAGAATAGAGAAGAAAGGGACCAGTACTTAATCCAGCGCCTGACACATAATAGGGGCTTGTTGACCAACTAACCAACCTTTTCCTGGTTTTTCTTTTCTGTCATCGTGCCTGGGAGTGTACCTGGTACACGGGAAGCATTTAGAGATTGTTGGACTGCCCTGAATTGAATTTAGACTGAACTACAGAGATAAAAAAGACTTGCTGAGGGCAGGGTCAATGTCAGAAAGCAACCCAGAAGCCATTGGACCTTCTGGTGCCTGCTCAGACACTACGTTCAGTGCCTTTGCCCCTTGGGCCAAGCCTTGGCATAAAAGTGGTTAATTGCTCCACCTTCTCTCCGAAACAGCCAAATGGATAAAGAGATACTCTGCAGTCTGGACCAGTTGGAGGAGATTAAGGGGCAGTGGGGGTTGGGGCGCCAGGCAGAGTTTTGAGCTCTCTCTCATATCCAGTTTCTAGGTAAAAGGATAAAGTTTCTTCCTTTAAGTCCACTGCCTCATGACTCGAAGGGCAGACAGCATTTCCCCCCTCGATCTGCTAATTTCCTGTGAGCTCACGCATGTTAGGAACACCTGTTCCCCCGTAAAGCCACAGGGATATTAAGTGTGGGTGACTGGGTGAGTGTAACCTTAGACGTGATAGGGAAGGCTGGTTTCCATGTGTGAAGGGCTTAGCCACGGACCACGCTCACTGAGGCACAAGCTTTTCTTTGCCTAATCTTCTTTGCTAAATAACAATAACAAAGAGGTGGGCCCCATCCCCTTCCTCATCTGCTGGTCCTCCCAGGATGGGATTCTCTTCTTGGGCCACCTGGGGGGCTCCACTGTGGTCCAACCCTCTGACTCAGTAACAACAGCAGTGATGGGAGTGAACATTACCATCACCAGAGGTGTGGGAGTCAGATTTCAAGATGCTAAGGCTTTCCCCAGGCTCCTTTGCTTTCTTCTTCTTTACTGGGGTCTTTGTTGTAATGGTTTCTTTGTCCTGACACTTTCCTCTGAGAACAGCTGGCTTTCCCATTCACAGGCTTTAGGTATTTTGGTTTTTTCCTCTCTCTAAAGAAAGAAAGAAAATAACCAACTGATCAGCCTATGGGCTTTTGTTGGCATTGGGGAGATAGAAATTGGAGAAGGGAGGTCATGACTGAGACTGGAAGAAAGCTAAAGCATTTAGCATCTTCATTATGGTGCTAGCACAAACTGCCAGATGCAGACCAGGGGTTCTGAGCCTTGAACTCCTTAGACAGCCAGTCTGGTGAAGATGGAAGACTCTTCTTGGAATTTCAATGAGACATTAGTGAAAGTAAAGTTCATGGACCCCTTGAAATCTATCCCTGGATCCACTGAGGGTCTGTGGATCCAAAAGTAAGAACTCCAAGGTAAGGCAGGATTTTGGCTTCAATCCTACACCTGACACTTTTCTAAATTATTTGTGTGATCACCGGGAAGTCACATAAGGTCCCCAAGCTTCAGTTTCTCCATGTCTAGAGTGGGGATGATTATAAACAATGAGCCTATTTCTCAAGGTAATTGGAAGGTGCCCCTCTCAGGTATTTCCCTTCCACCTCGTCATAATTCTCCCAGAATTTGGCTCCTCAGCCTCTCCACCTGGGGAATTTGCATCAGGCACACAGGCTGCATTCCATATTGCTGTGAGTAATCATCTTGGAAACAGCTGTTCTTGGGGAACACTAGGGAAGACCTGGGTCCATTGTCCTACTTCTGCCACATCCTGGCACATACTGACTTTCTGAAAATCTCAGCCTCTCCCTGCTATGAGAAACTCCCTAAGATGCTACAGTAAGTCTCAGATTTATTGTAATCTGTACCTGGGGAGGGAGTTTCCCATACCAAGAATTCCCTATGGTAATGAATTCACAAGCCTTGATTCCTACCTCTTTTCCCCCAACAAGAAGGCAATTGAGACCTTACTTAAAGGTTTCCTTGGGGCCTGAGATGGAACGAGAAATAAAAGTTGGTGGAGCAAAGACTCCCCAGAGTCTCACCTACCACCATGTCTACATTGATGGTGGATGTTTGGGGGCAAGGGACATCAGAAAGGCCATCGCATCCAATGCCCCCATCTTTGTTGTTATGTTGTTCAGCTGGGTTTGGCTCTCCATGACCCCATTTGGGATTTTCTTGGCAGAGATACTGGAATAGTTTGCCATTTCCTTCTCCAGCTCATTTTACAGATGAGGAAACTGAGGCAAACAGGGTGCAGTGACTTGCCCAGGGTCACACAGCTAGAAAGTATCTGAGGCCGGATTTGAATTTAGGTCTTCCTGACTCCAGACCCAGTGCTCTATCCACTAAGCCACTGTAGCGGCAAGCACCCCAACATCCCCAGGGTGATTGCCAGCACAGGTTCCCAGATCTGCCCCTCAAAAGGAAAGCAACTCAAAATGGGCCAACAAGCCTACCCTAATCAAACAAACACACATCACCCAGTTCAGGGGAAAAAGGTCAGCACCCCAAACTTCAGAGTTACAGAACTTACAGATCAAACAGACAGGCTTCCAAACTGTCCAACCACCACATCAATACCAAATCACAGCTACCAGAGAGGGAAGCATCAACATCTGGGTTTCCAAAGCCGGGGGGCTCTCAACAACGGCTTCCCAGAGTCTCATCTGGTCAAACCACACAACACTTCTCAAAGTGAGCCCCAAAGCAAAGCCTCTCACCAGAGTCTATATAGCCTTCTCCTGGCTCAGAGAATGCAACAACCCTCTGGACCCACCGCCCAATCACAAAGCATCAAGATATGGGCCCTCCTGAAAAACAAGCCCCCCACCACAGGCTCCAGGTGCACTTAAGCTAGGGGCAGGGAAGATCTTTAAATTTGCATTTCCATTACAGCCACCCAGCTGCCTCTGCAATCTTACTGATGAGTAAAGTGAAGCAGAGAGCTAAAGGGGTTGCCCAGGGTTGATACAGGTAGTTATGGGAAGTATTTGGGGCAAGAAGTTGATTTATAGTTTCATGTCAATCTTTTTAAAATTGTACTAGGTTCTCAAAATGCTTGTTTTATCTCACAAATTAAAAATAAAATTTGAAAAAAGGAATTTGAATTCAGTTCTTTCTGACTCCAAACCCAGCCAACACTCCATCTAGTGTTCCACACTGATGAAATAATCAAACCTAGCTTGAGTTCCCTCCTTTGCTGTCTTAAATATTGGTGTTTGAAGCCCTGAGGGGAGATTTGTCATTCGTTGGAGGGTAGAATGTAAACCACTTGAGGACAGGACTGGTTTTTCTGTTTATATTCCAGTGCCCAACACAGAATCAGCTCTACATAAATGCCAATTGGATTGGATTGACTCAGATTGGGCAAGGAAGGGACAACCACCTCTGGGGGCCATAGAAGGAACCCTCTTATTCTCCTACTTAGGGTAGTCCCAGTGGAAGCTGCCATAAGCAGGGTCTCCCACCAGAAGAGGAGAAGATGGACCTCTAAGACTCACTGGGGAAGCAGCTTTGAAAACAGTAATAGCGTGAGCTTAGAGAACAGTTTTAATCACTTTTCTCTATGTATCTCTTATTGATGCCTTTTGTTTTTCCGATCCTTTCCTTTCCAAATAAGCATGTTAGAGTACAGACCCCTCTACGCCCACTATCTAGTGTGATCTCAAAACAGCCTTGTGGGGTGCATATTGCTGGCTTCTGTCCCCTCTTCACATGTAAGGAAACTTAGGCTCAGAGAGACAAAGGGATTCGACCAAGATGACACTCTCTCCGTGTCGGGATTTTTCATGCTTTTAACAGCACTCATTAACCATGCCAGGCTACTTCAGAAGAAAGGGCTTGACCAATTAGCCCAAGGTCTCTGTGTTCCCATTAATTCTTCCCACAACCATTAGTCAGATAAAACCTGATAGAATTCCCATAACCCTCAAGGACTTTTCCCCTGGAATTTTAATAATAGTAACAGCTAGCACTAATATAGGGTCTTATCATCTGCAAAACATTTTCACAAATGCCTGTTACTTTAATATGGAGGAGAAAGCCGTAAGACAGGTTCCAAGCCCCCCTGCTCTCATGAAGTTTAATTAATCTTTGAGACTCTTGGCCTCTTTGACTGAAGGACAGGGGCTCACTCAGAACGATGTGGCAGATGTTAAATGGACCTAGGTTGCCTAAAATGATTCCTGTCTTTCAACTATCCTTTTTGATTTAGAGAAAAGACTGCTTTCACCAAGGCTGCTTGTACTTTTCAGAAAGAAGGGGGGGAATGGGAATGATCTGGAAAATAATTTAAAAGATCAGAAAGAAACAAAAGGACTTCTGTGTTTCTTTTCCTTTCAAGTTTCAAATTTGGAACTCATGTATTCTTCATCTCAAGGAGAAAAATGAAAACCCAAAACCAACTGACTCTTTATCCAAGGAACAAAGGACCAGGAAGCTGCTGTAGTCCCAGATAACAGTTCCAGTATTTCTGTTAGTTGCTGATGAATTATATCAAAGGCTGCTATTGAAGGTAATGAGGATGGTGGTGACAACTGCAACTTTCTAGCTAAAGAGTGGGGCCTGGATGCCCAGAGATGGGTGTAACCCAATTTGCATGTGCCCATAAAATGGTGAGGTTTATACCTTGTTAACCTTGTCTAACTCAACACTTTCTGTTACTCACCTGGTAACAAACTCTTAATTCCCAACCCTTGGATCTAGGATCCTCTAATTCCTGATGGATTTAGTTGATTTCTAGGTTTGTAGTAGGCTTCCTTTCCGAGGCTGGTTTGCCCTTATATATACATTCATTTCTACACTTAGTAACCCTAGATGCCTAGCTCAACATAGGTTTCTGACACTGCTAGGACTTGGCCATTTCAATCCTGACACATACCCCAGCCCCTGACCTTGGCTGACCCATACTAAATTTCTGCCCCCATGCTCAGTCCACAGGCTGTTCCAGAATGTCTCAAAGGAGATGCTTCCCTTGCTCCCTTAGGGTGGGAAAACTTCTTTTCAGCACCACAGAACCCAGGAAACAGAAACATCTTCTAGGTCCTGACCCCAGCCCTGCCAAGAGTTTAGAAGAGTAGACCAGG
This sequence comes from Gymnobelideus leadbeateri, assembly GCA_011680675.1. NCBI lineage: Eukaryota > Metazoa > Chordata > Mammalia > Diprotodontia > Petauridae > Gymnobelideus > Gymnobelideus leadbeateri. Next base: position 415,682 of record WOXC01009473.1, read on the forward strand.
AAAAGCAACAAGGGAAAGGCATGAGAAGAAACTCCAAAGGCCAGGAAGTGCTGACTACATCTGTCCTCTCCCAAGATCTAGGGCCAAATCTCATCTCTGAGGTCAACCACCTGCATCACCCTGGCCAAATCTATTTCACTTTTCTGGGCCTCAGTTCATTTATAAAAGGAAATGAGGTGATTCAACTGGATGGCCTCTGAGGTCCCTTCCCATTCTAACCTATGGTGCTATGACCTTGGCTTCATTCACAGAATTACAGAATCTCAGTTTTGGAAGGAACCCCAAGGGTCCATCTGCTCTATGTTGAAGAGTAAACTTTCAGTCAGTCAGTCAATCAATAAGCCTTTATTCCGTACTTCTTTGTGCTAAGCCCTGTGGACACAAGGAAAGGCAAAAACAGGGTCTCTGCCCTCAAGGAGTTCACATTCTAATGAAGGAGACAATGTGCAAACAACTGCGTACTAATGATGAGTAGAATCAGTCACTACCTGAATTGATGGAGGCTCCCTCCCTCCTGAGGATGTCCAGTTCATTTTTGGACATCAGTGATTGTGAAGGTTTTCCTCTTAGACTGAGCCAAAGTCTGCCTCTTTTCACTTCCTAGCTTCTAGCTCTGCCCACTGTGACCAAGCTGAATAAGGCTGATCCTTCTTCCACATGGTATCCCTTCAGATTCTTGAAGACAGCTAACCCTTGAAGACATATACCCAACTTTTTCTTGGCTAAACTTCTCCAGGATATTCTACCATGTATCATCTGGTTTCTGGGTTCTACATCAATCTGGTCACCCTCATTTGGATACTCTCCTGCCTAAACTGTGGTACTCAGGACTGAAAGTAGTAAGTCCAGGTGTTGTCTGACCAGGGCAGCATGCTTGGGTACCATCAATCCTCCTCCCCTTTCTGGAAGGCTACAAAGTAGCCTTCTATTCATGGAATCTAAACAGCACCATTGAGTCCTATTGAGTTTGCAGTCCATTAACCCCCCCCCCCCATCTTTTTTAAAAATTAATTATTTAATGGTAAATAGTTTAAATTTATTTTCTCTGAATGGGATAATGAAGTTTTTCCTTTTCCCCAAAGGAAGTTCCTGGTATTATTTTTAAACAATAAAAGGGTAAGGAGAGACAAGCTTACCTAGGAAAAATGTTTATCTTCATTTTTTTTCCTCAAAAAAACATGGATTCAGAGGAGCTAGGTTTAAGCCTGCCTCTTACTACTTATGTGACATGGGCCAAGTCATTTCTCTGCCCTCAGCTTTAGTTTCCTCTTCTGTAAAACCAGGTGTAACATAAACAGTAACAAAGAGAAGACAGAGAGGGGAGTTTAATATATTTACATTTCACTTTAAGTTCCATTGTTGGTACTAGAGGGACTTTGCAGACTGGGCCCACTGAGGCTGAAAGAAATAGATACTTTGCTTTGCTGGATTTAAGTGAGAGTGCCCAACAGGCCACAGAAGGGGCAGAGGGAGGGCTGAGGAGGCCCCAGGACAGCCCAAAAATCCACTCACCTAGTGTTAGACTCTATCAAAGCAGAGATTGTCTTCGCTTTTTTACCTGGATTCTCAATGCTTGGCATACAGCAACTGCCTAATAAATACTTTTTTATTCAATTATAACCATAGTTAGATCATATTTTTAAACCATACCTAGAGATATATAACTGAACTGATACTCATTTTAATCCTAATCCTTCCCTTTTGCAATCTACTTCCAGCCCCCTACCTTTCTCAGACACCCCCTCCCCCCAGTCTGTACAATTGCTGGTGCTAAGAACATAGAATGATTGACTCTATGGCTTAGTATATAGTAGGTACTTAATAAGTAGGTATAGCACATAGTAGATACCTAATAAATGTTTATTGTTTTGACTTCTCTACCCACTGATCTGTGTGAAGAAGTGTTGTAGGATCTGGTCCAAGAGGAGAAAATGGCTTTGAATGCCTGGAATTCAGCCACGGGTCTATTTCTCTATAATGTTCCCCTTGTATTTAGTCTGCCTTGTGAAGTTAAAAGAAAATACTGAGATGGCATGAGGTAGATATGGGAAGGCCCACACCCAAGGGGCCCTGGGTGTTGGGTAGGGTCTATCTAATGAGGAAGGGTGATAGACAGCAGACAAAGCCCTAAGGAAAGGAAAGGAAACTCTGTCGATTGCCACATGGAATCAATATTGGAGGATTTCCTATTCACGATCCCCATGGGTCTCCTTGGGCCTCCTATTTTCGATCACTTCCTCTTATTAGTCTTGAGCCCATCCCTGGTGCTCCCCTCCCATCGTAGTCAGTACATGACCCTGTCGAACAGACTTTCTTTCCTGACCTTGACTGACCTCTCAGCCATGCCAAAGGGGTCAGGAGAAGTGAGAGTTCAGAGTTCCAGAGGAAACACCTTCTCGCAGCTGGTTTGGAGTCAACTTTCCATTAAGGTAGGATTTAAGCCACTGAGTCCCGGGAGGGTGCTCCCTCAGAGTGCAGGGTTAAAACAATATCATAATAACAACAAGACAATGGCCCAGCTCCCCTCTGAATGGCTTGCATTAGGAGGCTTTGCTGTAGTTGGAAAATATGACCGCTGGAAAGGGTCATTATACAGTAGGTGAGGCTTGGAAGGTGACTGGCCCACTTTACCCCTTTGGAAGGAGATTTCCTTTTTTTTAACTTGTTAATGTGCAATAGTTTCCCTTAGGTTTATTTTAAGCCATTTCTCAGAGCTCTGAATGAGCTTTGTTGTGTTTCCCAAGGAGAGCTACTATGCACAATCTCTTTTCTTTTTATTAGCTTAGGATACAATTGTGTGTGTTCTATGGGGCAACCTGGGGGCTCTGCTGTGTTATTACAGCCCTCCTCAGAATCCTGAAACCATCTAATTTATTCCATAGGTGCGGGAAGACACATTTCCATAAAAGAATTTCCTGGATTGAATTCTTATTTTTACAACCACATCACTGCAAAGACCTTGTCCCTTCACCCACAATGGAGTCTGTTTTTCTGGGTCTTGGGTTTTGATCTTGCACTGTTTCTCCAAATTTGGCATTCCAGGACTTTGCACAGGCTGCCCCATGCCTGGTCATCTGCCCCTTCTGGCCTCCTCCTCTCCCCATCATTAGTTTCTTCCTAGACTTTCTAGGCTCAGCTTGAATGCTCTGCCTCCTCACAATAAGTATCTACCAAACTCGAGCACTTATTAAGCAGCCAGGGGGTCCAACATCACCATCCTTCTGTAGACTCCTAACCTTTACATGATCCCTCTCTCCTAATTCTTGCTTACCCCACGTGTTGTCATTTCTATCTCTGCAATGTCTTTTGAATAATAATAATAATAATAATGTCCAGTGTTCATGCAGCACTTTCTAGTCTGCAAAGCTCTTTAGAGATATGATCTCATTTTGTGCTGTTTTATCTCCATTTTACAGAAGAGGAAACTGAGGCAGGCAGTGGTCAAATGACATGCACCAGGGCGCACAGCTAGTAAGTGTCACAGGCGGTATTCAAACTCAGGTTTTCCTGACCCCAGCTCCAGCACTCTATCCATTGTGCCACCGTGTAACGCCCATACAGCCACCACCCTGGCTTATCATCTTTCCCCTGGACTATTTTTAAAAAATTGAATGTTTTGTTTTTTCCCAATTAATGTAAAAACAATTTAAAATATTCTTTTAAAAATTTTGGGTTCCAAATTCTCTCCTTCTCTCCCTGTGCTTCCCCCTCCCTGAGAGGGTAAGCAGTTTGATATAGGTTATCCATGTCTAATCATGGAAAATATAATTCCATATTAGTAATGTTGTAAAAGAAAACACAGATTCTCTCCCCACCCCCCCAAAAAAAAACATGAAAAAAAGAAAGAAAGTGAAAAATAGCATGCTTCAATCTGTGCAAACTCTGGAGGTGGATAGCATTTTTCACAATAAATCCTTTGGAATTGTGTTGGATCATTGTATTGCTGAGAATAGTTAAGCTGTTCACAGTTGATTATCATGCAATATGGCCGTCACCATGTACAATGTTCTCCTGGTTCTATTTACTTCATGCTGTATCAATTTGTGTAAATCTTTCCAGGTTTTTCTGAAGCCATCCTGCTCATCATTTTTTATAGCACAATAGAACTCCATCACAATCATATACCATAACTCGTGCAGCCATTCCCCAGTTCATGGGCATCCCCTCAGTTCCAGCTCTTAGCCACTACAAAAAAGAGCTGCTATTAATATTTTTTTGTACATTTACGTCTTTCACCTTTTTTAAAAAATCTCTTTTGGACATAGACCTAGTAGTGGTATTGTTAGATCAAAAGGTATGTAGAAATTTATAGCCCTTTGGGCTATAGTTCCAAATTGCTCTCTAGAATGGCTGGATCAGTTCATAACTCCACCAATAGTGCATTAGTGTCCCAGTTTTACCAAATCTCCTTCAACATTTATTATTTCCTTTTCTGCTGTATTCGCCAAACTGATTTTTGGTGGTACCTCACTCTGAGGTGGTAGTTTTAATTTGCATTTCTCTAATCAATATTTAAAGCATTTTTTTCATAATAGCTTTGATTATTTCATCTGAAAACTGCTTGTTCACATCTTTTGATCATTTATCAATTGGGGAATGACTCATATTTGAGAATGAGGCTTTTATCAGAGACACTTCTTGTAAAATTCTGCCCCCACTCCTAGCTTCCTGTTTTCCTTCTAATCTTGGTTGCATTGGTTTTGTTTGTGCAAAACCTTTTTAATTTAATATAATCAAAAGCTATCCATTTCATATTTCATAATGCTTTCTATCTCTTGTTATAAATTCTTGTCCTATCCATAGATCCAACAGGTAAATCATTTAATGTTCCCTTAATTTGCTTATGGTATCACTCTTTAAATCATATACCCATTTCCACTTTATCTTGGTATACAGTGTGAGATTCTGATTACCACCCCCCCACCCCAGTTTCTACTACGCTACTTTCTGGTTTACCTAGCAGTTTTTGTCAGATAATGAGGTCTTGTCCCAAAAGCTTGGATCTTTGGGTTTGTTGAGCATTAGGTTACTATGGTCATTTACTACTGTCTTGTGGACCTAATCTATTCCACTGATCCATCACTCTATTTCTTAGCCAGTATCAGATTGCTTTCATGATCACCACTTTGTAATACAATTTGAGATCTGGTCTAGCTAGGCTGCCTTTATTCATATTTTTTTTTACTAATTCTCTTGATATTTTTGACCTTTTGTTGTTCCAGATGAATTTTATTATCATTTTTTCTAGCTCTATTAAATAATTGTTTAATAGTCTTATTGGTATGGCACTGAATAAGTGAATTAATTTAGGCAGAATTAGCTCAACCTACCCAATGAGTAATTAATAATTTTCTAATTGTTTAGATCTGACTTTATTTGTGTGAAAAGTGTTTTGTAATTGTGTTCATATAGTTCCTGGGTTTGTCTTGGCAGGTAGACTTCCAAATATTTTATACTGTCTGAAGTAATTTTAAACGGGAATTTCTCTATCTCTTGCTGCTGGGCTTGGCTGATATATAAGAAATGCTGATGATTTATGTGGGTTTATCTCTCCTAGGCTACTACAATAACCTCCTAATTGGTGTCCCTGTCTCAAATCTCTCTCTACTCTAGTCATCCCTCTACACAACAGCCACAGGTTTCTGACACTGTCATTCCCCTACTCAGTATATTACATAGGTTCCTATAACCTCTAGGAGAGGGATTCTTAAGCTGGGGCCTCTGAACTTTAAAAAAAAGTCTTTGTAACTGTATAATTTGTTTCCTTTGCAACCATGTGCCTTTTCTTTCATGTTGTTAAAAATATTCTTGTGCCAAAATGTCCATAGATTTCACCAGACTATCAGAGGTCCATGACACAGAAAAAAGTGGGAAATTCTGGGCTAGGATCAAATATAAATTCCACTTTTGGCAATCAAAGCTCTTTACCACCTGGCCCAACCTACCTTTACAGGCTTATTCTTTCTTCACTTCACCTTCCATGCACTCTGTGGTCCAGTCAAACTGACCTTCTTACTATTCCTCACACATGACAGTCCATCTCGCATTTCCAAACCTTTGTGCTGGCTGTTTCCCATGCCTTAAATGCATTCCCTCCTCAATCTACAAATCTTGGAACCTCTGGTTTTCTCCAAGATTCAGTTCAGGTGCCACCTTCTACCTGAGGGGAGACTTTTTCTGGCCACCACCTTACACCTACCTCCCCCAACTGCTAGTACCACACCCCCAGCTATTTGTGAACATGTCATATCTTTTGAGTAGAATGTAAGCTCTTTGAAAGCAAAGACTGTATCCTTTTTGTCTTTAAACCCATGGAACCTAGTATAATGTTTTTCACATAGTAGATACTCTAAGTCCAATGCTTTACCCATGAGGCCATGAGGTTAGATGTTCTGTTTAGGGTGACACATTCCCAGACGGACAAGCAAACATTGGAATGAATAGTGAGACATAGATAACCAGGATGGGCAGGAACTGGAGACAATGTCATACAAAGACCAAATGACAGAACTGTGGATTTTCAGCCTGGAGGAGAGAAGATTCTGGAGTGGGTGAAAGGATGCCAGAACAGGTCAACTTCACAGGACTAAGGCAGTAACCTGGGCAGCTCCAGGGGTAGTTCTGGTCATTCCATGGACTCTCCAATCCAGCCATATTGACTTACTGTCATACCCCACACGTGATGTTCTGTCTCTCATCATGATGCTTTTTCCCTGGCTGTTTTCCATGCCCAGAATGCATCACCTACTCATTCCTACCTCATGGAATTCCAAATTTCCTTCTAGACTAAGCTCAAATTCCACCTTCTTTATGATCCCTTCCTTAATCTCTCCAGTTGTGACTATACTGCCTTCCTTACAACCTTGTTTTTGTTGTGTATATATTTATACATATACAAGTTGTCTCCCTTAATAGAATGTAAGTTCTTTAAGAATAGGGGATCTTTAATTTCTGTCTTTGAATCCTTAATGCCCTGGACGGTGCCTCACACATAGTTGGTGCTTAAAAAAGAGAAAGATAGAAGACAAATAGATAGATGGATGGATGGATAGAAGATGACTGATATATATATATATATATAATAGAAATAGAAAGATAGAGATAGATGACTGATAAAGGATAGATGGATAGATGGATAGGCAGATGACACATAGACAGATGGATATAGAAGCAATAGAGACAGAGATGACTGATAAATGACAAATAGATGAATAGATGGATGGGTAGGTGGAATGGAGAAACATAGAAAAGTAGAGATAGAAAGATAGAGGTAGATAATTGACAAATGACAGATGAATAGATGAATGGATAGGCAAATGACAGACAGATAGAGTATTATTATGACTATGCCAGACACTAAGCTAGGCACTGGAGATACAAATATAGGCAAACAAGACAGTCTCTGCTCTCAAGCAACTTATATTCTAATGGGGGTAGCAATTTATGAAGGGGAGCTGTAAAGGGAGGAAGGGTAGAAAGACAGAGTGAGAAGATTGTATGAATGTCTGGGCATAGAGGCCCAGATGCCAGCAAGAGCAAGAAGCTCACCTGCCAGGTCTGGGGACCCAGGCATCCAAGACACTCCAAGTTTCTGGTGGGGTGAAGAGGAGCAGAGAATGGGGCTGCAGTTGCTGTTTGAACGATCTCATGATTCATTAGAAGGGCATTAAGTGTGATCAAGAACTCTTGAAGTAAGGCCTCAATGCAAGAGAGCTTTGGTAGTAAATTACTGCTCAAACATAAGGCAGATCTCATTTGTGTCTGTATTTTGTTAAGGTAGGCATTACACAAAGGAGAAGTGATTTTGCTGCCATGGGGAAACTCCCAGTGTGAGGACTCTGTCACCTGAGTTGAAATCTTCCTCCCCTCCTTCCCCTCCCCACCATCATAATGTTTTAGTTAGAGCCTGGCTTGAGAGCTGCTAGAGACCCCTGGCTATCTAGTCCTTCCACCCCCATTTTACAGAGAAAGAGACTGAGGCCAATGGAGGTGAAGTGCTTTGTTTGAGGTCCTTAGTGACAGAGTTGAAAATCACACAGTGTTTAGCACAGAGCCTGGCTCATGGCAGGGACTCAACAAATGTTGGCTGTCTTGGCTTGGAACCCAAGTGCTCTGTATCTGACTGTGCTATCCTCCCAGGGTTCCAGGCTGCCTGCCCATCTGGTTTGGAGCTGGGAGTGAGCTTGGATTAAATGCACCTGGGGGAGCTGCCTGAGCTTCAGGGTCTCCCAGCTGAGGCTGGAGAAGAGCCCAGGTTCCCTCTGCCAGGAAGCTGCTCTCTCCTTCAGCTTTTCTGGAGCTTTGTTGGGACTCTTCCCCCCCCCGCCGCCCCCTTCTTTGCTCCCTTCTTTGCTCCCTTCTTTGCCCCCTTCTTTGCCCCCTTCACTCCCTCCTTCACCCCCTTCTTCACTCCCTCCTCTATAGGGCTGATCCCAACAGGTGTTAGTGCTTTCTCCTCATAACCCCATAAACTGAAGTCACTTTTCTAAGCAATCCCCCTGCCTTGTGCCCCTCCCCTCCCTGATCCACCCTCCAAGTGGCTCACCTAAAGCACAGATCTGACCATGTCACAGCTCCAGTGGTTCCTGCTGGGCCTCTGGGATCACACCGATTTCTGTTTGGCATTGAAGGCCCTTCACAACCCGCCTCAGCCCACCCTTCCATGCTTATTCCCTATTACATCCCTTAATGCACCTCACATACCAGCTAAATAGGAAGATTGGTTGCTCCTGTTTACTTGTTCTTTCTGAGTCTTTGCATTGGTTGAACCCTACGCCTGGAATGTGCTCCCTCCTCACTTCCAGCTCTAGAGTTGATAATAGCTAACAATTAGAGAGGCTTTACTATGTGCCCTGTCCTGCACAAATGTTATCTCATTTGATCCTCATGAAGGCTCTGGGAGGAAGGTGCTATTTTACATTTTACAGTTGGGAAAACTGAGGCAGATAGAGGTTAAATTGCTTGCCCAGGTTCTCACAGCTAGCAAGTGTCTGAGACAGGATTTGAACTCAGGTCTTCCTGATTCCAGGTCAACAAGGCTTTATTCAACACTTCCTATGTGCCACTCACTCTGCCAAGCCCTGGGGATATAAAAAAAGATAGGAAAAAAAGCCCCCAGCTTCCACTAGAATCTAATGAAGAGCTTCAAAGAAGCATAATGAACTTGGAAGTCTAATGGATGTGGTTAAGTGCCTAGTCAGTGTTTGCCAGATTCAACTGAATTAAAGATGGACTTGGATGTTCACTATATTGGACTCTGGAGACCTGAGATGTCAAACCCCAGATTTACAAAGCAACCTGAAAGGAGCGGATGTAATTTTTAGTAGTTAATTCTCTAAGTGCCTTGGAAAGGTCCTACTGAAATTTCTCCAAAGTGTGGAAAAGATGGAATTATTAATATCAGTTGTTTACAGTGGTGAAAGAGTCATGTAACTATAGAAAATGAAATTTCAGTTAAAAACATCTGGAAGAATAAAGAAACCAGTCAGCCTAGTTGAATGAAAATAGTAATAAAAATATGGAGTGAGTTTCCAGCAAAGGCCAATGAGGAAAAGAATGATTCCAAAAATGATGTGGGGGACTTCCTGTTATGAATACCAGGAACATTTTTTGCCTCAATGTGGCAAAGTTTATGAGCTGCCAAATGAAAATAAAGCTACTCCCTTATTTCATAAGGAGTGGAGAGGGAGGCATGGATCAGTTGTGGCTTTGAAGATCTTGGATTTGAAAATATAATGAACCTTACACCCACCAAGTTGGCAAAGAGGACAAAAAGATGGAAATGGGCAATATTTGTGGGGCCATGGAAAGTTGAGCATACCAATACACCTTTAGTAGAGCTTCGAATTGGTAAGACCACTCTGGAAAGTAGCTCAGAAATCACGTGATGAAAGTGACCAAAATGCCCATGTCCTTTGAACTAGACACTCCACTCCTAGACATGCCCCAAGGAGGACAATGGCAAAAAGAAAGCTCCCATACACTCCAAAAATATATAAAAAATCCTTTTTTTTTTTGGTGAGGGCCAAGTACTAGACATAAAGTAGATTTCCATCAATCAGGGAATAGCTAAACAAATTACAGTTCATGAATATAATGGAATATTATTGTACTATAAGAAGTAATGAACATAGAGAGGACAGAGGAACATGGAGGAATGTCTCAACATCTCAGAACCCCTTGAAATTCTCTTCTCATTTACTCTGGTCTCTGATGAAGAGATAACTCTTCCTTACCAAGGCAGCCCTTTGGCTCTAGTCTTCTACCAAATGCCTCCTTGATCATTCCCTTGACTCTCACTAATCTTCACTAACTTCCTGTCCACTGTTTTCTTCCTTGTAGCTGACAAGCCTGTGTAAGATTCCCTCAGCCTGAGAAACCCTTCACTATGCCATCATTCTATCATTCTCTCTCTCTCCCTTCCTCTCTCTGTCTCTGTCTCTCTCACTATCATTCTGTATCTCCACCCTCTTGCAGTCAAATTCCTGTAAAAAGCTGTTAATTCTTAGTGCCTCTGCTTTTCTTTTCACTTGCTCCTCAACTCTTTGCTGTGTGGCTTCTGACCTTTTCATTCTCTGCAGTCACCAATGATCTCTTAATGACCAGTTCTCATTTCCTTTGGTTTTCATCCATCATGATTTCTCTATGGCCCTCAACATTGTTGATCACCCTCTTCTCCTGAATATTCTCTTCTCTCTGGTTTTTCACAATACTGCTCTGTCTTTGATTCTAGCCTCCTTCCTATCTCACTGCTCCTTCAGAGTCTTTTCTACTGGTTTAGCCTCCACATTGTTCCTCTTCATTGAGGTTGTGCTGTAAAGATTTGTCCAGACACTTCTATTCTTGCTCTAGCCTTTTTTTGGGCTACATTATCATTTCCCTTGAGTTTCATTGTTATTATTTCCATGCAAATAACTCCCAGATCTATAAATCCAGCCCGTCTTCATCCTGAGCTCTGATCTCTTATTGCCTGTTGGATTTTCACACCAGCTCTCTGGCAGGCATGTCCAACTCAAGTCCAAATTGTGATGTATCATTTTCCTTCCCCTGTCCCCAACCTCTCCTTTTCTGTAGATGCACCAGCACTCTTTCAGTCAGCCAGGGTTGTCATCTCAGATCAGCCTTGATTTCTCACTCTGCCTCATTGTATGTAAATGACCACTTGCCAAATCTTGTCATTTCTGCCTCCATGACATCTCTCATACACCCCCCCAAAAAAAAACCCCACACTCCTTTCTTCCTTACCCACACTCCTTTCTTCCTTACCCACACTCCTTTCCTCCTTACCCACACCAATTTCAACTACCCTAATTTCAACTACCCTAATTTCAACTCCACCCTTCTCATCTGGACTACTGGAATATACTTTTCATTGATTTTCCTGCTTCAAGTCTCTCCCCACTGGAGTCCATTCCTCACTCAGCTGCTAAAGTGATTTTCCTGAAGTGCAGGTCTGTCCATACTCAGTAACTTCCAGTGATTTCCTATAGCCTCTTAGAACCAAATAGACATCTCTATGTTTGCCTTTTAAAGTCCTACACAATCCAGACTCAATCTACATTTCTTGCTGTGATACATTACTCTCTGTCCTGCACTCCATGGTCTGGCCAAACTGTTGGCTGTTCCTTCCATTCCACAGCTTATCTCCCATTGATGCACCTTTACACTGGCTGTGCCTGATGCCTGGAATACACTCCCATCTCAACTCCATCTTTGAGAATCCCTGATTTCCTGAAAGCTGCTTAAATGAAACCTTCAGCATGAAGCCTATGTGTACATATATATCTGTATATATAGAAATATGCATATATTTATTTATACTAGAGAACATGCATACATGTATGATAACATTAAAATGTCATGTATATTTATATATACTTGCCTAGGATAGAAAAAGCTCCTTGATGGCTGGGACTCTTTATTTTTGTCATTTTGACTTTGAAAGCCCTTCAGAGCTGGGTGATACAGTGAGACCTGTCCCTCTCACCAAACCCTCCATTTCCCAACTCTGAGCCCTCCTCTCCTCCCACTTTCGTGCCTGGAATGTTCTCCCCCTCCCCCGCCCCTCCCCCCCCCCCCCCCCCTTTAGTGCCTGGAACGCTCTCTCTCCTCATCTTTGCCTCTGAGCTCGCCTGTTTTCTCTCAAGCCCAGCTAACCCCCTGCCTTCTACAGGAAGCCTCCCCCAACCCTTCATGCTCCAGTTCGCCCCATTCACATCTTGTTTTAAACACTTTCCGTGGATTGTCCCTCCCGTTAATTGCTGAGCTCCTCGGAAGCGGGGCTGCTGTGGTTGGCGCAGTGTGGACGGCGTCCTGTCTTCCCTTTCCTCGGCACCCCTACGGCTCAGCACCGCTCGTTGCTCATAGCAGATACTTCACAAATTCTTCTTGATTATTTGTTTCCTTGATTGACTGACTTACGTGAAATAAACAGAACCAGGAAAACAGCATAGACAATGAAAGCAAGAATTGAAATAGAAGGGATATTGACAAACCAAATGAAATTGAATAGGATAGGATTCTGATTCCGAAGCTTAGCTCCACAGACTAGCTGAGCAAACGCGTAGCCCTCCTTTATTTGTAGAGGAATGGGGCAATGGGCAAGGAACATGATGTACTTTCTCACACTCAGGTGATGTGTGGTTGACTTTGATGAATTACTATTTTTCTTCCTTTTTTTAAAGGGATATCTTTCTGGATAAGCAAAGGAGGAGATATTTGAATATCAGCATGATTTAAAAACAAAAGAGAACAGTAATTTAAAAAAGGAATAGAACCAAGATTCAAAGAAAATGTGATAGAAATAAAAAATGCATCTCAGTCTCTCTGTTCCTGTTTCTGTCTTTCATTTTTACAAAGAGAAACTGCAGTGAAGGTTGGAAAGAATGATACAGCAAAGATTTGGATGCTGGATCCAAAACCAAGGGGGAGAATGCATCTGGGACAGAGGTGCACACACCTCACCAGAGCTCTCTAAGCAATGGCTGGATGACCACACGTGGGGTGGATCCTTGTTGAAGTGTGGGTTGGATGAGATGGCCTCTGGGGTAGGGCTCTTACAGTTTGAGAATTCTTGACCTGTGGTCAAACTGGAGTGCCCTAACCACTCCACGTTTTCCCAGAGAAGATATTGCTGATTTCCCGTTTGTCTTAAGGGGCAGCTAGGTGGCACAGTGAATTGAGTGCTGGGCCTGGAGTTAGGAAGACTCATCTCTCTGAATTTGAATCCAGTCTCAGATATGTACTAGCTGTGTGACCTTGGGCAAGTCACTTAACCCTGCTTGTCTCAGTTTCCTCATCAGTAAAATGAGCTGGAGAAGGAAATGTCAAACCCCTCCAGTATCTTTACCAAGAAAACCCCAAATGAGGTCAAGGAAGAATCTGAAATGACCAAACAGCAACAAACTTGTCTGAATGTGGTGTGACCCATTCCACTAATTTCTACAAGAGAACTCGGCTGACACCAATCGTGGACCTTTCCATTGGGCTATCAGGTTCACAGTGTGCTTTCCTCTCTATGGATGAACTTGCTGAGGCTGTAAGTGAAACAGTATTAACCCCATTTCACAGTCACACAGCTTAAGAATCAGAGGCAGGCAGGCTGGAAAGCCTGCTCTCTTGTGACTCCTTCACAAAGCTGGATGGGCTGCCCCTGGAGGGGTTGGGGGGTTCGATCTTCTCTGTTTGAAGCAAAGCCTGGATGATGCCTTGTTAGGTTTCAGACATGGCATGTCCCTTCTTGGGCTCACTCAGAGATTCCAGGATGCTGGGATTTGATGACTCTAATCTGAGACCCTGCCCACTCCTCCTGACTGCTTCTGGAGGTGAGCTGCCACTTGGAGGTCTTCAAGCAAGTCTGAGGGACCCTTTGTAGGCTCCTGGTTCATGCCTCAGTGGGCCTCCCCAGCCTGTGAGGCTCCATCCAGCTCCCAGATCCTCCAATTCTGTTATTACAATACATTCCGCAGGCTCTAGACACTCAGTTATCACCGGATCAGAACTCTCAAAGGGGTGTAGAGAATCATTGTCAGACTCTGAAATCCTAACAGCTGGCATTTATAGAATGTTTTAAGGTTTGCTAAGGACTTTACAATGCTTATTTTATATCTCATTTTATATATATTTTATCCTCACAACAACCCTGCAAGGTGGCTGCTTTTATTATCTCCATATTCCTGAGGCATAAAAAATGTTAAATGCCTTGTCCAGGGTCACACAGCTAGTAAGTATCTGGAGCTGGATTTGAATTCAGTTCTTACTGATTCTAGTCCAGCTCTGGTTGGACCTGAAGCCTCTCGTACTTTTCATATGGAAAATAAAAAGGTGGCATCCTGCAATTTAATTCAGTCCAGCTCAATAAATGAAGGTAAGTTTCATGGGCACTTATCAGGTGCAAGGACACAAAGCTAAAACCTTACCAGTCTCTGCTTTGCAAGACCTTATAGTCTATTCTCAGATACAATGTGTCCACATATAAGTAAATGGAAACTGTATACAAAGTAAGCTTAATAGGGAGACATTGCTAACTAATTGGGAGGAGGGTGAGAAAGCATGAAATGTTTCCCACAGGAGGTATCATCTATGCTGTGTTCTGAAGGGAGTTAGGACTTTTTATTTTATTTTTTTAAAATTAAATTATTTATTTTTAGTTTTCAACAATCACTTCCATAAGTTTTAAATTTTCTCCCCCTCCCTCCCCAAGATAGCTTGCAATCTAATATGGGCTCTACATGCACATTCCTATTAAATACTTTCACGTTAGTCATGTTGCATAGAAGAATTATAACAAATGGGAAAAACTATGAGAAAGAAAAAAATAAAACAAAATAAAAAGAAAATAGTCTGCTTTGTTCCACATTCTGACTCCATAGTGACTGACATTTTCCATCATGTGTTCTTTGGAATTGTTTTGGGTCCTTGTGTTGCTGAGAAGGGCTAAGTCTATCAAAATCAGTGGCTATTACTGTATGTAGTGTTCTCCTGCTTCTGCTCCCCTCACTCAGCATCAGTTCATATAAGTCTTTCCAGGTTTTTTTGAAGTCTCCCTGTTCATCATCATTTCTTATAGCACAATAATATTCATTTACATTCATATACCACAACTTGCTCAGCCATTCCCCAACTGATGGGCATCCCCTCAATTTCCAGTTCTTGGCCACTACAAAAAGAACTGCTATAAATATTTTTGTACATGTGGGTAAAGCTAGGACTTCTAAAAGGCAAAAGTGAGGAGAAAATAGATTCCATACATAGGGAACCACCTGTGCAAAGGTACACGGGTGGGAAATGTTGTGGGCAGTCTGTTTGGTTGTATGAATGACCCTGTTAACACCCTCCTCCATCATTCTACAGAGCTCTGAGTGTCTGGACATTGTGGTCATCTATTTTATTTATCCCACTGGGACGTAGCCACCATCCCCATTTTCAGAACCTCCTATTTATTTCACATCTAAAGACTCTTTGAAGTCAGGAGAGTTAGTGACTTCAAAGGGATGGCTCAGAGGTGAGGACACAAGAGAGTATTGCAGGGAGTTGAAATTGGACCAAAGGAAGCCATGGTATTCAAATAATGCTTTTGGTCTCTTTGAAGAGTAGATCACAAGTCACAGAGGAATTCCCCTTCTCTGACCTGGTCTGACAACCCAGGACAAGCACCTTGTTTGGCTGCTGACAGTGGCACCTTCTGCCACTCTCTGAGGCAGGGCAAATAGAAAACTACAAAGGCACCCACAGTGAGGAGTTCAAGTCCATCTGGTGCCCAGCCTTTCGTGGGGCTACTGGGGTGCTTTAGTGACTGGAAAGTTCAAGGTTTTCTCCAGTGGGTCTTAAAGAACCATGGAGGATTTGGAGTCACCAGCCCGTGGGAAAGGTGGATGTGGTCCCTGAGTTATGGGACCACCATGGAGAGGAGGAGAGGATCCTGGACCTGAGCAAAATAACAGCTAACTGATCTGTGACCCCAAAGTTTACAAAGGGCTTTACATACATAATGGGGAGTTCGGGGAGAGAATGGCTTGGGAGGGTACAAACTTTAGAACCCGTATGTGTTTGCCCTTCCTGGCTGGTTATGGCTTGTTCCTATCCAATCCACAGAACTTTGGGGAGCCTGTCTTTATCCATGCACGAGTGAGGAGTGGGCACTATGACATGAGAAACCATGTGATTGGCTAGGGAGCCAGAAGGAAGGATGCATTGCTCCAGGGATGCCGAGCCGGAACTGAGTTCATACACAAATGGAATGACAGTTGTCTCCTTTTGCCCTTTTCCATGGGTGGGGGTGTAATAGCAAGGTACATCCCTACCCCCCACCCCAATTGATCCTGGTGTAAAATAACGGCTGCATTTTGTAAACATTAAAGGGTTGTAGAAATGGACTCTATGATTCCTGGTCATGGTGGAAAGAAACATTTGGCCCACTACATGCAGGTGGTTTGTTCTCTTCTCACACCTTTCAACCCCTCCCCTCCTCTCCCCACCCTTTGCAGAATAGAGTTTCCACACCCTTTTATCTCACCTCTTCCGCTTCCTGCTCCTGGCCTTCTAATGCTAATTCTCTTCCCTCTGCCTCTTTAGCCCTTAAGATGCTTAGAACCCCAGTCCAATGGCAGAGAATGTCTGCATGATCCTGGAATGCAATGTGGGAAACAGAGGCCATCACCCAGGGATCACTTTTTGCCTCTCCCATCTGCCTGAGTCTTCTCCTGTTGTAACATCTTGCCCCTCTTTCATCCCTACTTCCCAGGCAGCAGCTGTTTCAACTAAAAGCCAGTGGTTGGGAGTGAATTCTTGTGGCTAGGTCTCCATGGGGATGTTCTAATGAACTGACCATTGGCTCCAGCCAGTGACCAAGCAATTAATCAAACAACTGCCTTGGCTGCATCCTCGACCTCCCAACCACTTGTTTGATCCTAATTTAGACACCACCCATGGCTTTTGTGAAATGCTTAGGCCAGCTGCAAGGGGCCAGGTACACTTTGGGGATTTTCTTACTACTTTGCCTTATAGACCCTACCCAGGACACCTGGGACATGTCTGCATTTTAAGCATACTCAGACTGATGTCCCAGTTGCAAGTGACCATTTGGATAATTTAGAGGGATTTTTTTTTTGTATGAAGACAAAGGAAACAAAACAGGGAGTTATAATGTTAATGGGATTTAAGATCTTCCTGACCCATTAATAGACCTCTGGTGAAGCCCATTAAGGGAATCTTGCTTAGGAGAGGCTTGCTTGTAGGAAGGCTTTCACACCTTTTGTTAATTTCTAATTAGGCACTGACTCCAGAGGGTTGTGATGTCTTCTGTCTCTAAAAAGGGTATATATACTCTGAGGTTAGTATTTTGCTTTGGGGCTCACTCATTGGAAGAGTGTTCTTGTGATTTGGTCAGATAAGACTCTGGGTCTTGAAAAATCCAGATATTGGTACTTCTCTCTCTGGTAACTATGTATGTATTTCCTTGGTTGGGCAGTTGGATCTGTCTGTTGATCTGTGCTAATTTTTCAGACAGTTAGAAGCCCTGTCTGTTGGTCTTTATTTCTGTGCTTGTATTTTCTCTATTTTCTTTGTTTGGATTTTCTCTGTAGTTCAGGGTGCTGATTTTCCCCCTGAACTAATGAACATAATTACAAAGATTGTTGACTCCTTGAACAGCTATCTTTCCTAGTAAAGCAGATCTAAGAACCTGTTCTAGCAGCCATTCTGGGAATGCTACAGGACTCTGACCCTTCATTCTCCCCAAATGTTTGTAAGTCCCCACCAAGTCATAGTCCTGAGGAGGAGGGATACTTTGGAAGCACATCCCCCAGCCCAGCTTCCTACCCCTCTTAGTCCATTGCTCTGACAGGACAAAGTGGCAGGGGGAGGGAAGGATATCACTGTCTTTCCAACTTCTAACCATTTTCCATGTCACTCTCAGGGGCTTCAGAGTAAGGCAAAGGAAGACAAGACTCATTTTTCTGAATGGAAGAGATGGACAGAAATCTGGATTTGGAATCAAGGGACCTGATTTTCAGTCTCAGTTTGTCTACTAACTTTGGGCAGGGCCTTCTCTCCTTTTGGGACTTAGGTCCTTGTCTATAAATGGAGGGGGCTGGAGTTGATCGTCTCTGAGTCCCCTCCCAGCTCTAAGCCTCTGATCTGAGCAAGCTTACCAGGTCCTTCTCCTTTTCCCCACCCTCTTGGCCCCACTGTTTCCCTATGACAACTCTTTCCCTTCCTCTTTTAGTTACCTTCTTTACCCTTCTTGGGTAAACACACTTGAGTTTCCCCACTTACTACAATGGGAGGGATCTGGGAGTGGTGGTGGTGGGAGAATTTATCCCAGCTCTCACTCAGGGGGTGTAGAAAGGTTATTTGAAAGGTTTCTCTAAATGAAGCAAGGAAACCCCACTGCACTCTCCCCTCATGTCAGTGAAGTCAAGCTGTGGGGTCTTGGGGGATTATAAGATGTAATGTTTGTAGGCTCAATGTGTTTTAATGGGAAAACACTCTGGGTTCCTCAGATGAGATAAACTAAGGCCACACGAAGCTTCCTTGCCATGCCTAGATAATTACATCATTACAGAAATGAGGACACTAACTATGCTTCTTCCCCATAAGGTAGCAGTGCATAGAGGATTCTGAGTCAGACATCAGAGCAGTCACCCTCATCCTGAGGCTGTGGTCCCTGAGTTTGCCTTGTGGAATGAATGAGCTTGGAAGGGTTTTCTGATTACAGAGGAGCTGAGATTTAGGGCTGGAAGGGACCTGAGAGGTCATCTGGTACAGATGAGAATCAATATTAGACCCATATACACATGTATATATAGATATACATAGACACAAATATCCATGCATATACACATCCCTGTGTGCACTATACCTATGACTTCGTTACTTCAGGAAGCTACTGGACAGGAATTTCCTCTCACAATGAAGATTAATAACTTCTATGCAACTTATAATCTTAGAGAGCTGCCTGGTCACTGAGCAGTTAAGTGACTTGTCCAGGGTCACACAGCTAGTGTGTATCAGAGGCTGAACCTGAATTTGGATTTCCCTGATTGGAACCAACTTTCTGTATCCCAATGATGCTTCTGCCTTCTAGCCTCCAGAGTCCTTACACCAAAAACCACAAAAGAATTGTATAATTGGGGGGAAAGAGAAATGGAGAGGAGGAGGAGGGAGAGAAGGAGAAAGACAGAGAAAGAGAGAGAGACACACAGAGAGAGACACACAGAGAGAGAGAGAGAGACAGAGACAGAGAGAGTTATTGTTGATAAAGAGTTAAACTTGATGCCAAAAAGTCTTGGGTTAAAGTCCTACCTTTGTCACTACACAG
This sequence comes from Gymnobelideus leadbeateri, assembly GCA_011680675.1. Lineage (NCBI taxonomy): Eukaryota > Metazoa > Chordata > Mammalia > Diprotodontia > Petauridae > Gymnobelideus > Gymnobelideus leadbeateri. The sequence goes on from WOXC01009473.1 coordinate 435,000, forward strand.
TTGTGTGACCCTGCGCAAGTCTCTTCATCTCTGATTGTTGGTGATCCACAGACATCACTCATGGTCTGGGGCTCTCTTACATATGCCAGGGTCTGACCCAGCTCACTTGTGCCCTTGCCAGCCATGGTAGGCACTGCCCAGTGCCACACTTCACTCATCATGCTGACATTGTGGCTTCTTGGAGCCAAGATGGACAGAAATGATGATAAGACTCATATGGGAACAGTGCCCCCAGTAAATTCACCATTGGAAAGAAGGTTCTGATCATGTTTATGAATATTCACTTCAATAGGCTGAACCTGTTAGAACCCAGTTTGCAGGTGGAGTATCCCTGGTGTGACTCATAGGTCTTCTAGAGGCTTCTTCCTTAATCTCCATACCTTCTACATAACTACAGAAAGGTTACTTCTTGGCATTAGCATTTGATGTCATGCAAAGTGGAGGACTCAAGAAACCAAAGGCTCCCCATAAATACTGTGTCAAGTTTACCCTGATTGTTTTCTACAGTCTGTTAACCTAGTACAAGACCATCATGGAATCCTAGAAGCTGCTGAAATAGTCATCTTGAAACCCCACCGTGGTACCCTAGATGTTGACCTTCCATATTGCTGTGGGAGTTGCTGCTTCCTCTTTTGTTGTTCATCTTTCCATAATTTGGGGCAAAACCCACTGACAGGATGACTCTGGGGCCCAGGGAGCTGGCCCAGGGGCTCTGGACACCTCTCCTGAATCACCCTCATGCTTTCTTCTTTGGATAGAAAAATACAAACCTGTTCCCACTGGATGGGGTTCCAATGAATTCACTTTGATAAGGTGATAAGTGACTGAGAGGCATGCCCAAATGCCCTCTGCTATTGTGGGCTCCAACTTTCCCAGGCCTGGAATTTACTTAAAAGCCAACAGAGTGGTTAGTTTTTTTCCTCCAATAAAATGGTCTTGGCATTTTCTTTCCTTTATTCCCTCTTTTCTTTTAAAGCAAACCTGAAACTATTTATAAGAAACTCTTAACATTCTCTCTTTCTCTCTTCATATTTACTTTTGGCCACCCAGTATTGTTTCTGTGTTGTGTTTAAACAAAATGAAATTTAAGAGTGCTATGTTTCTGGAAAAAAAATGCCCAGCCATCACCAAAAACCACACCAAAACAAAGAGGGTAAGCATACTAGTACTAGCTAGGCTTTATGTAGTCCTTAAGGTTTTCAATGTGCTTCACCAATGCTATCTCATTTGATCAGATTTCAGAGATCAACCAACATGGATGGAGGGATTTTCCTCACTTGGAAGTTCCCTATCTCAGTGAAATCACAGATCCAGTCCATGCTCCTACTGATCTAAGAGGCAGCCACTGAAGGGCTACTCAAGCCATAAAGATCCGAGTTCACAATCTACATTTAACATTTGCCAGGTGGGTGGTTCGGCCATTAACAAGTTAGTTAACCTTTATCCAGCAAGTCTCTGAGATTTGTTATAGATCTGATCAATGGTGGGATTTCCCATACTAGGATTTTTGAAGTGGACAAGATTCCAGATCTTTGTTCTATGGACTTAGTCCAATCCAAATCAACAAGTATTTGTAAGTTAGGAGCTGAGGATACTAAGACAAAGGAGGAAGTCTCTATCTTCATGAAGTTTCCATTATTATAGGAGTGTGATCTGAGGGCATAGAAATAGTGTTTGGTGATTTCCAGAGGCTGGATGAGCACTAATTATCCAGAGGACTGTCTCACAGAAGATGGTCCCTATACAGACAAGCCATCTCCCATCTCTTCCTGGGATGCCCTTTCTCCTCACCTTCACCTCTTAGGATGACATCTTCATTCGATGTTTAACTCAAGGGCCATCCCCTACTCAAGGTCCTTGATGATTCCATTCCCCCCCTCCAGCTGTTATTGACCTCTGTCATCTTGAAGTGACTTTCTTTAGCTTGTTTTATGTATTCATCTGTGAACTTGTTGTTTCCCCTAAGAAATGTAAGCTCATTGAAGGTAGGGGCTATTTTCTGTCTGTCTTTGGATCTTCAACAAGCAGTCCTGTGTTTGATCAATAGATACTCATTGGATAAATGAATTGGAGGAAGTTGGGGATTCCCATTCTACAGATGAAAAACAAAACAAAACAAATCTCCAACAAAAATAATCTCAAAGCGGGTGCAAAGGTCGAGGGCCACTCTGTCAACAGGGGCTATGGGATTCCCAAGCTCTGGGTTCTAGACCATGAGCAGCCTTATAAATAGTGGAGCTGTCTTCATTAATGGCGTGTCTGATTCCAATCAGAATTATGAAAGCTCCTCATCGTTTCCGATCGCTCTTGTACCTTGGCCTCTCCCTAGGGGACCAGATGGGCAGAGCCCCTGGAAGAGGCTCTTAAAGTCTCTTCATAATTAGGAAGAAGATGCCCATGATTACATGCGAGCCTGGAAGCACCAAGTGCTCTCATTCATCAGGGAAGGCTCCTCTGCCAGTGGGCGACCTTTGCACTTGGCTGCCGATCGGCCTTTCCCCAATCTCTTTGTGGAAAAGAAAAAAAAACCCAGAACAATGAGCCTCCAGGAAGCCTGGCTGAGCTGGCTGGAACAGAGGGGGCTTTTGTTTCTGGAGGTAGGAAAAAGAGCCTGCATTAGCTCCCCTTTTATATCATCTTGGGGGAAACAAGCTTGATTCTGAGAGGAGCCAGCTTGTGGCTGGGCTTGGAGAAAGACATTGTGATAGAGATGTCCCTGCTCAGATGCTGATGCTCTGTTAGCACAGGGCAGAACAGCATTCGTTTCTTTCAAGCCTTATTATGTTTGCCATCCATCAGCACGTCAGCCCATTAATCACCTCAGCTTCCTGAGGACGGCTGTCCGGCTGTGTGCACTATCAGAGTTCTGACCATTGCACTGTCCTCGCCTGCCTGCCTGCCTAAAGGAGCCCCCAGGCTGGGGTGATCGGCAAATCCTCCAAACAAAGATAAGCTTTTCCATGGTCTGCTAATAGGTCTGGATTTGTTTTTAACTTACTGGAAAAATCAATTCCTTTCAGAGAAGGGAAATCAAAGACTATAAAGGTTTGTATAAATACAGGGTACCTGAGCTGCTGTCCAGCTGGCTACAGCCTGGCCTGAGTCTGTGTGCTGGGCCTGCCCTCAGCTGTGATGAAGAGGAAGGTCAGGAAGGCTCTTTCCCTGCCAGCGTCCTTCCTGGAAACTGGGCACACTGTGGGGCAAGTGGGGAGTTGTGACTGCCTCCCATCTGCATGGATCAGAGCCAGAGGAGGCCAGGTGGGAAGGAATTAGGAAGCTTAAATTCTGTCGCTGTTGGGGTCACAGCTGGCCTGCTGCTTTGATGCAATTGAAAAGTACAGTTTCATAAAGCATCTCAGCCAGTGTACACAATAATATCTAATGAGGGGGCATTGGATCACAGACTTGGGACTGGAAAGGCCCTTTTTTGTTGTTCAGTTGTTTCAGTCCTGTCTGACTCATCAAAACCCCATCTGGGGTTTTCTTGGCAGGTTAATGGAGCAGTTGGCCATTTCCTTCTCCAGCTCATTTAACAGATGAGGAAACTGAGGTTAAACAGGGTGAAGTGACTTGCCCAGGGTCACACAGCTAGGAAGTGTCTGATACTGGATTTGAACTCAGGAAGATGAGTCTTCCTGACTCCAAGCCCAGCTCTCTGTGCTCTATGGTGCCACCTAACTGCCCCTGAGGGAAACCTTGAGGTCATCTAATTCAACCCCTTTATTACAGATGGGGAAACTGAGATCTGGGTGGATCATAGACTTAGATGGAAACAGATGAGTCCAAGGCTCTCAGAGTGTTTAGGTGACTTGGCTGCTATTAAGTGTTTGAGGAACGATCTGAACTCTGGTCTTCCTGACCCCAAGTCCTATTCTACCCATACTACCATCTAATTGCCAAGGAGCAATTTTGGGTTTGGACTTTATTCAGAGAGCAAAAGGAGAGAGGTTTTTCCAGGGCAGAGGAAAGAGGAAGAGGAAAGAGGGTGTGGCAGATCCTGAGCATTTATTAAACACCTTCTTTGTACCACACACCTGTTGAGCAGTAGGGGTCTGAAGGCCAAAACAATCTGGGCACTGCCCTCCAGGAGCTTATGTCCTTTTGGAAGAAAACCCTCCCAGAAAAGGAAGTGAGCACTCTCTAGTGAAAAGATAAGCCAGATGATGGTGTGGGGCCCATGCAGGTGAAAGGCAGTGACTTTCCCACTTTGCACAGCTTTTCTCCCCTTTATCTGGGCACCTGGGTCCCCACTGCCTTTTTTCGTATTTCTTGTTAAGTTCCTAGGACTGGGCTGCTGCTGGCCAGGCTTTCTTTGTTACAAATGAATCATCTCTGGGCATTTTCCTGGACTGTGCCCTGTGTGTGGAATGCCCTCCCTCCTCACTTCCCTCTTAGCTTGCCTGGCTTCCCCCAAGCTCCAGCTAAATTCCCATTTTCTATAAGAAGGTTGTCCCAGCTCCCCTTAATCCAAGGACTCACCCTGTGTGGATTGGCCCCAGCTTGGCCTTGTTTGTACATAGTGGTCTGCAAGTTATTGTCCCATTAGACTGTGAGTCTCTTGAGAACAGGGACTATTTTTGCCTTTTTTTACATCCCCAAGTCTTAGTACGGGGCCTGGCACATAGTAGGTACTTAAAAAAGGCTTATTGACTGACTACGTTATTAAATCCTTATATCCCTTCATCCAGGAAGCACCCTTGAGCTGGATCATGATGGAAACCAGGGATCCCAAGGGGTCAAGGTGAGAAGGATGCCAATTCCTGGCATGGAACACTGCCTGTGCAAAAGTTTAGAGGCTGAAGATGTTGTGTGGAGTGTGAAGGCTGGCTCCTAAGCCCATTTGGAGAGGCAGTCCAGGGGCAGTGGAGAGTGGACTGGACCTGGGTTCAGATCTGTCCTCTGACACTTCCTCTATGTGTGACCCTGGATAAGTCACCTTACTTCTCTGGACTTCAGTTTCCACATTTGTAAGATGTAGATAATAATACCTGTGATATTCGGGTCCCAGGGGAATTATGAAGATCAAATGACAAAGGGCATACAAAGTGCTTTGTAAACCTTATTTCCTGAACCTCCCTGCCCTAGATGGAATAAGCATTTATTAGGCACCTACTGTGTGCCAAACAGTGTGCTAAGTGCTTTACTCACATTCTCCCACTTGAGATGCTGTTATGGTGACCACGGGCCTGCCCCTGCCCTTGCCCTTGTGCTTCTGGGGGCCCTTGCCAACAATGTCCATAATAAGCAGAAGAAGCTAATCCCTTTATATAAGCGGCACAGTGTATGTGAAGGAGTGCTGGACCTAGAGGAAAGGCTCTGACACATACTCACCATGTGGCCTTGGCTCAGTCACTGCACTTCTCTGAGACTCAGTTTCCTCATCTGAAAAATAACCTTACACTGCGATTGTGACAAAAGTGTAAGCCTTTGACTTCCTGAATGTGAATCACGGTTGTTATTCCCCATTTTCTTCTCACAGGTAAAGCGTTAATGACACGACCCTTGTATCCTTTGATTAGTGTCCACAGAGCGTACAGATGGAGAGCCCCAGTTATACAGAGCATTTGCAAAAAGCCCAGCTGTGTTTGGCCTAGGAATTAGATGGCATTGAAAGTCCCCTTGGTTGTGGGAGGGCTTCAGTCAGTCATCCAAATCCACCCCAGCTCCAGCCCCTCCTTCTCTGTGTGGCACCATGAATAAAACATCTCCTCTCCTTTTCTAATTCGGTGCTATTCAGGGTGCTGAGTCCAAGCTGGCTGCTTTTAACTCTCATTCTCTCATTTCCCTGAATACGAATCTGCACATTGGCTTTTATCTATTTCTCACTCACCTCCCACTACCCCATTCTCTGCTGGTCAGGGATTCACCATTATGGATGACCACATTTCGCATCACCAGAAAGTGGTGTGTTGTGGTTGGAGCAGTAAAATCAGACAATGGGAAGGAGGTGGAGGTGAAGGGTTTAGGTTGAGAATTCCTCGAAGGCAAATCCTCAATTTTATTTGTCATTGTAATCTTACCTCATCTTTCCTCATGTCTTCCTGACATGACTCCCAATGGCATGGAGGTGATCTTGGGTTTTTAAAGCCTGCACCCTCCTGGGTCCTGCCAAGCTGAAAAGGCTTGGACTTTGGGTCTGTTAATGAACTGTGTGTCTGTCATCTAAGGACCAGTTTAGCTAAGCACTGGGAGGCTCATTAACCAGGTTAGCCATAGCACAGATCTCAAGGATCATCTGACACTTTGTAGAGGGATTCTCATCTGTGTAGGGAGGGAATACACACCTGCAGGAAAGGACAACTCCTTGGGGCTTTGAATTATCCCAACGCGTGGACCTTTGACACAATGGGCTCTCAAGAAATAGGAGTTCATTATGTTGAATGGGTTTTCCTTCATAGAGCTTGAAAGAGCATTGAGTCAGAGGGCTGACCTGGGTTCAGATCCCACTTCTGAGATTTACCCCTTGTGTGACATTGGGCCCAAATGTCCTCATATATAAACTAAGGAGCTTGAACTGAAGGGCATTGAAGGTCCCCTCTAGCCCTGAACTCTGACCCTGTGGTCTTTGGGAAATCTATGTGGGAACTGCATCATTTGAGAGGGAATGGATGGGTTATGGTCTGTACCAATGGAAGACCTTCCACACTGGGTGAGAACCAAAATCTTATGAAAGGCCAGGAAGCAGAATTAACATTTTGCTGTTTGATATACATCTTTCTGGTTTTTCTGCCCTAGAACCCTTCCCCTGAAGAGATGGCAAAGAACACTGGAGTGATTGGAAGGAGAGTGAAGAGTTATCAGGCTCCTGAAAACCTGGAGAGAAAAAAGTATGCAGGAGGAGAGGCTGGTGGGCAGCCTGTAGAGATGCTGAATTAGGGAAAGCTCAGGTGGTCACACCTGAGGTAATTTGCTGAGTGGCAAGTCAGGCTTCCGTTGGGCAGGGAGCTCAGCATGAGGGCCATACCTGCCTTGGGGTTTCAGTTCAAGATTTTTTCATTGGGATCCAGGAACTGGACTCACACACATAATACTCCATCCTCCACCTCCACCTTCACACTGTCCCCACACTCTTTCCCACTTCTTGCTGCTTGAAACTCCTGTTTTCCTTCAAGACTCAGACCAAAGAACACATTTTCCATAAAACCCTTTCTGATCTTCTCAGCTTCAAGTACATCCCTTCCCCAAATTCCTCGTATTTTATCTTATTTATACTCTGTATCTATCTATCCATCCATCTATCTATCCATCCATCCATCTATATATCATCTTTCTGTCTATCTCTATCATCTTGTCCACATATTTATCTACATACACACACATATATATACATGTGTATATATATATAATATACATATATATATATATATATATATATAATATATACATATTTGTGTGTGTTTGTGTTGTTTCCTTCATTAGAATGTAAGCTCCTTGAACTTGGGGGCTGTTCCACTTTTGTCTTTGTATCCCTAACACACTTCTTCTCACTGTATCAGTTCCTACAAGTCTTCCTACATTCTCTGAAACATCATAAATACTTGCTGGCTGTTTAATGACTGATTTGTCTCTGCCTTACTGGTAGAACTCTAGTCTTGGAGTCAGGAGGACCTAGATTCCAATCCTGCTTCCAATAATTCCTGAGTCTGTGACTCTGGGCAAGTCACTTCACTTTCTGGGCCTCAGTTTTCTCCTCTGGGGATGGTGCTAATATTGGCACTTGGCTCATGGGGGTGGCTGTCAGACTCCAGCGAGATGACTGATGTGAAGTGCTTTGCAGAACTTACTGGATGAAGGTGAAACATGGTCATTATCACTGTGAATAAGAGGATCTTGGGGAATTCAGCCCAGATGTTCTCTTCACTGTCCTTTCCAATTCCTCAGCCACATGTTGTTGGGTGGAAGAAGATGGAGATTAGTGGCAGGTCACTGTGTCAGAAGCCTGCCTTGCCCAGGGATGCCTGGCTGGCGGGTGCTGGCCAAAGAACCTTTTAGAAGGCTTGGCTCTTTGGTTTCCCTCTAAGAGGCTCATTCCATTTATGAAGATCTTTACCATGGAGAGCTTGCTGGGATATAAACAAGAGCAGCCAATTAAAAAGCTTTTAATGGACTTGGGGCCCAAGATGCTGAAAGGCAGTCCTGAATTAGTCTGATAAAAGTCTGGGAATGTATAAGGGGCATTAGCACCATTCCAATGTTTCTATTAGAAAAATGTCTATTTTTGACTCCTCTATAAAACCCAAGCCTGGCTGGAGTCTGGCCCCCAGTTTGAGGACTAACCTCAATGAGTTATGAATTAAGAATAGGATTAAGAGAAGGCATTAAGAATAGAAAACAAAAATGAGTGTGTTTTGTGTGTGTGTGTGTGTGTGTGTGTGTGTGTGTGTTCATCCAGGGAGGGGTGTTGTGGTAATATGGTGGGTTGCTTTTATTGCTAAAAAATGGAATAAAGGAAGAAAAAGTACTTCCAAATCCCAATACCTCAGAGGTGAATGAAAACTCAAGGGGCATCCCAACCCCTCCCCTCCCCTCCCCTCCCATCCCATCCTATCCATCCCCTCCTCTCCCATCCCATCCCATCCCATCCCCCTCCCCTCCCCTCCCATCCCATCTCATCCCCTCCCACCCCTCCCCTCCCTTCCCATCCCATCCCATTCCATCCCACCCCCTCCCATCCCATCCTATCCCATCCCATCCCATCCCATCATACCCCATCTTTCCCCCTCCTCTTCCATCCCCTCCCCTCCCCTCCCATCCCATCTCATCCCATCCCATCCCTCCCCTCCCCTCCCATCTCATCTCATTCCATCCCCTCCCTTCCCATCCCATCCCATTCCATCCCACCCCTTCCCATCCCATCCCATCCCATCCCATCCCATCCCATCACACCCCATCTTTTCCCCTCCTCTTCCATCCCCTCCCCTCCCCTCCCATCTCATCCCTTCCCCTCCCATCCCATCTTATCCCCTCCCCTCCCTTTCCATCCCCTCCCCTCCCTTCCCATCCCATTCCATCCCATCACACCCCATCTTTTCCCCTCCTCTTCCATCCTCTCCCCTCCCCTCCCATCCCATCTCATCCCTTCCCCTCCCCTCCCCTCCCCTCCCATCCCATCTGCACAAGGGGACATTTAGCCTTTTCAAGTCATAGGGCCTGACTAGGTTATGGCTCTGATGCCATCTGTATGGCCCTGGGCAAGTCACTTCTCTTTGGGCCTCTGTTTCCTCATCTGTAAAATGAGGAGTTTGCCTCTGGGGTCCCTTCTAGTTCTAAATCTATGAGCCACTGAATACAGTGAGACTATTCATGGGGAAAGGGGGAGAAGCTCAAAATAGAATGTTTTGTTTTGACCTCCTGAATTCCTCATTTGTTGTCTAAAGAAAAAAGGGCCCAGAGACCAGGGCTGTAAGACACAGGTAATGCAATGTATGCCCATGGTGGCTTGATTCTGGATTTCACATTTGGAATCTCCTGTTCTTGAGAAGAGGAAGGTTCTTAATAGAATCCTGATGTGAACATGCTTCCTCTTTTATGCCTGAGACATGAGGAGTTTGGTGTATTATTAATTACATGAGCTAGGAAACTTGGCTCTTGTCCATGGGCCTTGAAGGCCCAGCAGGCTTTGTTCCCAGTGGACAAACAGGGATCAGGGTTTGATCATTTCTGCTTTTTGCGGCCGGGGGGGGGGGGGTGGTGGTGGGGGGGTGGGGGGTGGGGCGGGCGGCGCTAATGGAACATCCCCTTCCCTCAAAGCCTGGCTCTGGGCTCTCATGGTGACTTCCAGGCAGAGCTGGTCAGACCCAAGTCAGGACAGTTGGGTTCAAATACAAAAGTCTTATGATAAGGGTAGTTCTAGCTGCCTTAGGGAGTGAAGTTCAAAGACTGAACAGCCAACCCTGAAGACAAACACCTGAATTTGGGTCTCACTTCTGATCCCTGCCAGCTGTGTGACTCTGGGGAAATCAGTTGTCTTCTTAGTGCCCCCGGGCAGCTTTCTAAGGTTCTGAGTCCCAGAGGAGCTGTAATCTGCATTGGGAGAGTGAGTTTCCTCACCAGGAACTCCGGGCACACTGAAGTCACAGGTCTCTCTGCTCCATACCACAAAAGGAACAAATAAGATTAGGTGAGGGAACTGCACTAAATCATCTCTAAGGCTTCTTCTAGACCTAAATTATCTTCATTTCGTTTTGAATTTTATTGCTAAATGTTGTTTTTGTGTCACGTCCTTTTCCAAATATCTGTTCCTGACCTGACTCAGAGAACCAGACTCTAAAACAAAAAGCAGCTTCACAAAATCAACCCAACACACTCGCCATGTCTGATGATGTTCTACCCGATATTAGGGAGAGAGGCTGCACCTAGGCTTCCATGGTTATCTTCCCACCATCACAAAGCAACCCTTTCTAGGAAACTTAGTGTCTGGGGTCCTGAGAGTGGAAGTGACTTGCCCAAGGTCACACAGACAAAAGTGCCACATCAGGTCTCCCCAGCTGAAGTCAGCACTCTTCCCATTACTCCATGGCGAATTCCAATGTGTGGCATCCCATGCCCAGGCACGTCCATCCTGGCAAAGATGGGGGGGGAGAGCCAGCTCTATTCCACAGTTCAGAAGGCTGATCTACAGCTTTGTGTCATGATTTGGAAGAGAGGAGTTACACTTCACAACAGCAACGACATATGGTGCTTTGAAGTTTGTAAACCTCATTACATGTGGTATCTCATTTGGTGACTGCTATTATTATCCCCATTTTATGGATCAGGAAACTGAGATTGAGTGAGATTGGTCAGGGTCACTCAACTAAGTTAGTGTCTGAGGCAGGGTTTGAGCTCAGGTCTTCCTGACTCTATCACAGCCACTTCCCCAGCTGACTGGTGGAAAGGATGTCGGCTCACTCCCTTACTGACTTCCAACGGTGGGGCCAGTTGCCATCCCTCCCTCCTTCAATAGAGCCACTCATCTCTATCAACCAATGCACATTTATTTGGCACCTGCTGTGTGACAGGCACTGTGAGAGAAGGGAGAGAAGAAAGGTGGAATTGAAAGAGGAGACAGAGAGATTCAAGAGAATGCTGGTGAACTGAAGGAGAAAGAGAAAGAAATACCAAGGTCAAATCATAACGATTCTGAGTCATAAAGGGGTCCAGAGACCCTCTGGTATAATAATAATATTAACAGGGGTGGTGATGGTGAACATTTAGGATTTTTAATGTGCTTTATGGATATTGTCTCCTCTGACCCTCACAATAGCCCTGTGAGGTAAGCACTATTATTGTTCTGCTTTTTCAGATGAGGAAACTGAGGCTGAGGGATTTATGACTGCCTCAGGCTCATGCAGCCAATAAGGTTCTGAGATAAGATTTGAACTCAGGTGCTCCTGATTCCAAGCCCAGGACTTGATCCACTGGGGCCATATGCATTGCCTTTACACTTTCCTTGTGATACAGGCATCCAGGCTTTGTTTGAACACTTCAGTGATGAGAACCCCATTACCTTCTTAGGCTAGTACGATTTTCGACAGTTCTCATTGTTTCAAGGGCAATGGATAGAGACCAAGTCTGGAGTCAGGAAAGCTCGTCTTCCTAACATGTGACTCTCCTGACTGTACCTTATCCCTCGGTCCTTCCAGATGTGGTTTGTCTAGGGTAGAGTAGTGCAGCCATGGCTTTCCACTTCTCGGACTCCATCCCTTGATGCCCTCATAATTGTATCCAGGCCAAGGCATGTCTCCTCCATCCATGCTTCCTATCCCAATTGTTTCTGCCATCTTTATTTTCATTAGGGTCTTTTGTGTCTTCTTTATAAAACCAACCGGAATTGGGGTGTTTGAGTCTGAGTAAGATTGCTACACTTTCCTTGCTTGTGAAGAGTTTGTTAGAAAATTTCTTAAACTCATTTCCTTCTTTTGTCTGTCTGTTGGCCTTCTCATTGAATGCCCTTAAATGCCCTTGGAACAGCTCTGCTTGGTTGTGGGCTATTCCAAGCATTCTTAATCTTTGGAAGTTGAAGGACTTGGTATAAATGAATAAATTGTTGCTTGGACACATGCAGGCAGCAACTTCTGAAACTGGTTAGTGTGGAGAAGTGCCACAGAGACCGAATTGTCCCTGGAGAAAACCAAGTTTCTCAACATGCAAAGCTAAGGATTAGTTAAGTTCCTGGACCAAAAGTGAATGAATCAGCCAGACAGATGGCCTTCCTCTATCATACAAACAGCAGGATTTGAAATGCAGGCAATCTGAATTTAAGTTAAGATTCTTGTTGTTCAGTGGTATCCTTCTCTTAGTGACCCCATTTGGGGTTTTCTTGTCAAAAACACTGGAGGGATTTGCCATTTCCTTCTCCAGCTCATTTTTGAAGGATAAGGAAACTAAGGCAAACAGGGTAAAGTGACTTGCCCAGGGTCATAAAGCTAGCAAGTGTCTGAAGCCAGGTTTGAATACAGGGAGGTGAGCCTTCCTGACTTCAGGCCCAGTGCTCTGTGCACTGTGCCTCCCCCCCGCACCTGTCCCTTAAGTTAAATGCACACAAATATAAGTCTTCAAATTACCTCTGGTTCTTTTTTATAAGTTGAACAAGACTGCCATCTTTGTATAGGGACAAGCTAGTTCATGGGGAAAGAAGGAACTAAACAGAAGAAGGTCTCCCCTTGGGAACTCTAAGGATAAAGAATGACTTCTTCCAGATCCAAGTGATTTTAGCTAATTTAGCAGGGGCTAGAAAAATGGGGACAGGAGAACAAAAGATGAAGTGGTCTCCTGGATGACCTTTTTCCACCAGTGTAACATGATCCCTTCCATGATCCCTGAGTGTTAACAAGGAAATTCTTTCCCCTTACATTCATTTGTGTCCAGAAGCTACTAGGTTTCCTTAATTGTTATAAAAATTTCAGGCTCCCCCATTCATAATCGGCAGACACTTATTGAAGATATTAACAAAGAAGGAGCTAGTGCTTTCACACATGAATCAGCCCAGTCTGGGTGAGTTCAAGAAGACTCCTGGTCCTGTCCCCCTGCCCATGATCCTGTGCACCCAGTGTGCAGACATCAGAGGAGAACTCGGGCTTCATTTCCCATGGGTCTGTATCCCAGCCATACTTGCTTACTAGTGGTTCTTTGAATTGTACATTAAGTATACAGACTTCATGCCTTTGTACAACTTGTTCTCCATGTCTGTAATGCACTCCCCATTCATTGCTCTTAGTATCTTCAGCTTCTTCTAAAGCTCTGTTTGGGAGCCACCTCCTTCATGAAGCCCTTCTTGATCCCACCAGGTGCTGCCTACTCCAATTATTATCTAATTATCTATGTACACTGGGCTAGGATGACTCTGGAGGAGAGAGTGAGGCTGACAACTTTGCACAGCTCTGCCTCACTTAAATCCAATTTACTTGCAAGTCAAGACATTCCCCCCCTGATGTCGTTGGGACTCTTTGAGAATGAAGGATGAACAACAAGGACCCAGCAGAGCTCCCTGAAGGCAGGCAGTGTTACACTTTTTTAGGGGTGATGGTGATCTTTTTATCCCTAGCACAGAGTAGGTGCTAAATAGATAAATGCTTCTTGATTTAAATGGAATTGAATCAAGACTTGAACTAAGACCACATCTGGGTTAAGCTTGCTGGCAAAGAAGAAGCCTTGTCATTCAGGGCATCAGAAGAATTCAGGAGACTGAATTAGGAGAGATTCCTGGACAGGATACAGGATAGAAGGTATGTAAGGTAATGAGCTCAGTGCAAACATCAGTTCTTCAGCAAAGTTAAACATTCTTTCTGAAAACAAAAGAAAACTGAAAAACCAAGTAATTCCACCTTAAATCAGTTTTTGCCTTCAGTGGCCCACAGGAACCTCACAATCAATGCTTCCTCAATAGTCTCCGTTATTTTCCTTTTTTAAAAATCTTTTAAAGTCACAAACATTTTAATACCCAATTCTATTTGAAACTGTGAACTTCTGTCATGTGCATGTTGTCTCTCTCTACACATTTTGGGGGTTTTGTTGTTGCATAACTCAGATTTATTGTGATTATTCCAACACTGGCCCTTCTGATTTTCCTTCTGAGTTTTTTTTGATGTTTCATTAACACATTTTTCTTTTTTTTCATTATTTAGTATCACTATCATTGCTATCTTCCTCCTACCCTTCATCCCTCAAAAAGGCACACAGTGTGCTTGTCTTTCCGTGTCTTTCCTGTCCCTCCAACAACTGTCATTTCTTAATTTTTGTCATCTATGCCAATCTGAGAGGCATGAGTTGCTTTAATGAGACATTCTCTAATTATAAGTGATTTGGAGCATTTCTTCACATAGTTTTTCTTAGTTTTAATTTCTTCTCTGAAAAAACAACTTGTTCATAGTCTTTGACCATTTATTTATTGGGGGGATTGTTCTTGTTCTTTTGAATTTGTATCAATGTCCCATGTATCTTAGATATCACATATTTATCAGAAATATTTGGGGCAAATGCCTTTCCCTGTTAACTATTTCTCTTCCAAGAATTCATTATCTCTCTCTCCCCTGACCCTAGCTACCCCTCTTCTCAATTTCCCTGTTACTATGGAGGGCACCACCATCCTTCAAGCTGTGTGGCAAATATCAAAACGTTGTTATCTGTGACTCTTCATTCTCCCTCATCCCATATTCAATCAGTTGCCAAATCTTATCCTTTTGATTTCTACGTCTCTCCCTTTTTGTCCCCTTCTTTCTACTCCCATAATCACTAATTCAAACCCCCATGACCCCTCAGTCTGGACTATTGCAGACTAATCAGTCTCCCTTCTACTTGATCCCTCTGTCTCAAGTCACCCCATTCCAATCCATTCTCCGAATAGCTAAAAGAGTGATTTTCCAAAAGTTCAGATCTGACCATGTCACTCCTCTACTCAACAGACTCCTGGGGCTCCCTCTTATCTCTGGAATCAGATTAAAATTTTTCTGTTTGGCATCTAAGGCACTTCATAACCTGACCTTATTCCACCTTTTGACCTTTGTACACATTAGTCCTCTCACACAATCTATGGCCCAGTTATGCTGACCTTTTTGTTTTTCCTCCTATACAATGCTTCGTCTCCTGTCTCCATGACCTTACCTTGGCTTTTCTCCAGTCCTGGAGCGTTTCCTCACCATTACCTCTTAGAATCTCTGGCTTCCTTCAAGTCTCACTTCAAGAATCACCCTCTGAGATGAAGCCTTTCCCCTTCCATGGTACCTTTGTGGTTTTTTATATGTCTACATGTGTATATGTCGTCTTCTCCATAGAATGTAAGTTCCTTAAGGGCAGGGGATATTTTGCTTTAGTATTTATATTCCCAATGACTAATACAGTACTTGGCACACAGCACACACAATGTTTGCTTGTTTGATTTAAAAGCATGGGAGCACATGCGCCCATGCATGCACACCCACCCACACCCACAGAAATGCGGTTTAGAGAGAATAAAATGAACAATTTCTTGAATAGATTTGGGACATTGAGCTAAGAGGGAATCAGGGAGAGAAAAAAGGCTTCAGTGAATTCCCAGGTGAAGTTGGATACCATGACTTTATAACCTGATTGTGTGAGTCTCTTCAGGTCTGTTCATCAGCATGTGGGAGGGAGGAGGAGAAGCCCATAGTAGGACTTATCTGGGACTGACATTCATCGATAAGAAAAGTTGGGGCAGAAGAGAGCAGTGGATAGGTTAGGGTTCAAATGGTTAATAATAAGAGAGAAATCGATATATGAGATAGAACATAGGATAGAAATTGAGAAAAGAGCAGAGAGGGGTTAAAATAGGGTAAGTGTCCTAAGATAGTGCTGGGAGTAGAGCAACTGTGGACCCCAGTGAAGACAAGAAGTAGGTTTAAGAGGAGTGAGGTACATGGAAAGAATTAAGGATACAAGGTTGTGTTCAGAAGGAGTCATGGCAGAGTTTTTGATTAAGGTAGTAGAATGGTAATAAGGGATGGTGAGATCCAGGGGGTGACCATCTTTGTGTGGCCAAGACAAAGGAAGCAGCTGCTCATGGGATTTCATGAGGTTGAAGGGTTGGGAGGTTAGTTCACTTTTTGCCCTTGGTGAAACAGGTGTACATAAGCCACATATACAGTTAATGACAGCTGAATCTTCAAAGAATTTGCTTGCCCTGGGCTGCTAAGCTACCCATTTCCCAGAGGTTATTAGACTGAAAATGTAATTCCAGTGCTTTAAGGGGCTACATGCCCCAGGTCAACACATTTTGCATGAAGCCCCTAGACAGCCCCGTAGAAGAATGGAGATGATGAGGTGCAATTTTGTTTTCTGAGGGGTGCCAGAATTTGTAAATGGAATTCTCTTTGTTCCACTCCTTTCCTTTCTCCCCAAATGTGTCTTGTTGTGTCTAATGTCTATATCTACATGCTTGACAGTGAAGGTATTTTGGAAAGGGCTTGAGAGTTGACAGCTTGACATATATGTTCTCAGGCTCCAAGAAGGGGCCTTAGATTCAGACTCATTCACCCTGAAGCTTCTCTTCTGTGTGTTCTTCCTGTCCCTCAATTTCATTTTTTTAAGCGAAAGTGTACAATCCTTGAACTATTCTCCTATGATTCCTCTGATGAATTCCCAGCAAAATAGCCTGTTGAATGTAGTGGGAGGAAGATTCCTTATGTGAAGAATTGTGTTGACTTTGGAAAAGAAAACAAGAACCCCTCAAAAGCTTTAGACTTTTTTTAGACTTTGTTCTTGGTCATTTTTTCTCTAGTGTTTTTCTTTTTTTTCCCCAAAAGTTAAATCATCCTTCAACAATCACACCATGGTACTTTATTTCCTTAAGGCTTCATAAATATTTTGTTTTCTTTCCAAATGGGTTTTGCCCAAATTAAAATGTAAGCAGGCGTATGTGAACACCCACACAGCAAACACCTTCCTGTTTTCTGACCAGGATTTCCAGACGGTAGCTCCAACTTCACTCTGCCTCATTCTTGCACCAACTATCCAATAAGTAATGCTAACTTTATGGAGACCTGATGTTTGACTCAAGTATCAAGAGTTTACATGCAGTAAATGAGAAAAAGAGGCACCATTCATGCAATGAGTAACCAGGTTTCAGTTTCCAACACTCCTAATGGTCCTCTGGGACTCCTGAAATATACAGCATCTGGCTGTAATAACCAATAATGGAGAGCAGTCATGTTTCCATTTTTCAACATCCTTTAATAACCTGTCCAAGGATTTTCAAATGACCTGAACAAACAATAATAAGACAAAAACATTCAAACCACAGACTGGTTAACTTGTATGTCCCAAATCTCATGGCACCATGCAAAGACAACATGAAATTCCTGGCTGAGGGCAGCATTTGTCACAGGGCACAGGGAAATGCCTAATGAGTTACAGGAAGACAAAACACTGGGGCTGTGAAAACCTTGACTCTTGAAGTAGCTGGAAGCGAACGTGGGTCAGAGGCTGGAAGAGCATGGGGACTGAGTGATGACTAACTGGAATCACATGAACAATGCAAGCAATTCTACTTTGTATTTGGACAATTTGTCTTAAGTTTTTATATGGGTGCTTTTTGTTTTGGTTTTAAAGAGATGCTGCTGTTCAATGAAGAGTTTAGAGTTAAAATCTGTTTCCTGGATTTGAATCCCGACTCTGCCCTCTACCATCTGTGTGACCCTGGCCAAATCACTTCTCCTTGATTTCCTCCCCCTCCTCCATGGTCAGCACCATCACCACCACCACCACCACCACCACCACCACCACCATCATCATCATCATCATCACCATCATCATCACCATCATCATCATCATCACCACCACCATCATCACCACCACCACCATCACCATCACCACTATCATCATCATCATCATCATCATCATCATCATCATCATCATCATTATCTAACTAGCATTTATACATTGCTTTAAAGTTTAACAAGAGATTTGGACCAGATGATCCCCAAGGTACCTTCCAGCTTGATGCTGTAATTATAGAATTACTAGCACACTTTTGGAAGGAAGATTCAAAAAAGCTGAGAGAACCAGGAAGCATGAGCTGAGAATCTTAAACAAAAGATTACTTGAGAGCTGCCCCGGAGCCTGACTCGGCAGGATGAACCCAGTTTGTCCTGATGAGGAAGAAGCCAAAGAGGTTAATGTGGGTTTCACAGGGCTGAGCTTGGATCTCATGGAATCCCAGGATTCAGAGCTAGTAGGACCGTAGTGAGCATCTGGTCCATTCCTTCTCTCATTTTACAGATGCCCAGAGAAGTTGTGTCATAGCTTAATCACTTCAGCTGCCTTCCCTGCTTCTTCCTTATTAGGATAAGTGGGTTTGTTCTGTTGAGTTAGAGGCTTCGAGATTCAGGTTTTTTCAGTTCTTCTTTTCACTGTGCGAAAGATGGAAACATTGAAAAGTAAGGGAGAATGAATACAAGGTGGGAAGAAAATTGTCTGGAAGACTAATGCCCCAAATAAGATGAGAATTCAACCAATGTCAAGGAAGGCAGGAAGAATATTTTAGAGTCATGTTCAAAGACAGAAGAAGTAGGCAGGATATGGGCCACTGCTCAGGCAGGTGGTGGAATGATGAGAGACAACACAGGGAGTAAAAGCAGATCCTACTCAGATGCTATTTAACTTTCATTTTCTCTGTCAGGGAGAATGATCTTCATATTGGACAGGGTAGGACAAGCACGGCCAAGAGGAAATTGAAGACTAATACAGGTAACTACCCTAAAAGGATTCAAATTTCCAGACTTGGATGATTACACCCCCAAGAGACTATAAGAGCTCACAGATGGAATGGCTGATACACTTTGAGGAATTGTAGAGAACAGGAGAGATGGCAGAATACTAGAGATAAATATTATCCTACTTTTTATAATGGGGAAATGGATTCCAGAAATTAGAAGCCAACGAGCTTGACATTCATCCCTTAGAAAAATTCTAGGATCAATTATTAAAGAAATGGCTCATAAGCATTAATATTCTAAAAGAAAATAGGAATCATGAGAAGTCTTCTGGGGCACACTAAAAACAAGTCATGCTAGAAGAAGGCCCTTTTTTTTGCCTTTTGGCGGGCAATTGGGGTTAAGTGACTTGCCCAAGGTCACACGGCTAGTTTTTTTTTTTTTTCAATTTGTGTGCGAGTTAAGTGTCTGAGGCTGTATATGAACTCAGGTCCTTCTGACTCCAGGGCTGACGCTCTTCTCATTGCGTCACCTAGACGCCCCAGGCCCTTTCTTTTTTAATGAGATCAGAAAACTTATAGATCAGGAAAACAATGAAGACATCTTGATTTCACCAAGGCACTTGACATAGTTTCCCTCATAATAATATCTTGTAGTCAAGTTAACAAGCATTTATTAAACACTTAATGTATGCCAGGCACTATGCTAAGTGCTGGAGATAAGAAAAATTCCCCCAATGAGCTCACAATCTAGTGGGAAAGCAGCATAAAACTTTTATAGACAAACAAGATAGAAATAGGAAAAAATGGAGATAATCACTGGAGAGAAGGCATGGGCATTAAGGGGAACCAGGAAAAGGTGTTTTTAAAAATATTTTAAAAAATTAATTTATTAGTTTAGTTTCAGTTAACAAGATTCAATTCCATAGTTCCTTGATTTTCAAATTTCCTTTACCTCCTCCCCCCACCCTCCATGACAGTATATAGTCCAGTATAGGATTTGCAAATACATTCATATTAGACATTGGTCCAATTACAAAGGCGTATTGTACTAGGTGGGATGAAAAATGGTAAAGAAAAAATAAAACCAAACAATGAAAAGAAAAAGATCAATTAGTTCGCTTCCATCAGGATTCAAGCTCAGTTCTTTCTAGTTATATCTCTGGGTGTCGCATTTCTCTCCTTCATGAGTCTTTCAGGATTGATTTATATCACTGCATTGCTGAAAAGAGTCCAATTTGTCATAGTTGGTTATCATACATATGATGTGTCTGTGATTGTATACAAATTTCTTCTGATTTTGCTCTTCTCGCTCAGCATCAGTTTGTATAAGCCTCTCCAGGTAAATATGAAATCCATCTCCTCCTCATTTCTTATAGCACAATAATATTCCATTACATTGATATACCACAACTTGTTTAGCTATTCCCCAATTGATGGGCACCCCTTTAATTTCCAATTCTTTGCAACCACGAAAAGAGCTGCTATAAATACTTTTGTACATTTGGGTCTTCCTCCCTCTTCTATGATCTCTTTGGGATATAACCCTAGAAGTGGTATTGCTGGGTCAAAAGGTATGAAATTATTTATAGCCCTTTGGGCATAATTCCAGATTGCTCTCCAGAATGGTTGGATCAGTTCACAACTCCACCAGCAATGCATTAGTGTTCCAATTTGCTCACATCCAGAAAAGGTGTTTTTTATCTTTTTGGTAGAGGATCTAATTTTAGCTGAAATATAAACAGTGAGTGTTTAGTCAATAATTGTTGAATTTAATTAAAATGGGTAAATATGAGTTGTATGATAATAGAGTTAGATGAATTTGTCATCAGCAGAATGACAATATCCTAACAGTGCTTATTAATGTGCTCATATCAATGCAGAGGTTTCCAGAAAGCTAATAAAGCAAGACATCTAGTGTAGTGGAGCAGGAAGGGCCCTAGATTTGGTGCCAAAGGCCATGGATTCACATCCCACCTATGTCCCTTACTTCCTCTATGACTCTGGGCAACTCACAGAGCTTCTCTGGGCCTCAGTTTCCTCATGAGGGCTTTGGACAAATAGCTTCTTCATTGTCTTTTAGCTCAATTATGTCATATGATTAGGATTGAAGAGTCCACAGCATGCTGCTTTATTTTAATTGTACATGAGCTCCTTTCCCACCATGGCAGTGAGTACCAGGATGACTTCCAGATACGATCACCTAACTTGGCACGTAACTTTTGTGAGTTCTCCCTTTGTTTGCCTTTGTTACTTTTGGTAAGTCAGTTTACTTCTTTGGACCTTTGTTGTTCAGTCATTTTTTCAGTCATGTCTGACTCTTCATGACCCCATCTGGGGTTTTCTTGGCAAAGATACTGGAGTGGTTTGCCGTTTTATTCTCCAGCTCATTTTACAGATGAAGAAACTGAGGCAGACACAACCCAGAGTCACTGAGCTAGTAAATGTCTGAGGTCAGATTTGAACTCAGGGAGATGAATCTTCCTGACTTTAGGTCTAGCATTCTATCCACTGTGCAATTTAGCTGCCTTTGTTTCCTCTCACTAAAATGAAGAGATCAGGCTGTGTGACCTCTAAGGTCCTTTGATTCTGTACTCCTATGAATAAACTATGGAAGGAAAAAGAGAGGTGCCTTATATGTATATATATATATTTTTTTTTTCCCTATTTTGACAGGAATGACTCCATCTACCTCGCAGGTCCTATTTCAGTATAAATGAAAAGTCACTTTCAATAATTTGTGGTTAGGTTTTTGCTTGGTGTTAACACCAAGTTAAATACAAGGTTAGCCATGGAGAAAAACAGAAGTGGCCTATTCTAAGCCTCTGAAGTCACCATAGATTAGCAGACTAGCAAGATGTTGTTCCTTCTCTATGAACACAATTGAATGTCTAGTCCCAAGGCCAGCTCCAGATATAGTGTGATGCAAACCAACTGCCCCTCAAGTTTTTTCCCCTTTATAACCTCTATATTCTGATGAGAAATGGTACCTAAGGAGAGCTCACTTAATTGACAGAGATCTTTGGTTTTTTTTTTTTATGAGTCAACTGACCTCTCCCTGAAATGACTTGAAATGTCAATAAAACTTTTTTTTTTATTATTATCCCAAATCAGTAGTTCTCAGTAAATTGTTTGGGAATCTCTTAGGGATTTTGAAAAATGTAGTTCAAGGGATTCACATTAAATATTCTCTAATGGCACCTTACACAGTAAATAACCACCCAATTATGTTGCAGACAGTTTTCCTCAGGGGCAATAAGTGCATGCAATGTTTAAAGCATTATAGATTTGTTTCTGCATTGATATAAAATGTTCATAATCTTGTGTTTTGATGTTCATTCAGTGATCACATCAAACTTGCACTACTTTTGACTAAATGCAACCTGTTCTTGAAGTTTCTCAACCTGTCATCAAATTGTTTCCAAATTATCATAAGGGCTTGACATCCCAGAGTAAACTGATTCACAATGGATGATCAGACACATGTGTGAATTCTTACTTGCATTCTGTATTCTTTCAAAATGCCACATAAAATATTTGTAGTTATTTTATAATTACAACTTCATATTTAGTGCTTTCATGATTATAGGTAGGAATTAAATTTTATATTTCATAATAATAATTATATGGTATAAATTTTAATTTGGAGCTTTGGGAGGCAAAGTTATTGTAATTACTTGAAATATTTAGCAAATAAACCTAAAAGAATATTGTCAGTAGCTCCCTTATTTCCCTCACTTACACTATAATTGTACCTCATCAGCACTGTAATCATGTGATTGAGAAGTCATAAAAATGTGTAGCTCAAATATAGCACTCTTTGAAAAACATGATATCTGGGTATGAATGTCAGAAGCCATTTTGGAACCATCAGGGACTATCAAAAATGTTCTGCAGAAATAAACCTTATATTGCCTCTTATTGCAATATCAAAGCTGTTTACTAATTTAAATTCATCCTCCACTTATGTTACTCTTCTTCTACCTGGAAGATTTTCAAATAAACTTGTTGACACACTTGTCAGTCCAGTTTCTGTAAGACTATGTGCCAGTGGTAGAAGAAAGACATGTGTTGAAAGATTTTTTCCTTACAAAAGTTAGTACACACACACACACACACACACACACACATATGTTTGTGTGTGTATATGCCATATGCATATGTGTACATATAAATATTGCTAAGAGTGAAATAATACAGTGCTTGTCATTAGCTGGTAAAAAGTATCATAACTAGTGATTAAATTGCATTCATCATTCATGAGAATTACCATCTTTCAGAGAACTTATAAAATTTGCCTACCATTTTCCATCACATATTTGTGAGAGAAAGCATTTTCATTTTATTCCTGTTTTAAATAAAAATGAAGAAATTAACTCAATGCAGGGTGAGATTAAAGACTGTATTTGCCTTAATTTTATTCAATTATTGAAAATCTTCATTCAAATAAAAAATTCCCACATCAAAATTAAATTTATGTGTAATCATCATATTGACATCTTCCAAGTGGTAACCTGTTTATATATGCTATGATTCATATGCAAGAAAATTTATAAAACAGAGAAATATAACATGGAGTCTTGCAGATAATAATAAGCATATAAAGTTTTACTTGGTTATTTCTTTTAATTCTTTCAAAATGCCACATAAAATATTTGTAGTTATTTTATAATTATAATTTCACATTTAGTGCTTTCATGATTATAGGTAGGAATAAAGTTTTATATTTTATAATAATAATCATATGGTATAAATTTTAATTTGGAGCTTTGAGAGACAAAGTTATTGTAGTTACTTGAAATATTTAGCAAATAAACCTAAAAGAATATTGTCAGTAGTATATTAAATTACACAGGGAGGAGGGGGTTCAACCATTTTTTGTTGCTGTTGAAAAGGGTTTGAGGACAACAATCTTTGGGAATGGCAGTCTTAAATCATGTAAGATCTGTGGGGTCTTTCTTACTATACCAGAGGCAAGTAACTGTCTATTTAAATGAAGGTGAATTTACCATATTTTGTGAATGTCCCTTTACAATCGTCAATGGGGTTGCAGCTTGTGATTCCATCACAACTATAAATGCCTTTGGAGTTCCTGTTATCATGTGGGGGATGGCATACTCCTTGACTCCAAAGGATTTACAGTTTATTTGAGGAGATAAGAATATGGAAAAAGAGCAATTAGCAAAACATAGCTAGTTATTGTTTGTGATAAAGTGCTCTGTTGTATAATCCTAATGGCCAGTAATTGAGAAGACCAGAGAAGGAAACATCAGTGAAGGTCAGGGAGGAGAGCCCTGACCTGACATCTCTAATATCAACACTTGGCATTTATATAACACTCTCAAGTTTGCAAATTTTTCATATGCATTCTCTAGTTTGATTCTCACAACTCCCCTGTGAGGGAGGTTATAGGGGTAACATTATCCCATTTTGCAGATCAGAAAACTGATGATCAGACTGGTTAAGTAATTTTCTCAAGGTCAAAAAGCCAGTAAATGTTGAGAGCAGAGTTAGAATCCAGATCTTTTTTATCCTAAGTACCATCCTTTCTCTAATCTACCTTTCCATCTCCAAGTCACATCTCTCTCATCTCAATTGGGGCTTGCCTATAATTCTTGCCTTTGCAGAATCAATATTTGCTCTGAGGTCTAAAGGTTCTGTACTATTTATTCTCTTGAGATTTGAATCTGATTCTTTCCCACTCAGCTGTAGGGAGACAGTGTAGTGTAGTGGGAAGAAGGTTAGACTTGGATCTGAAAGGACTGGTCGCTCCAACACTTACTGGCTGTGTGATACTGAACAAGTCAACTAGCCTCTTTGAGGCTCAATTTCTCCATCTCTAAAATGGGGGATAATAACACTCAATGTAGTGTGAAAATGCATTATACTCTTAATAGTACCATATAAATTGTTAGGAGTTATTATTATTAGACAGTGGCCAGAATGTCTGACCAAATGGTTAAAATGGTCACCACCTTTCCAATTGGCTTGAGTGATCCCTGCAGTTATGGTAGCTTTGTTTAAAGTTTTATTTCCCCCCATTATTTTAAATACCACTTTTCATTTCATCCTTTCTTTTCCAATTACCTGAGATGCCAGGAGCAGCCTATCAGCTATTCATTACTTTGTGCTCAGAAACTTCTGGCAGCCACACCCCAAATTCCATGAGAGAAACATAATTCTATAGCTGGCTTTTGTCTACAAAATTGGCACCTTTTGTGTTAGAACTGGACATCTAAGTATTAAAATCCTGCTGAGAGCTATTAACCCACCTCTTTTTAACTAGCTAAGGGGATTGGAATAATTAGTGTGGCAAGTATTAGGTGAGAACCGGCATGACTACAATGGAAAAAATGTATAATGGTAATGTTGTTTAAAAGGCTAAATGGATAGAAAGTGAGGGACAGTTAAGAGACTGGAGAGTGAGAAGAGGGGTATGCCATTCTCCTTAGCAGCTTGGAGACACGGTGAGCCCTCCTCCCAGAGTGTGGCTGCAGTAGAGTGTAGGAGGACAGCATGTAGAAGGCCAGCCAACTCATCACAAGCATTTACCAGTTTCCCACTATTTTCCAGGCACAGTCTCAGGGACTGTGGGCATGAAGGTAATGGAGCAGTGCAGAAAGGGGGCTGCAGTTTCCATTTTGAAGATAAGTCATGTAAGTAGGAGTGGCTCTGATCACCCACAAATATTTAGGGGATTAAAATCAGGATTAAGTCAAAATTCCTGGCCTGGACATACTGCAGCTCAGAGGTCTGCTGGGCTCTGACAGAGGCGACTCATTTTGATTAAACAAGCACTGATGGCCTCCTCTGTCTCTGTGAAGCTGGGAGGCCCTCCTTTTACCTCTGCCTCTCGGAACCTGTAACCCACTTCAGGGTGCAGCTCCAAGGCCACCCCCTCCACGAAGCCTTTGCCAATCTCCCTAAGTCTTAATGCTCATCCCCTCCGAAGCTGATGATATTCAGGTTGCAATTCCTTGCTGATGTGTGTGCTACATCTGCCCCAGCAGAAGGTAAGCTCCTTGAGGCCAGGGAGGTTTCCTTTGTGTATCTGCTAAACCTTGTATCCCCAAGGTTTAGCAAAGCACCCAGCAACTAGCAGATTGGCCATGACTCAGTCACTTATGGTTTTGGAGAGTTTCCTGGGCACTGAGAGCTTAAGTGATGTTTCCGGGGTCTCACAACCAGGATGAGTCGGATGCAGGTCTTGGATGAGATATTTGTGACTTCATGGCCAGGTCTTTATTCGCAGTACTATGCTGAATACTGCCTCTCTAGAATTAAGTAAAATTATGGTATAAAATATAAATATGTAAATAAATATAAATATATTTATAATAATACATTTATATATAAAATAATATATAAACGGGCAGCTATGTGGTATAGCAGATAGAGTTCTGGGCCTGGAGTCAGGAACACCCAAATTCAAATCTGACTTTAGACACTTACTATCTGTGTAGCCCTGGGTAGTCATTTAGCCTGGTTTGTCTCAGTTTCCTTATCTGAGTTAGGGAAGGAAATGGTAAACCACTCCAGTATCTCTGTCCAGAAATGGCAAATGGAATTCGGCATGACTGAAACTACTCAACAACAAAAATATATAAATAAGTATAGAAATAAAAATGTATACTGCCTCTTTAGAAAACCAAGTAAAATCATTACCTAAAGAGTGGTCAACATTGGGAATTAAAAGAAAATGTATTCAGAGAGAAATGGATGATTTTTTTTTCTATCCCCAAGAGGTCTCTGTCTCAAGAGAAAGGGATGGGGCAGAGCAGAAGCATAAACTTGGCATGGGCTCCGACTCCAATTGTTTCCAATACATGTAAAAAATTACTCTAAACAAACTTTAGCTATAGAGCCCACAAAGTGACAGAGAGAAACAAATCTCCAGCTGAAGGAAGCATGGCAGGCCGGCAGGAAGGGGCCATCTCACAGAGATGGGAGCTGCATGCAGTCTGGCGTGAACCACACAGTTCTAGCCCCAAGATGGCCTGACCAGCAGTGGCCAGAACTGATTCAGGAGAGAGAATTATCAGTAACTGTGGTGGTTTCCAGACTTCTGAACCCATAAACTCCAAAGAAAAAGTAAAAGGTCAGTGCAGAACTCTGTTGCAGCAAGGGATCAGAAGAGCATGGTCGAGCCCCTGCCCTGGGATGAGAAGCGGTGGAGGTGTAGAGGTCATGCAGCCCTGCCATGTGACTGCTTCCAGAGCTCCTGGCTGGCAGATTGTAGGGGGACCAAGCAACCATTCAGAGGGAAATTTCTCTTGCTTTAACCTGCTTGGATCTGGATCGAGGCCTTAGGAGGTGGTCCTGGGGCAGTGGCCAGTGTGCCAGAGCTTGTGGGGGCTATAGAGAGGGCGCCCAACTAATAGCTCCAGCAGCTGCAAAAACCCCAGCAATTTGGGACAAATATCTCTGCAATCTGGAAGCAGAGTTCTACCATGGCAAAGTGCTCAAAAGTCAAGTAATTGGCTGGCAATATGAGCAAGCACAAGAAGCACAAAAAGACAATAGAATCCTTTGGTGGGGGGGACAAAAAGGATCAAGGCATGGAGCAGGAGGAAGACAGTGAAGTCAGAACTCCTACATCAAAAGCCTCCAAGAAAAATATGAATTGGTTACAGGCCATGAAAGAGCTCAATAAGGATTTTGAAAATCGAGTAAGAGAAGTGGAAGAAAAATTGGGAAGAGAAATGAAAAGGATGCAAGACAAAATTAGTCAACAGCCTGACTGAAAAAAATAACACCTTAAAAAATAGACTAACTCAAATGGCAAAGGAGGCCCAAAAAGCCAATGAGGAGAAGAATGCCTAAAAAAGCCAAATTTGCCAGATGTAAAAGGAATTTCAAAAACTCACTGAAGAGAATAACTCCTTCAAAATAAGATTGGAGCAATTGGAAGCTAATGACTTCATGAGAAATCAAGATACTATAAAACAGATCCAAAAAAATGAAAAAATAGAAGGCAATGTGAAATATCTCATTAGAATAACCACTGACCTGGAAAATAGATCCAGGAGAGATATTGGACTACCTGAAAGCCATGATCAAAAAAAGAGCCTAGACACCATCTTTCAAGAAATTATCAAGCAAAATTACCCTGATATTCTAGAATGAGAGGGCAGAATAGAAATTGAAAGAATTTACCAAGCAACTCTTGAGAAAGATCCCAAAAAGAAAACCCCTAGAATATTATAGCCAAATTCCAAAGTTCCCAGGTCAAGGAGAAAATACTGCAAGCAGTCAGGAAGAAATAATTTGAATACTGTGGAAACACAATCAGGATAACATAAAACCTAGCAACTTCTACATTAGGGGATTGGAGGGCTTGGAATGATATCCCAAGGTCAAAGGAGCTAGGATTAAAACCAAGAATCACCTACCCAGCAAAACTGAGTATAATGCTACAGGGGAAAATATGGTCATTCAATATAATAGAGGATTTTCTTTTCTTTTTCTTTTTCTTTACTTTTTTTGCCTTTTGGAGGGCAATTGGGGTTAAGTAACTTGCCCAGGGTTATCTGGCTAGACTTTTTTTTTCCGTTTGTGTGTGTTAAGTGTCTGAGGCCAGATCTGAATTCAGGTCCTTCTGACTCCAGGGCCGGTGCTCTACTCACTGTGCCACCTAGCCGCCCCATGTAATAGAGGATTTTCAAGCATTCTTGATGAAAAAGCCAGAGCTGAACAGAAAATTTGACTTTCAAAAATGCAAGAAGAGAAGCATGAGAAGGTAAACAAGAAAAAGAAATCATAAGGAACTTATTAAACTTGAACTATTTACATTCCTACATGGAAAAACTATCATTGTAACTCATAAGACTTTTCTCAGTATGAGGATAGTTGAAGGGAATATATATGTATGTATATATGTATATACATATATATGTATGTATAGGAGGGTATATGTGCATATAAATATGTATGTGAGAGTGTGCATATGTATGTTCATGCATACATAGACAAAGGTCACAGGAAGAGTTGAATAGGAAGGAATGATATCTAAAAAATAAAATTAAGAGGTGAGAGAGGAATTTATTGGGAGAAGGAGAAAGGGAGAGATAGATTAGGATAAATTATCTCATATAAAAGAGGCAAGAGAAAACTGTTACAATGGAGGGGAAGAATAGAAAGGTGAAAGGGAATGGGACAAGCTGATTCTCATTGGCTTAAGGAGGCAATAACATACACACTCAATGGGGTATCTTACCCTAACAGGAAAATAGGAGGGGTAGGGGATAAGAGGGTTATGATAGAAGGGAGAACAGATTGGGGGAAAGGGTAGTTAGAAGCAATCATTTTTGAAAAGGGCTAGGGTCAAAGGAGAAAACAGAATAAGTGGGAAGTGGGATAGGAGGGAGGAAAATATAGTTAGTCTTTCACAATATGACTACTATGGAAATTATTTGGGTAACTATACACGTGCAACCTATATTGAATTGCTTATCTTCCCAGTGGGGGTGGGTGATGAGCGAAGAATGGAAAAAATCTGGAACTCAAAGTTTAAAAACAGATGTTTAAAAACTTGTTTCTTTACATGCAACTAGGAAATAAAATATACAGGTACTAGGGTATAGAAACCCATCTTGCCCTACTAGAAAGTTATGTGGGTGATGGGGGAGGATTTAAGAGAGAACAGATTGGGGGAAGGGATATTCAGTAGGCTTGATATTTTGGTGTGGGGATAAGGGAAAGATGGGGAGAAAAAATGTAACTCAAAATCTTGTGGAAATGAATGTTGAAAATTAAAAATGAATGAATGAATGAATGAATGAATGAATGAATGAATGAATGAATGAATTTTTTAAAAAGAGAAAGGGATGAGAATGAGAACCCAGTGACTGCTTATATTCAAGGACATTCCTTCCAAGAATGTCAGAGGTTCTATTGGTTGAAAGATGGTGTTAGGGAAACTAAGCTGAGCTGAGTTAACAGGTACTCTAAAGACAACAAATCAAACAGAGCAGTCTCTTAAATATTTCCCAGTCTGAGTATGGGGATATGAGGAGGGAAGAGATGCCATGTATGAACAAATAAGATATGACGTGTGTGCTGTCCTGGTAAGATATTTATGTGTCTATGGGTTGTCTAAATGCAACTTGTGGGGAGGCCTGGACAAATATCTCTGGAATCTTCAAAGGAGATTTTGACACTTGCCTACAAGGGGGCAAGGGGCCAGGAGGCTGGCTGTTCTGATCTCCTTTGATGGAGGGGGTTATGGGACTACTGTCCAACCTTCCCATCACTCAAATACTGCTGGTCTAGGAACATGATTTTTTTGAAGGCTCAAAAGCAATAAATCTACTGCCTTTCATGGTCACCATTCCTTAAAAGGGAGAGAATACTCCAAACTTACACCTATTAGCTTTCCTCCTTCCCATCAAAGGTTAGTTATGCAAAAGACCATCACAGATAAAAAAAAGTCAGCAAATATATTTATCCAAGTTTTATAAATTAGAAAAGTTCCACAGATGAGGAAATACCAGAAAGTGCACTGGAATGACTGAGCTCTTTAAATGGAAGCAATACATCTTGGAATAACCAAGAAGCCCCAGTCTCACCAAAGGGGAAATCACCCACAATCTCTAGGGAGGGAAGTGGAAATCAGAGAGAACGGCTTTGTTTGCATGACCTTCACTTGCCAAAGTCTTTTCTTCCTCTCTAGGGGTCTCTCCAGAAAGAAGGTATGAAATTAACTTCACCCCTTCATATGGAAACACTGATTGAATTCATCAGTCTTTCCCCCAGTAAGGAGAGTTTTGTGCAAAATTCTCCAGGTTTGAATCCCAGGTTACAAATATAAAAAATACAAAATATAAACAAAGGAAATCATGGAAGACTTGATGTTCTGTTTCTGAATTGGTCCTTAACCAAGTCTGTGACCTTGGATCAGCCATATCCTCTTCCTCTCTGCTAATAGAGTGTAAACTCCTGGAGCATGGGAAAAATTTCATTTTTGTATGTGTATCCTCATACACTGCCTGCCATATATCAATCAATGGGCCAAAAGGAATTGATCAAACCCCACTATATTCCAGGTCTTGATGGGACAAGAGAAGCAATCCTCAAAGTGCCTCTGGTCTTTAGTGAGACAGTTAATCAAATATACAAATTGATTGATTGTTTCCTCATTTGGAAATCGGGATGCTGCTTAACCCTTGTCTTGGCAGGAGAAGAATGAAAAAAAAGAGATAAAAAGAACTTTAAAGGGTAAAAAGAGGTTAGTTATGCAAAAGACCATCACATAACTCTTATCAAATGATATTAATGCATAAGGGACAGAGACTGGATCTGTATGCGGATCTGTGATTTCCTCAATGTAGGAACCTTCTACTGATGTGGGTTGTGCCTTCTCTACAATTCTTCTCGTGAAATCATGGACTTGGCATTTGAAGGGAGGGATCTTAAAGACCTTGGCCACTTGGAGAGTGGCCCTGGGGCTCTGAGAGGCTTGGTAACTTTCCTAGGGTCGCACAGACAGAATGTATCAAAAGCAAGGCTTGGCCCTCCATCTTCCTCTCTGAAATTGGCTCTATCCACTGTCTAAAGCCACCACCCCTCAATTTATTAATAATAACAATCAAGGGTAAAATATAACTGGGGAGATTTCAATATCATGGTAGCTTTGATGTTCACTATTTTAATACTTCTGGAGAACAGATTTATTTATTTAGTTTGTTCCATCATATAACTTGTGCTGGGCTGGTCAGTCAGTTAATATTTACTAAGCATCTACTGTGTGCCTGACACCATACTAAGAACTGGGAATAAAAAGAAAGGCAGAAGTCAGTCCCTGTCCTTAAGGAGCTCCCAGTCAAAGAGAAAGACACCATGAAAAGAACTGTGTAAAAACAAGATATATATGGGACAAACTGAAGAAGGAATAAAGCAGCATTAAGAGGGGATGGAGAGAAGTTTCTTGTATGGCACATGTGTGCTAAATCTAAGTGTGACAGGAGTCTAAACGTGCCAGGCACACTCTAGTCTTGTCTTTCTAAGTTCCTTATCCTCCTTCTAAGAAGGCAGTCTTCCTTGTTCCCTCTTAGTTGGCTGGGGTCATTACTCTGGTAAAGCCCTGCCACCCCATCTCCAGCTTGTCAGTGGAAGACCCCCTGCAAGGTAGCTTGGCAATCTCCCCAGAGGAGGGGGTGAGGATTTTAGGAAGGTGTTAGGGGATTGGAGACAGAAAGATTGTTTCTTGGCAGCTGAGAGTCAGTGGTTCAAAATTTCCAGTGAGCTGGCCTCAGGGTTTTCCATTCCTGGTACAGTGAATTCCCAGATAAGGTGAATGACCCACATTATACACTTCAGCTTGTCCCGATAACTGGCTTTCTCATTTCTTTTCCAGGTGGAATTTTAGCGATTGCCAAGAGAAGTGAGCTTTGAAAATGAAGATCAAAGCATGTCTCACTTTGGGAAGCAGGTACATGACAGATGTGTTCTTCAAGCAAAGAAAACTTCACCTCCCCTTCCACTCTGTTTGTCAACATTAGGCCAATACACCTCATCTCTCTTGGGGCTCGTGCCTTGGGAGGAAGGGGTGAGGGGGCTTTTACAAACTGTCATCCTCAAAATTGACCAAGTGTGAGATGGAGTAGGGCTTCTGACCAGGCCAAGCTGGTGACAAGCCTGGATAAAGAAGGGTGGACTTGGGGACAGGATGGCCTTCCTTTCTCCTATATAAACAGCCCCCATCAGTGCCAATCCAAGCAAAGATGGAAGAACAGGTCCAAGTGGCAACACTTTGATTCACAGGGAGAGGAACAAGCATCTTCCATGATGACAAACTCATCGGATCATAGATTGAGACTCACAAGGGACTTTTGAGGTCATCTGAACCAACCCCTTATTTACACCCAAGAAAATGGGTCCCTGAGATGTTAAGTAACTTGTTTAAGGATACACATGAAGTTAGAAGCAGAGAAAAGATTCAAACTCAGGATCTTTGACCCCCAAATCTGTCACTTCTTACCTGTATACCTCAATGCCTCCCATGGTAATAGGAGATCAATAATAACTCAAATTTTTGTGTTTGTTTAAGATTTACAAAGTGCTTTCTCATAACAACCTTGAGGGTAAAAGTGCCCTTATGTTTTTTTCCTCTCTACCCTTTTCTTGTTCCAGGTCTGTACTTTCATTGACTAAGGGAACTCTTTGAGGTAGGAACTCCTTCCACTGATGCAGAGAGTAATTCATCTGTGATCCCATTTTAAATAATTCTCTGGACACACCCAGAAATGAAGTGATTTAACCCTGAG
The DNA here is from genome assembly GCA_011680675.1 of Gymnobelideus leadbeateri. Taxonomy (NCBI): domain Eukaryota; kingdom Metazoa; phylum Chordata; class Mammalia; order Diprotodontia; family Petauridae; genus Gymnobelideus; species Gymnobelideus leadbeateri. The sequence goes on from WOXC01009473.1 coordinate 467,910, forward strand.
TGGTACAAGCAGTGGGTGTGGGGGTGTTAGAGCTGCAAGTGTAATCCCCGCCCTCCTGACTGACTCCAGGATACCTCTGATCTCATCTCATCAAATGGAAAACTGGAGAAGGGGCTGCTCTGAGAGGTCGTGCTCATGCAGGCCATCAGTGAACTAGACCTCGGGGAAAATGGAAGGTGACCCAGCCCAGTGAGAAGAGGGTTTCTCCCCTAGAAAGGAGGAAAGGGTTGGAGTTCAATGACCTCAAAAAGTCCATTGGAACTCCCAGAGCTTACAGTCTTGTGATTTAAGAGATTGCAAGCTCCTTCCTGGAAAAGGCTCATAGTCTGTTCAAAGTTTCTTAATAGAATTACTTTCAATTGTTCTTACTGCTTGCTTATCATTCAAAAATGCTCTGCCTCTGAGTCCAGATGCTAAAGGGAGAAGCACATTCTTTGAGGCCTGCTTTTGGCTGCTGTGTCACTCAGCTGGTTTGAGGGTGTCAGTCTTTCCTCCATGAGTCGTTATATTCTTGGCTTGTAAACAGCATTCTTACTAATGGCACCCAGAAAGAACATAGGCCTCTGGGGACAGGGTGTTTTAAATTCAAGTGGGGTTTCCACTTGGCAAAACCTGCATTCATTTGGTTTCTTGGAAAAAAATATTTTCTTGTCATTGAGGGAGGGTGCCTCATGATTGGTGGATCTCTGTAATAATGGTAAAGTTAGCAATCCCCAAATGGTTTATCTTTTGAAAATATTGAATTTCTAAAATACCACAGACTAGATGTGGGGGGATAGGAATGGAGACCTTTATTTAAATTGGCATTGTATCTTCCAGCTATCAACCTAGAGCTGGGAGAGCCCTTAGAACATTCCCAAAGTGGCCTAGAATGAATACCAATGAATAGAATCCATTGGGAGAATGCATTTAGAGGTGTCTAACAATCATAGTTAGGTAGTGAATTCCAGAACGAGATCATCTGTCGGTGATATTGCAGAGAAATTCCGACACTGGGATATCAGGGTAGATCATGTGACTTTTAAGTTCCCTTCCAAGTATCAGGTTTTTTAAATTGGAGAAGCCGGGTTACCTAGGCTCTGTTCAAACACTTCCATTGATGGGGAACTCACTACCTCACTACTTAGAAAGAAAGCATCTTCCATTCATTAACAACTCTAATTATTAGAATAATAAGTGGCATTGGCCTTTCTGAAACATTTACCACATCCCTTGTATACAGAGGGTGTTTAATAAATGTTCATTGGTTTGTATTGGATCAAGCTGAATTTGATTTTCCTATCAGCACTTAAATTTTTTTTTTGTCTTTTGGAGGGCAATTGGGGTAACTTGTAACTTGCCCAAGGTCACACGGCTAGGTTTTTGTGCGTTAAGTGTCTGAGGCCGGATCCGAACCCAGGTCCTCCTGACTCCAGGGCCGAGGCTCTACTCACTGTGCCACCTAGCCGCCCCTAAGCACTTAAAATTTTTTTAGAAATTGAGTAGGAGTAACTTCCGGGCAGCGCTGCCGAGATGGGGTGGCGGAGGGGTGCGGGGGCCGAATAGAGCCGAGTTGGAGCTGGGGGACAGCGGGGTGGACGGGAGGGAGGGGTAGGGGAATTGAAGGGCTCGCGGAGAAGGGCGGGGTCTGAGGACCGAGGTCAGAGGTTGCGGCTAGGACTGGGGTCGGAGGAGGGGGGGGTGGCCTGGTGGGGAGTGATTTTGCTTCTGCTGCCACCGCCTCCTCGGGCGGGAGTGGCCAGAATGTCGGCCGAGGCCACTAGCGCGGGATCCCCAGCCGCCCCCTCCCCTGGGGGTCCCGAGCCCCCGGGCCGTCGCGGCCGCCCACACCTCCCACCCCCGGGGCCGCAGGCGGGGGCGACGCTTACGACCTCAAGCCGCTGAGCCCGAGTAGCAAGTAGGTGAAGCTGAACGTGGGGCTCGCTGCACTACACCACGCTGCAGACCGTGACCAAGCAGGACACCACGCTCACAGCTGTGTTCAGTGGCCGCAGACTCCGAAGGTTGGGTGCTGATTGACAGGCGTGGTCGTCATTTTGGGACAATCCTGAGCTACCTTCGGGATGGGTCAGTGCCTCTTCCAGAGCGCCCTCGGGAGCTGGGGGAGCTGCTGGGCGAGGCACGATACTACTTGGTGCAGGGGCTAGCTGAGGATTGCCAGTTGGCTCTACAGCAAAAGAGTGAGAGCCTTTCCCCACTCTGCCTTATTCCCATGGTGACATCTCCACGGGAAGAGCAGCAGCTTCTGGCTAGCACCTCTAAGCCAGTGGTGAAGCTGCTGCACAATCGAAGTAACAACAAATATTCCTACACCAGCACGTCGGACGACAACCTACTAAAAACATCGAGCTGTTCGACAAGCTGGCATTGCGCTTCCATGGGCGGCTGCTCTTTCTCAAAGACGTACTGGGGGATGAGATCTGTTGCTGGTCTTTTTATGGACAGGGCCGAAAGATTGCTGAAGTCTGCTGTACCTCCATTGTCTATGCCACTGAGAAGAAGCAAACCAAGGTAGAATCCCCAGAAGCAAGGATCTTTGAAGAAACATTGAACATTCTTATCTATGAGACACCCCGGGGGCCTGATCCTGCTCTCCTAGAGGCCACTGGGGGTGCTGCTGGAGGAGGTGGGGCTGGGCGAGAAGATGAAGATGGACGAGAGCATAGAGTCCGGAGGATCCATGTCAGACGGTACATTACTCATGATGAGCGACTCCATGGCCAGCAGGCTGTCTTCAAGCACTATCCTGCCCTTGAACTTGTTCTTCCCTCTTATTGTTACCACCACCTTAACGCTTCCATTTTCTCTTTTCCCATGACTTCTGCCCCAGCTTTGCTGGTCAAGTCGTGGGTTTCCTCTCCACTTAGTATTTCACATTTATAGTATGGTACATTTAGCCCCTTTTATCTTCCTTATTTCTCCAAAACCATCAACAACATGGTACATTCTGAGGCACATACTACAATGCTTCCCAAAATGACACATTTGTTATTTTCACCTCCTCCAAACCACTTGGATGAGATGTTCTACCCCTCAGTGTGCCTTCTCCCTACCTCCAGTTCTTACATTCCCCTATCTTTGCATCCATCATAGGTGCATGTTTCAGCTTTTTGGTTCTGCCCATGTTTTCACTTCCTCTTAGTATGTATTATGTGCCAAAGTTTTTCTCATGACCTTAACCATCTGCTACATTCCAGGCCCATTCCTTTTACCCTTGTACATCTTACAGCCATTTCATCTACAATCCTGTTCCTGGCCCTTGTCCCTTCTTAAATTGGTACTGAAATGGCCTGTGGCTTTCCCAGCCTGGCCTCCCCACCTACTTGTTTCTTATTATTTATTTTAATTTTCTATTAAATTATTGAAATAAAGTTGAATTGCAAGGATAAAAAAAAAGAAATTGAGTAGTAAAGGAGTTGCAACGGTGAAGGGGTTAGCCCTGTATTGTCATCAGTTTCAGAGATGGGAATGAACTCACCTCACCCCTAAAGAGCTAAGCCACTAACCTTTGGCTCAACCCAACTCAGATGTGTTGGCCCAGCTCAGTGGAGAGAAGGAGGCCCTCCCAACCTGCTCTGATGGAAGGAATTATGCAAGCAGTGGTTGGTTGGATTTTAAAATTCTTCTGCCTTTGTCATTTGGGGGCCTGCCCAGATCATTTCCAAATGTGCTTTTAATTAACTTAACTCTCTGGTCAATCCATCTCCCCCCTAAATGGGCTCTTTGGTGGAGAGAAGGCAGCTAATATTATAGATGTCGACCAAATGTTTTTTTCCAATGACCTGCTACTGCAGGGGAGAGATGGTACCCATGGTTGTATCTCTTAACCAGCCTGGTTTCTATTGATTGTCTTGAATCTGGATCCTCTGGTTACTGGGTGGCTGACCCATGGGGCTCTTTCTTCTGGGCCACTGAAATGGTTCTGAGCACGCCGTTAGCTGAGTGCAAAGTGTTAGACCCAACACCCCAATGATGACTGGAGCTCCCCAGACCAGACAGTGCCTGGACACGTCTGGCCCGGAGCATGATTGGAATGCAAGCCTTGGAGGTGAAGGCTGACCTGCAGAGAAGCTGACGCTCTGGTTCCAGGGGCCGACAGCTGCAAGATGTTTTCTTCAGGGAGCAGGGCTACTGTTCCAAGGTCATTGTTCAGAACATGGTGTTTTACTTTGCTCCTTTTAAAAGGAAAAATAAAATAATTGTGGTACACAGAAATACGATAAAGATTTAGTACTGGGTGAGGGCAGTGTTTGCTTGGGCTGCAGTCTAACAAAACTCTATGACTAGGGAGACTGCCTGGTACAGTCAAAGATCATTGGTTCTGGGGACAAAAATCTGGGTTCAGACCCCAGCTCTGATGTTGCCTCTGTGAACTTGAGCTAGTCACTTCATCTCACAGGCCTCAGCTTCCTCATCTGTGAAATGAGAACAATGATGGTACCAAACTCACAGGTTGCCATGAGGATCGAATGTCATTCCACATGTCCTCACACCTGCAAGCCTTACATTGCTGCAGAAAGGCTAGCTTTTGTCGTCTGTAAAACGAAGGGGGTGGACAGTGATGACTCAAGTCTAAAACAGTGGAAAGACCACTCACTGACTCCAGAATCAAGAGGAGCCATGTTCAAATTCCACTTCAAAGTCTTGCTCCTCTCCACGAGCCTCAGTTTCCTCATCTGTAACCTGAGAGCACCCGAGCAGACCAGACCTCTGGAGTCCCTTCGAGCATGAGTTATAAGCCTAGGATTTACTAGTGGAGGCAGCAATCAAAGATCCTACCTGGGTGCGGATCTTGGCTCTGCCAGTTACCCCCTGTGTGGCCTTGGGCCAATCTCTTCACCTCTGGACTTGGCTTCCTCATCTCTAAGACAAAGGGGTTGGGCTTGGTGGCTCCCAAAGTCCTGGCTAGCTCTCAGATTATGATTCTTCTATGTAGGGAACTCCTGCCACCATCAGAGAGAATGCCATGGACAGCTGGTACCTGGGCTACTGGTGACTGGCACTGCCAGGTGGAAGGGGGCCAAGCAGCATGGAGCATTGGAACAGGATGGGGTCAGTGGGGAGATAGACCAATGATGCCTATAGAGAGTGAAGGACAGAGGCAGCATGGAGATAGACTCACAGAGGGCAGTGGACCACTGAGGAACCAGCAAGCATTTATTAAGCTCCCACTCTGTGCCAGTCTCTGTCTTCTGATAGGAGGAGAGTTACCAGGGAGAAAACAGAGCTTTAGAATCCCAATGAAAAGGGTAGACCTGGCCTTCCTCTTTGACTGTGCCCATTCAGGGTATGAAAGCAGCTAACTGCTACAGTATGTAGATGGAGCCCTGGATCTGGAGGCAGGGAGACTCAAGTTCAAATCCCGCCTCAGACACTTACTGGCTGGGTTACTGTGGACAACTCATCTGACCTCTCAGGATCAGTTTCCCTAATTTGTAAAACTGGGATAGTAACAGCACCTACTTCTCAGAGTGACAATCGAAGGAGAAAATGTAGTCAGAACATTTTGTAAACCTTCACATCCTATATAAATGCTAGCTGTTCTCATCATTACCGCTACTGCTGAGGCGGTGGCTGCTACTGGTTCTCTGTCTGAGCTTTGTTTTTGGCAAAGATCCTGGAGCGGTTTGCCATTTCCTTCTCCAGTTCATTTGATAGATGAGGAAACTGAGGCAAATAGGATTGAGACCTGACTAGGATCACACAGCTAGGAAGTGTCTGAGGCCAGATTTGAACTTGGTAAGATGAGTCTTCCTGTCTTCAGGTCCTGTACTCTATCTACCGTGACACCTAGTGCCCCTTTATTACTACTACCACCACCACTGTGACCACTACTGCCACTGCCACTGCCACTGCTGCTGCCACCACTCAGGCCATCACTGCTCTCACTCTTACTCCTGCTTCTGCTCCTATCACTATCACTACCATCACCACTACCATAACTACTACCACTACTGCTGCTACCACTACGACCACCACCACCCTAAGGTGTAAATCAAGCCCTTCTGCTTTGAAACTCTTTGAGCCTCAGTGCTTCTGGAGAAGCCGGAGGCTTTCTTTGGGGCAGGATAGATGCTGATGTTCTGCCCGGTGGTGTAGGGAGGAGATGAACCTGGTGAGGAAGGGCTTCACACAAGGTCCTCTGCCACAAGAGCAACACTCTGAAGCAATACTAGCAGCTGACATTTATCCGTCACTCTCAAGTATGTGAGGGACTCAGCTTATACCATCTTTAGGTGGTGGGAATTTTCTTTTGTTTGACTTGGAAAGGAGCTCAGGCATCACAAAGTCTACTGTCTTCATTTTGAAGATGAGGTAACTGAGTCCCAGGGGCACCACACCAACAGTGTGCATTTCTCCAGGACTCTTACAGAAGCCACCCCATTGGCTAACCTAGGTAAAGAGCTTCCCCCGGGCAAATTGCCCATGGTCACCTCACTGGTACAAGTGGCAGAATCTGGATTCAAATCCAGGTCTTTGAACTCTAAACCCAATGGGCTTTATGCTGTCACTCTACCCTGTCCATGCCCTGGAAAGCATGTAAGCAGGTGTATTTTAATTGAAGCTTCCTTCATAGTCCTGCTAAGGGCTAAGAGGAGCAGGGGCAGTTATGCTCATTCCTGAGCCCAAAGCCTCTTCATCTTTCTTTCTTTCTTTTTTTTTTTTATTTTAACAAATGCTTTATTAACTTCTGGTTTACATCATTCATTTCTGCCAGATTTTAGGTTACAATTTTTCCCCATTTTCCCCTACCCAACACCCCAGAGTAGCAGTCCCACAAGATATCCCCTCATCCAAACTGCTTTCTCCCATATCTTCTTCCATACCCCCTTCGACTTTGCCATCAGAGCAAGGTGAATCTCTGTGCCCCAATGCCTGCACATCTTATCTCCCAATTATGTGCAAAATAGTATTAATAATAGTATTTATGTACATTTAAACCATTTAATTTTAAAACTTCGAATTTCAGATCTATTCCCTCCCTCCCTTGTCACCTACTCCCTCTGGGAAGATAAGCAATTCAGTACGTGTTGTACATGTATAGCTATGCAAAACATTACCATAGTAGATATGTAAAAGACTGCTTATATTTCCCTCCCACCCATCCCACCTCCCACCTGGTCCATTCCATACTTTGATCCTGTCCCTCTTCGAAGGTGGGTACTGCCAACCTCCACTCCCCCCAGAATGCCCTCCCCTCCATCATCCCCCCTCTCATCCCCCTTACCCCTACTCTCCTGCAGGGTGAGATATCCCATTTAGTATGTATGTCATTCTCTCCCTGAGTTAAATTCAATGAGAATATGATTTTGCCTTTTTGCCTTCCTGTTCTTCCCTTCCCCTGCAACTACTTCCCCTTGCCTCTTCTACATGAGATAGTTTACCCTACCCTGTCTCTCCCCATCTCCTCTTGCCACTTTCCTCTCTCACCTCTTAACTTCACCCCTTAAGTATCATCCATTCCCACCAAATTCAACCTGTGCCCTCTATCCATGTATACCTGTAAACATATATACACACATTCACATATGTATTCGTATGCCCATATACCCTTCTTCAATTATTTTCATAATGAGGAAGGTTTCATCAGACACAGTTATCGTTTTTCCATGTAGGAATGTAAATAGTTCAACTTTGATAAGTTCCTTTTGATTTATTTTCCCTGATTACCTTCTCAAGCATCTCTTGCTTCTTGTGTCTGAATGTCATATTTTCTATCCAACTCTGGTTTTTCCTCAAGAATGCTTGCAAGTCCTCTATTCCACTGAATGACCATATTTCCCCCTGAAACAAGATACTCAGTTTTGCTGCATAGATGATTCTTGGTTTTAATCCCAGATCTATTGACCTCTGGAACATCATATTCCATGCCCCTAAATCCTTCAGTGTAGAAGCTGCCAGGTCCTGTGCTATTCTGATTGTGTTTCCACAATATTCAAATTGTTTCTTCCTGGCTGCTTGTAGTATTTTCTCCTTCATCTGGGAATTCTGGAACCTGGCTATAATATTCCTAGGAGTTTTCTTTTAGGGATCTTTCTCAGGAGGCGATCAGTGGATTCTTTCAACCCCTATTTCCCCCTCTGGGTCTAAAACATCAGGGCAATATTCCTTGAGAATTTCTTGAAGGGTGATTTTGAGGTTCTTTCTTTGATCATGGCTTTCAGGTAGTCCAATAATTTTTAGATTGTCTCTCCTGGATCTATTTTCCAGGTCAGTGGTTTTTCCCATGGGGTATTTCACATTGCCTTCTATTCTTTCATTTGTTTGGATCTGTTTAACAGCATCTTGATTTCTCATAAAGTCATTAGTTTCCATTTGCTCTAGTCTAACTCTGAAGGAATGAATTTCCTCAGAGAGCTTTTGAGATTCTTTTTCCATCTGGCAAATTCGACTTTTTAAGGCATTCTCCTCTTTATTGCCCTTTTGAGCCTCCTTTGCCATTTGAGTTAGTCTATTTTTTAAGATGTTATTTTCCTCAGTCAGGCTGTTGACTCTCATTTCATACTTTTCCGGCATCCTTCTCATTTCTCTTTCCAATTTTTCCTCCACTTCTCTTATTTGGTTTTTAAAATCCTTCTTAAGGTCCTCTATGGCCTATAACCCGCTTATATTTTCATTTGGGGCTTTGGGTGCAGGTGTTCTGACCTCACAGACCTCCTCCTGTTCCATGCTTCGATCCTCTTTGCCCCCCCCCAAATAGGAGTCTAATGTTGCATTTTTCTGTTTATTTTGTTTCCTTTGCCTAGGCATGTTGCCACTTAATTACTTGATTTTGGGGCTTGTTGCTACAGTAGGACTCTGCCACCAGACAGGGGAGCTTCCATTCCAAATGAGGGTTCTTCACAACTTCCAGAGGTATTAGTTGGGTGGCCTCTGTAAAGCCTCCACATGCTCTTGCAAGTTGGATACCCACCCCAGACCTCCCCCCCCCAAGACCACAATCCAGATCCAAGCAGGTTAAAGTAAGAGCAATTAACCCCCAGACTGATTTCTGGGTCTCCCTACAGTTCGCAGACCAGGGGCAGAAGCTGCCACTGAAGCTGCAAAATGGCTTCTGTGCCAAGGCTCCTCAGCTGCTTCTTGTCCCCAGGGGAAGAAGCCAATGCGTTCCCCAAATACTGGTCTCAAAGTCCATAGGGCACTAACCTCTCATTTTGTCTTAGGCATATCTGTGTTGATAATTCTGGAATCGCCACAGCTGCAGGTGTTCTGGGGTCCCTCCAGCCGGCTGCTGGCCTGGCCACCCTGGGGCTAAAACTGAGGCTCATGGGGCCTGGGCTCAGCTCCCAGAGCACTGTGCTGTCGGTTCCCAGTGCACTGTGCTGCCTGCTCTCAGAGCACTGCACTGGCCACTCCCTGCAGGGCTGCTGGGCTGTCCTCAGTGGGACGTTAGCTTCTCTGTGTTGTTCTGTGGGTGCTGGAGCTCCAAAAGTTGTTCAGTTGTTCACTTTTTACATAGTTTGGAAGTGGTGTGGGGGGGAGCACCTTGGAAGTGCTGTTTCTACTCTGCCATCTTGCCTCCGCCCCCCTCTTCATCTTTCTTACAGCATGCCTAAATATGGCACTGAAATTCTGCCATGTTCTTTACAAATATCTCTTTCTTATTCTCACAGAAGCTCTCAGTGTTATTATTATGTTTTTTTTACAGGCAAGGAAACTGAGGTTCAGAGAGATTAAGTGACTTGTCCAGGGTCACACAACTAGTAAACATCTGTGGCAATATTTGAACTCAAGTTTCCTGACTGAGCCATACACTACCCGTTAGAACACCTAAAGGCCTCATCTCACTTTGACTCTAACCAACATCTTGGTCCTGTCCTATGTGACATAAGGAGGGTGGTCTCACTGATCACTAAGGCTCCTTATCACTCCAAAACCAAGACAGTGGAAAGCCTACTCACTGACTCTGGAATCAAGAGGGGCCATGTTCAAATTCCACTTCAAAGTCTTGCTCCTCTCCATGAGCCTCAGTTTCCTCATCTGTAACCTGAGGGCACCAGAGCAGACCAGAAGCCTCTGAGATGATCTCCCCCTCACTTGCTTATTTCTTCTGGCCAGCCCAGTTTGGGCTGTGGCCCAGGCCACAGCTGGTCCAGATGGTACAAGCATTCCTGACTCATTCCTGGACCAAAGAAGCCCCAGGAGAATGGGATGGTTTGAGAGCTGACTCTATGGTTAGATCAACTTTGGACAAGAGTTTCTAGCCTACTTCCCCTGGGGTAATTTTGTGTACCTTGAGTCAGTCATAGAACTTTCCCATTTCTGGTCCTGGGGAGCTGGGCCACCCTTAGCCTGGTCTTGCTAGGAGCAGACCCTGGTGCATTCTGCTGACTGTCAGTTGTCTGGCAATATCAGAATGTGCTGTAAGAAAGAAATATGTGGAGCTTTAGTGATGAGAAAAGAAGAGGAATAAAGGAATCAGTTACTCTGCTTTCATCCCCTGGATTAGCCCTTCTTTCTTATTCTGTTCTTAATACTTCAGTGATTCTTGTGAATTCTTTAGTGGGGCTGATTTTCCATAAAGTAGATTGCACCTCCTCTGGAATTTAGTGGATGGTCACTGATCATGATAAAGGTCGCTGACCTCTTCAGCCTCTCCCTGATTGGTGGGCACCCATGTTTCTCCCCCTTCCCCAGTTTCCGGTTACTACTGAATGAGTTGCTATGACTACATTGATAAATGAGGGAACTGAACTCCTCAGGGTTCATAGTAGGAAAAGGTATGTGACTTTTCTCACATAGTTTTATATTGCTTTCCAGAACAGTGAGATCAGCTCCACAAACAGTGCATGAATGTGCCTTTCTTGCCACAACCTCCCCTGCAATCAATGTTTTTGCCTGTTTTGTTCTCTTTGCCCATCTGGCAATTGGCTTAAGTGACTTGCTCAGGGTCACTATCTAGTAAATGTCTGAGGTCAGATTTGAACTGAAGTCCTCCTGACTCCAGAGCTGGTGCTCTATGCACTGTCACCTAGCACCCCCTCCCCCATTCTCTTTTTCTGATAATCATTATTATTAAAGAAAACATGAGCACCCTCACCCCAGCTTGGTGATGAGCCTATCCCAATGGACCTCATTGAGTCCTCGGTAATAGACACAAGGTTCATTGCCAGGTTCCATCTTCCAAGTCTTTTCATCTTTTTAGGACTTTCCAGAGCTCAGATCCTCTTCCATAGCCATTGAATCCCCAAAGATCACCCCCACCCTACAGATCCTAGTCCTGGGCTGTTCCCACTATCTTCCTCTTCTCTTTGCAGTTATGTTCTACTGGATGGAGCTAGGGAAAGCCACACAGCTGCTTTGTCTGGGACCACTAGACATTTTTGTGAACTCAGTTGGGCACTCACCATATTAAGACAGTCCGTTATTCCTCCCTAATTGATTCTCTGTTCCACTGCACCTAGTGGCTGTTCCAGACCTTGTCTTCTCTACTCAAGCCTTCCATATCCCCTCCCTCATTCTCCTTGCTCCAGACCTTGTCTGGTATTTTCCCATTCAATAGTTCAATCAATTAATCAATCAACCAGCATTTATTGAGTGCTGATAATGTGCTAGGCATGCACAAAAATGAAACAGTCCCCACCCTCAAGAAGCTTATATTCCATTGCAGGAAATATCATGTAATTTTATAAGTATACACAGAAGAAATATAGGATAGGAACTGAATGTGATTTCACTGGTATGGAGACCTCCTGGATGAGGTAAAACTCCCTTTGTCTCTCTCTCTGTGTCTCTCTGTTTCTTTCTCTGTCTCTGCCCCTCCTCCCAATACCTGCAGGTACCTTCTCTTAAACTTAATTTTAGAGATTTGCCTAGAACTCTAGAGGTCAGAGACTTGTCCAAGGTCATACACCAATATGATTCAGACAGAAATTGGACCCTGGTCTTCCCATCTCTGACGTTGGCTCACTATATCACACTGTCTTTTATGGAATAAACCCAGACAGAAGAAATCTAACTAAATACAAGGCAATACCTTAATTAGCATGATCACAAAGGGCCTAGATGGCTGAATTAAAAAAAAAATTATTTTCCCACAGTTACATGTAAAGACAATTTTTAAGATGCAATTAAAAAAACTTGAGTTCCAAATTTTCTTTCTTCCTCCCTCACCTCCCCATTCCCTGAGATAGTAAGAAATTTGATAAAGGTTATATATTGCACTGTTGAATCTGAGTGCCTAGCATGGTGCCCACGTATAGTTCAGTGCCCGGCTCATGGTAGTTGCTTAATAAATGTTTGTTGTTTGATTGAATCGATTAAGGGTAAAAATTAGGGTGGAGTTTGGGAGGAATGAAGTTTTTTGATCATTGAATGAAAACAGCTGATGCCACAGAGAGACCTTGTGATTGCTTGAAAGAGTTCTCACACACGTCTGGGCCTATGTAGACCACAGTAAATCAATCCAGAGTTGTGTGCTCATTCAGGTAGCAGGGGGTGGATCCTCTAATGAAGGACTCCTGAGAGGAAATTGCCCTTGAAGGAAGATCTAATTTCTCTCTTCTCCCCCATACTGACCAGGTAAATTGTGAAGGATCAAAAGGTCAGGAGTTCCATCCCACAGTGGTTGAAATGTCCCTCAAGTAGCAGTGGCTGATGGTAGTATCTGGATGAGAGGCTGAAAACCACGCCCAGGATAAACCAGGCTCATTGAAGAAAGGAGGGCTCAGGACTAGACAAGGGAACTGATACCTTTCAGAGCCCACAGAGTTCAATCTGAGGTGACCTTAGGGAATATTCTACAAAAGGGGACAGGGGTTTGCAATGATTGAGCTGTGAGTTTCCCTTTGGACCATGTGTGCTTTAAAAATTTGAGCCCACTTCCTCCAAGGACTTCACGCGTGCAAGGAAAGGGCAAGTCCCTGATTTTTGGGGACGTTTCTGTAACATTTACCTTGTATCTTCTCAGTAAGTCACATAAAAAAGCCAATTTACTAAAAGCAACCCTGAATTCTACTGGTCAAGTGATAACAGGGAGCACATCGGATGTGGACTTGTGAACAGCTGTGTCAGAAACTCAGTGATCTTCAGTATTCCCCAGTGATAGAATGCTGAGGGGAGAGACAGCAAGCCTCCTCCTGGGGAGAAAGCCCTCGGGTCTACCAATAAGAGTGTGAGTCCAGAAGTAATCTTGTTGCAGGTGTTACACTACTGTGCCATACTGTCTCCTGCCAACAGTCTTAGGAAAATCATTTTTGCAGGAGAGTGGAGGGTGGGTGGGAAAGAACAGAAATCATCAGGTGATCAATCTTGAGCTAGAGTTACTAACACATATCCCCTTATTCATACTTGCTTGGTCTTGAAATGTCTTATAATTGTTTTGTATTGCCTTATATGTATTTTGTATTTGTTTGCCTTGTTGTGTCCTCCCTTCTCTCACCACTGTTTCCTAGAATGTAAGTTCCATGAGGGCAAGAACTCTTATCCCACCCCGTTTTTATCACTAATGCTTATCACAATGCTTGGAAAATACATGGTACAAGTTTTTGTTTGTTGTTTTTTTTTGCTATCAATTAAGGTGAAGGAGAGGGAGACTATCTCGTAATAATGGACATACAGAATGGCCAATGATCTTGCCATTTGGAACTGAAATATTCTCATAGTTTAATAATGTATTTGGGATGAGAGAACCTGAGGGAATTGCTATGGGGAAAGATCACCATCCATCTATCTAGAAATAGTGCTGGATTTATATTCCAATGTTTTTGTAAGTGTTTGCCACAGAGTGAATGTCCATCCATCCATCCATCCATCCATCCATCCATCCATCCATCCATCTATCCTTAATAAAGGCTTCTCTTCCATTGACTTGCTCAGCACTGAGAACAGCAGGGAATCTCTGGTCAATCTAGACCCTAAAGCACCTGCATGAAAATCCAATAACCACCAAAATTTCCTCCATTACCAAACGAAGAGATTGGGTTAGAGGAGCTGAAGTCTCTGCCATCTCTCCAATCCTAGGGTCTTGGAGTACAGAATGCTTGTAAAGGAATTGCTAAGGCCAGGGCTATGCAGTAGGACTTAGAGTCATTAGATCTTACAGGTAGAAGGGGTGTGAGTGAGGCTGCTGCATTCAGAGGCACATGATATGGCTTCCAATCTAGCCCAAGTATTTAATGTCACCTTAGGTAACCAATCAGTGAACATTTATTAAGCATCTACTATATGCCAGGCATAATGCTAAGTTCTGATCCTGCAAAGAGAGGCAAAATCAGGCACTGCCTTCAAGGAACCTGCAGTCTAATGGAGGAGACAACGTGGGCATAACTAGGAACCTACAAGATACAGTCAGGATCAATAGACAACAAGCTGTTCCTCCCCTCTGGACCTTTGTAAAGTCAAGAGAGTGGACTCAGTGATGCCTCAGTCTATGCCAGCTCTTGATCAACTCTCTCAATACAAACAATAAGCTTTATTGATGCCTCTTACTTTTACAATACAATTCATTTCTGGACGCCCTCCCCGCAACTCCTGACATGGCTTGTCTGGCAACATGTACAACAGTCTGCCTTGGTTCCATGCCCTATCTCCGGCCCCTTCCAGCTCTCCACAGAGGGGAGGGAAGAAAGGGAGGTGCCAATCAATGAACAAGCATTTATCAAGTTCCTCCTCCTTGCTGGGCAGCATGGTGGGCATCAGGGAGACTGCTACAATCGAGGGAACAATCACAACATACTTCTATTTAACAGTTCTTTCTCTGGCTGCAGCCAGTGATTGTTTAATAGAGGAATGGAGAAGGAAATATGTGATAAGGAATTGTTAGTCATAGAGGTAATGATGGCTGGTTGAAGAAAGATGAAACTCCCAGTCTCTAAGAGATGTTGCTAGGCAAAGCTGCTTATGGGGTGTGGGCTGTCATCATTCTCACCTATTCTCCAGTGAGGCAGGGTAGGTCGGGCCAGTGGGCAGTGCCATCTTAGGAATCCTCACCCCCAATGGAGATATTTCATTATCTTTTTTTTTTTGGAGGGCAATTGGGGTTAAGTAACTTGCCCAAGGTCACATGGCTAGGTTTTTGTTTGTGTGTGCGTTAAGCGTCTGAGGCCGGATCCAAACTCAGGTCCTTCTGACTCCAGGGCCCACGCTCTACTCACAGCGCCACCTAGCCACCCCGATATTTCATTATCTTGGACCAGTCTTGTCAGACCTCTCATTTTAAAGATGAGGAAACTGAGGCTAATCGAGGAGAATCCTCTTGTTCAAGCTTATTTGTTCTCCAACTGCAGTTGCCAGTCTCTGGCTCTGGGAACCTGACCCCCTCCAGGGACAGGCCACTTAACAAAAATATATTGGAAATAAAAAGTGTCATTGAGAGCAGTCAGGAAGGAAATGTTGCCTGGGGTCAGTAATCACTCTCCAAGTGCCACAGGGTCAGAGCCTGGCCTTTGGCTGCTTTGTTTCCCAAGGTCAGCAGTGATAGCTCTAGTTGTTGGGCTTGAAGGGTCTGCTAAGAACAGCCATCTTCCGACCAGACGTTGGCAAAAGGTCTGTATGTTTTTCTCATTTAGTCCCCAAACCAGAGACTTGTTATTTCCTCAGTCTCAACATAAATTAATCAGAACAGATTTCAGCTGGGTTCATTTGGTTTTGTCTGTGACAAGTTGCTTTTCATCAGAGCTGACAAGCCAGAAGACTCCCCTTCAGTCCTGGGCTATTTGGGACTGTTTGGGGAATTTTTCTTAAACTGTAGAAAAACACTGGCCTGCCCACCTTGTTCACTGGCTTTCTTACTGTCCAAAGCAGAAGGTGTTCCCAGAGTAGGAGGCCAGGTCTCCTGCTGCTGGCCTATTAGAGACCTCTGACAAATGGCCTTGGCTCATTCTTCCTTCTCCTGAGCAACTATTTCCTTTGCCTTGAAGGTTTGGTTCTGCATATTCCAGGGCTGGGACAGGAGCTGGGGAGTGTGCCAAGAACCTTCTTCTTTGGTCCTCTGGACCCCCCTCCTGGAAATGGGGGTGATAGAACCGAGAATGAGGTTGGGTGCCCACTCTGAAGGCCAGGTGTGTGTGTGTGTGGATCCTCCCTTTTCCTGCTACGATGATCATCTGTGAAGGGGGTAGGGGGGATTCCTGCTCAAGCAGGGGGCTGGAGGGCTTCCGGCCCTTCCCACAACGCCAGAAAGTTAGCTACTGGCCAGGAGAGCCGGTAGTGTTTCTGATTACTTATTATCATGGTAATTATTTCGCATAGAGCAAATCAAACCTGACCACTAAGAAGTTAACCTAACAATCTGAGTTCACAGGCACCGTGAAGCTCAGAGTTGGGCGAGACCTCAGATACCAGAGAATCCAACCAAAGCGCATAAACCTCCCTCTAGCAGGTCCCGGACAAACAGCCTCCGCCTCTGCTGGAAGACCTGTCAGAGGCAGCCTGGCCTCCCAAGGCAGCCAGGCATGGCCCAGGCACTGCAAGTGTTTCTTTTCACCAAGTTCCTCATCACAATTTCACTTGTTAGTCCTAGTTTAGTGCTCTGAGGCCAAGAACATTGAAATAATATGGGGATAGAAGCTGTTCTATAGTGAAAGGGAAGGGAGGGAAGGAAAGGAGAGGTGAGGGAAGAGAAAGGGAAGGGGGAGAGAGGAGGGAAAAGGAAAGGGAAGGGAAAGGGAGAGGGAGGGGAGGAAGAAGAGGAGAAGGGAGAGGAGAGGAAGGGAGGGGAGGAAAGGGGAGGTGAGGGAAGAGAAAGGGAAGGGGGAGAGAGGAGGGAAAAGGAAAGGGAAGGGAAAGGGAGAGGGAGGGGAGGAAGAAGAGGAGAAGGGAGAGGAGAGGAAGGGAGGGAAGGAAAGGAGAGGTGAGGGAAGAGAAAGGGAAGGGGGAGAGAGGAGGGAAAAGGAAAGGGAAGGGAAAGGGAGAGGGAGGGGAGGAAGAAGAGGAGAAGGGAGAGGAGAGGAAGGGAGGGGAGAAAAGGGGAGGAGAAGCAAGAGAAAGGGAAAGGGAAGGGAAAGGGAAAAGAAAGGGAGGTGAGGACAGTGAAAAAAGGAGAGGGGAGGGAAGGTTTGGTTGTTTGTTCTACCAATATGGGAAACAAACAGACTGAAGCCTGTCTGAAACACCTCCCTGTACACACACAGTGTTCTCCCTTCATTGCCAAGAACTGAGAAAATAAAAACAAAGTAAAAATCAAATATCCCAAATTATTCTCCAAAGAAAAGCCTAAGAAAGGGGGGTGGGAATCAAGGCTGATGAGAGAAGCTCCCAGAGCAGACCTTGAGGGCCGGGCTCTGCCCGGAGGATGGAGCATTTGTGGGCTGGTCAGAAACCTTCCCTCATGGGGTCTGTCCTTTTGTCCCCCAACCCCTCACTCGGATGCCCCTCAGTTCGCAAACCAGTGCTGGAGGGAAAGCGGACAAGTAGAAGGGCAGCTGTGATTGGCCTGGAACCAAATGGAGTCAGGATGACAAGGAGCTTGGACAACAAGGAGCTGCTTGTCTTTTAGGAAGAAAAAGGAGCCATGGCTGTGACACAGCTCTGAAAATGTCTTTGCACTAGAAAGCTGGATATATATATATATATATATATATATATATATATATATATATATATATATACATATATATATATATATATATATATATATATATATATATGAGAGAGAGAGAATAGAACAAGTGGGAGGTAGGATAGGAGGAAGGGAAATACAGTCAGTCTTTTACAATATATCCACTATGGAAATGTTTTGCATAGCTACACATGTACAACCTATATTGAATTGCTTATCTTCCCAGTAAGGGTGGGTGACAAGAGACAAAGGAAATGAATCTAGAATTCAAAGTTTTTTTTTTTTTTAAAGCAATTGGGGTTAAGTAACTTGCTCAAGGTTACACGGCTAGTCATTATTTATGTGTGGGTGCTCATTTTCTGAGGCCGGATCCGATCTCGGGTCTTGGACTTTGGCAAAGGAGATTTTGTTAAAAATTCAGGTTAAAGGAGGTATAATCTTGTATCTAGAACTGCTAAAAAGGGAAGATGAAACACAAAGAATCAGAGGTTTTTAAAATTACTATTTGAATATTAAATGCCACTGTGTAAAATCCTAATGAAAAACAAGAAGGGCAGATATGAAATACCTCATGTAACAGCAGAGGAAGCAACTTAACTCAGATTCTGAAGGAGTATATAAAAAAGATGAATGGGCAAAGGGCAAAAGATGAACGTGAGTGCTACAGTCCCTGGCACTCAAAATCATAGCCAGAAACCTAACACATGGGATAAACTGAGGCTTATGGAAATAACACCTTGTTGTGGTTCAGATCAAGAACAAGATTAGATGCTTCTAGACTCATAACTTCTGGGTGGAAGCTGCACACTGATAATAGCAAGAGACAAATCCACCCAGGTATGATTTCTCTTCTAGCTTTTCAGGGAAAACCTTCAAGAGGGTGTAGTGGCAACCACACTGGCATCCCCAGGATGGCTGCCAGCACAGGCTCTTAGAGCTGCTTTACTAGGAAAGAGAGCTGTTCAAGGGGTCAACAATCTTTTTAATTACATTAATTAGTTCAGGGGAAAATAATCCCCCTGAACTTCAGAGAAAATACAGAGAAAATAGAGAAAATACAAGCAGAGAAATAAAGACCAACAGACAGGGCTTCTAACTGTCCAAAAGATTAGCACAGATCAACACACATATCCAAATGTCTGACCAAAGCAATATATATAATTACCAGAGAGAAAAGCACCAACATCTGGGTTTTTCAAAGCTGAGGGGGGGTCTCCTTAGCGATTACCCAGAGTCTCATCTGATCAAATCACAAGAACACTCTTCCAATGAGTGAGCACCAAAGCAAAAGGCTAACCTCAGTATATATACCCTTCTTCAGGGTCAGAGGGCATCACAACCCTCATGACTCAGGGCCTAATTAGAAATTAGCAAAAGGTGTGAAAGTCTTCCTGTAAGCAAGCCTCCCCTAACCAAACTCCCCTTTGACTTTCCAGTAGGGCACTGTGGATCTCTATGCCCCAGTATCTGTATATCTTATTTCCCAGTTACATGTAAAACAATAATAATGATGATAATGATAACAATGATAATAACAAAAATTTTAAACCTTTGATTTTAAAACTTTGAATTCCAAATTCATTTCCTTCCTCCTCCCTTGTCACCCACCCTTACTGGGAAGATAAGCAATTCAATATAGGTTGTATACATGTAGCTACACAAAACATTTCCATAGTGGATATATTGTAAAAGACTGACTCTATTTCCCTGTATCCTATCCCACCTCCCACTAGTTCTATTCTCTATTTTGATCCTGTCCCTTTTCAAAAGTGGGTGCTTCCAACTTCCCTCCACACCCCTCTCCCCCCAAGCCTGCCCTCCCTTCCATCATCTTCCCTCTCATCCCCTTTCCCCCTACTCCCCTGCAGGGTGAGATACCCTATTTAGTGTATGTCATTCCCTCCCTAAGCCAAATTCAATGAGAATAAGGTTGACCCATTCCATTTTGCCTTCTGTTTGCCTCCATTGTAGCCATTTTCCCTTGCCTCTTCTATATGAAATAGTTTACCCCATTCTCTCTCTCCCCATCTCCTCTCATTATAGTCCTCTCTCACCTCTCAATTTCACCTTTTAAGTATCATCCCTTCCTATTCAATTGGTCCTGTGATCTCTGTCTATGTGTATCTGTACACACACACACACACACACACACACACACACACACACACACATATATATACATACATATATATATATACACACACTCACATACGTATTCATATGCCCATATACCATCCTAAATAGACATATATATATATATATATATATATATATATATATATATATATATATATATATATATATACAGGCACACAGACACACATTTCTATTCCCTTCAACTATTCTCATACTGAGAAAAGTTTCATAAGTTACAATTATCATTTTTCCATGTAGGGATGTAAAGAGTTCAACTTTGATAAGTTCCTTATGATTTCTTTTTCCTGTTTTCCTTCTCATGCTTCTCTTGCTTCTTGTGTCTGAATGTCAAATTTTCTATTCAACTCTGGTTTTTTCATCAAGAATTCTTGAAAGTCCTCTATTCCACTGAATGACTATATTTTCCCCTGAAATATGATACTCAGTTTTGCTGGGTAGGTGATTCTTGGTTTTAATCCCAGGTCCTTTGCCCTGCGGAATATCATATTCCAAGCCCTTAAATCCCTCAGTGTAGAAGCTGCCAGCTCCTGTGTTATCCTGATTGTGTTTCCACAATATTCAAATTGTTTCTTCCTGGCTACTTGTAATATTTTCTCCTTGATCTGGGAATTCTGGAACCCGGCTATAATATTCCTAGGAGTTTTCTTTTTGGGATCTTTTCCAGGAGGTGATCAGTGGATTCTTTCAACCTCTATTCTTGTCCTAGCATATCAGGGCAATATTACTTGAGAATTTCTTGAAGGATGATTTCTAGGCTCTTTTTTTGATCATGGCTTTCAGGTGGTCCAATAATTTTTAAATTATCTCTTCTGGATCTCTTTTCCAGGTCAGTGGTTTTCTCATTGAGATATTTCACATTGCCTTCTATTTTTTCATTTGTTTGGATCTGTTTAATGGTATCTTGATTTCTCATAAAGTCACTAGCTTCCATTTGCTCTAATATAATTCTGAAGGAATAATTCTTTTCAGTGAGCTTTTGATATTCTTTTTCCATGTGGCAAATTTGGCTTTTTAAGGCATTCTTCTCCTCATTGTCTTTTAGAGCCTCTTTTGCTGTTTGAGTTAATCTATTTTTTAAACGTGTTATTTTCTTCAGTCAACAACCTGACTTTTCTTGCATGGTTCTCATTTCTGTTCCCAATTTTTCCTCCACTTCTCTTACTTGGTTTTCAAAATCTTTCTTCAGCTCCTCTATGGCCTGTAACCACCTCGTATTTTTCTTTGAAGCTTTTGATGTAGGAGTTCTGGTTTCACTGTCTTCCTCCTGTTCCATGCTTTGATCCGTTTTGTCCCCAAAATAGGAGTGTAAAGTTGGGTTGCTCTGCTTTCTTTCTTCCCCTCCTTTGCTCATGTTGCCTCTCAACTACTTGACTTTTGGGCTTTTTGTCACAGTAGGACTCTGCCACCAGATAGGGGAACTTTGTCTCAATCTCTGGAGTTTTCTCAGCTGCTGAAGGTATTAGTTGGGTGTCCTCTCTGAAGCCTCCACACACTCTGGCACTTGGTCACACACCCCAGGACCTCTACCCTAGATGGCAATCCAGATCCAAGCAGGTTAAAGCAATAGCGATTACCCCCCAGACTGGTAGCTTCCCCCCCCCCCCCCCACAATCTGCAGGCCAGGAGCTGAAGCTGCCAGATAGCTGCAGGTACATGGCCACTGGGCCTCAGCTGCTTCTCGCTCTGGGGCAAAGGCCAATAGCACTCTGGAACTGCTGGATCCCCAAGTCCACACTGCACTGACCTCTGACTTTGTCCTCAGCATCTATGTGTTGATAATTTTGGAAACTGCCACAGCTGCTGGTGATCTGAAGTCCCTCCAGCTGGTGGCTGGTCAGGAGCACCCTGAGACTAAAACCTCCAGCTCTAGTGGGGCTGTGCCTGGCTCCCAGCGCACTGCGCTGGCTGCTTCCTGCCAGCCTGCTGGGCTGTCCTCAGGGGGAGATTAGCTTCTCTGTGTCATTTTGTGGGTTCTGGAGCTCCAAAATTTCTTCAGAGTCACCTTTTACATGAATTGGAGAAGGTGGAAGCCCAAGCCCCATGGAAGTCCTGTTTCTACTCCCCTCCCTGCTCTTTTAGAGAGGAAAGCATAATCTTTGTTTTTTGTCCATGTGCACAGGTCCTCATACTTAGCAGCCAATCAGAAAATGTTGAGGATTTGCCTTTGACCATGTTGTCTTCTCAGGTTCCATTTTCTATTGGGGAACTCTCCCTCTTCCATGGCTTTAATTATCGTCTCTAGGAAGATGAGACCTAAAGCTCTCTCTGCAGCCCTTGTCTGGAAGTTGAAGTCCAGCCCTGAATTCCCATTTACCTGTTGGATATCTCCACCCTCATCCCCTTCAAACTCAACAAATCCCCACATGAACTCATTTTCCTTTAAGAGGAATAACAAAACCAGTTTCCCTCTTCATAGATCCTTATTTCTGTGCATCCTAATCAGGGTTAAAACTTCAGAAGCACCATTGATTCCTCCCTCTGTCCCACCCCAACTCCCAATCACATCCTGCAGATTCTGACTATGGAGTGACTTTCTCTCTGTGTAATGCTCTTGCCTGAGGCAGGTCTGGCACATGCCAATAATTAGCAATTCTTCCAGTTAGAGAGAAGCCAGTCATTGCCTGAGGGTGAGGTGCAAGGGCAGGGGAAGCAAGAGGTGAGAAGAGCAGATATGAGCCCTAAGGCCAGGGGGAGGAGGTCCTAGGGGGACAGATTTCAATATTCAAGGGTCTGACGCAAAGAATGGACCAGTTGCCAGGTTGAGTGCAAAGCAGGAGGGAATGAATTAGAGGCTGGAAGTCAGGGAGTGTGGGAAGGTTCAGCTTTGGTCCAAATTCATGCTTCCTTTTGTGGGCTCTTGGGTCTGGTGCACATGTGGCCTTCCCTTGGCTGAGCGATGAGCCCCCATCCCTCCTACATCATCCCTCCTCTAAGAAGGCCTTACTCAGCCCCCAGGATATAGACTGGGGTAATGGCATTAGTGCCATGCCTCTGCTAATTCTGGGGTGGGCATGGTCTTCACTCTCCTCAGGCTCCTAGCCTTGCCATTATGCTATCACTGGAGAGGGTCCAGACTAGCCTGCCCTAACCACTCTTCCTGGGCATGCCTGATCAGTGGTGACTGACTGGTACTCTAAAGGTGAGCAAAGAGCACACAAGGTAAATGGCAGTGAGGACAAAAAGTTCAGCCAGGGAGCCGTAAGACTTACAAACCCCCATCCTTTCTGCCAGCTTGGGGGGATGACTGCTAACATGGAGTCATGGACTCCCTATAGGGGTGGTTGCAATATGGCGTCTTGTTGGGAAGGTGTATCAGCTTTGTGTAGGGAGAGCTACAGGTACCCTGGGGGCCCTCCCATCAACCTAAATAGTCATGGCTTGTGGGAACCAAATAGATGGCTAGGAAACAGCAAACATCTGGGTGCACGTCTATTTTGAGGATCTGCATGAACTGGGTTGTTTCCACAGGATCCTGCCTCATGGCAGCCCAGGTATCCTGAAGCTGGGGCTGGGGCTTGGAAGAGTCTATTGAAGAGGTTAGCTTCTCTTCACTGTCTGACAAACTGGGGGATGTCAGTCAAGTCAACAAGCCCTTAAATGTCTCCTATGTGCCAGGTGCTGAAGTGACCAAGAAAGCCCCAAACAGTCCTTGACCTCATGGAGTCTAAAAGGGAGAACAACATGCAACAACATGTACAACCCCCCAAACACACACATACAAACACACAGAATTGTCTATTTATGGCCATGTATATTTTTATAAATAAGTATGTATCACAAATGGAGATAATCTCAGAGGGGAGGCACCAACATTAAAGGGGGTCAGGAAAGACCTTTCTCTGTATGAACAGGGCTGAATAGGTCTGTCCCCAAGGTGAAGCCTCCTGAGGGTGGGGTCACCAAGCATGGCCTGGAGCAGGCTCCCACTGGCTCAGCGCCAGGCTATTGTCCTTGGAGCCTGGCAGGAGGGATGCACTAGTAGTTAGCTGAGCTGTGGACACCCGGACAGCTCTTCTCCTGGGGTGCAAGCACTACATTTGTGAGGGGAACAGAGCCCCAAGCCTGAGTACGGGTCTTCTTCTGTCTCTGTTGACTGGAATATAATAGTTCGTGTTTGTGGCCTATAGAAGGGCCTGCTGGGTGAACCACTGAGAAGTCACGCTTGTGATCAGTGCACGGACTCCCAGGTTCCCACCAATGTGGGTCAGGTTCCCCTTCCTATCGAGGCTGGTGGCATGGCATCGTGGAGAGGGTACTGAACACAGACTTTGGAAGACCTGAGTTCAAATCCAGCCTTAGACACTCAGTAGTTATGTGACTCTGGGAAAGACACTTAACCCTGGTCTGCCTCAGTCTCTGTGTAAGATGGATAACGCCTCTCTCAGTGTTGTTGGGAAGATAAAATAACATTTCTCAAGTGCTTTGCACACTTAAAGCACCATATAAATGCTAGCCACTGTCTTTATCATCACTGTTATTGTCTCACTGATGACCTGCAGGGCCTTGGGCTTGTCACCTCCACTCTGGGCCTCAGGTCCTCATTTGTCAAATAAGGGAGTTGAGCTGCTGATCTTTCCAAAGCCAGATCTGTGATTGTTTGATCCTGGGGCCAAATGATGACCAAAGCACTGAATTTGAGGTCAGAAGACCTGGATGAGAATCCCACCTTAGAGCCTTAGGGACCATATGGCCCTGTCCAAGTCACTTCCCTCTCCGTGGTCCTTGGGACACAGTCCTCGTCACATGAGCTTCTCTTCCTCATTCTTTTCCACCAGAATCTCTGGACAGCATCCTCGGTGTCAATGGGCACCCCTTCCACAGACTGTATAGAATTCAAACATCGAAAGGAGAGCCCCAAGTGGTTTCTTAAAGAAAGAAAGAAATGAAGTCCAGCCCGTGCTTTCCATGGCCTCTCCTGGCTCTGAAGCTCTGCTTAATCTCCTGCCTCCTGATTTGTTCCACTCATTGAACGATAAACTGAAAGGTTAATTGGAGGGTTACATTACTTTTGGCTGCCATTGTAACATTTCCAGAAAGTTTATTTTTCTTAACTGTTTTCAAATCGCTTTGGCAAGCTTCATCTTTCCTTGGAATCTGGCTCTCTGTGGTCAGAATCTTGGTATCTCGGAGGGGCCATGGGAACTGAGCAAAGCTGCTGCAGTCTGTCTATGGCTTCAGATCAGGTGGGAGCCACGGATGGCTGGGCTCTGGGGCCATGTTCACAAAGGCCCATTTTGGTTCTGAGCCCTGTGAAGAGGAGAAGGGGAAGGAAGGGAAGGAGAGGAAAGGGTAGGGGAAGGAAAAGAAGGGAAGAATAGGGAAGAAAAGTCAAGGGAAAGGGAGGGAAGGAATGCTTTGTGGTGGATGTAGGAATGAAGTATCTGTTAGCTGACCTAAAAAGAGGCAGCATGGGTGGGGATGGATAAGGCTCAGGCCTTGAAGCCAGGGAGATCTGTGTTCAAGCTCCACCTTTGACAAGTCCTGACTGTATGAAACTGGGTAAGCTAGTGCCCAGTGCGCTTAGTACCCCAAACTATTCTGTAGACAGAGGTTATTAAACTGGGGTACCCAGACCCCAACAGTCCCATTGATAAATTTGGGGGTTCATGAACTTGGATATGAAAAAATACATCTTTATTTTCACTAACTTGTAACTAAAACTCAGCATTTCCTTCAATTACAATTAAAACTAAAAACCAACAACCAAACTTGATTCTGAGAAGGAATCCACAGGCTTCCCCAGACTGCCAAAGGGTTCCACGACAGACAAATGTTTGGTCTAAAACTGTAAGTAACCAAGATGTTGGGGGACTCTGCACTGGTAGAGGGAGCTCCCTCCCCTCAGTCTTCCTTATGCCAGTGCAATCCCAAACTCAGTTCCTAGGGCAGCTGATCTCACAGGGTGGCGGCAGTGGTGCAGCCTTCCTTCTCTGGAAGCCAAGGATGACCTGGGCTGGCAGAAGCCCTGATCTCAGATCCTACACATCACAGGACATCAGGGACAGCAGAGACAAAAGGGCTGGAACTGGCAAGGAACCCAAAGGCCATCTCTAGTCCAGCGCCAGCACAGAACAGCAACTGAAGGGGGGCTGATTGGGAAAGATTTGTGTTGGCAAAGAGTTTGTTGCAGTAAGTAATCTGAGTTCTCTCGTGGGTTGCTTAGTCAGCTCAGGTCTGTTAACCATGCTGTTTGCCACCTCAGAGAGGTCGTGTGGTGCAGTGGACAAAGTGTCTGCAGAGCCAGAAAGAGCCAGGTTCAAGTCCAGCCTCTGATGCATCCTGGCTGGCAGAGCCACTTTTTGGTGCTGGCCTGGCAGGATTGGAGTCGGGAAGGCCTGGGCCAGACACCACTTTAGACACACACTGTGGAACCCTGGGAGAGTCACTTGAAAGCTCTGTGCCTAAGTTTCCTCATATGTAAGTGGAGGGCTTGGACTTGGTGGTCCCTCTGAGGGGAGGATTGATCTGAACAACTACCTAAAAAGGCAAGTTACAAGGAAACTGCTGAGCTGCATTAGTAGAGGGATCGTCTTCATCTGGCGGGTCCCCATAGCAATGAGCTCACAGCCCCAGCCCCTCTCCTCTGTCCTATCTGTTACTTACATCCAACAGCTGTTTGGAGGAAAATAACAGAGAGAGAAATCATCTCTTTACCATTGCCTAATAAAGAGTTCTCAACCAAGTGTCCTGGTTTGGGTTGAGGAAATCTGGAGTCTTAGGCTCTTGGAAGTGCGTCTAGAAAGGTCTAAGAACTGCCTCATCCTACAGAGCTTATATTAAAGTCACAAATCAAAACTAGAACGTTTATTTGGCCGAAACAGAAAACAAGTCAGAGATACATCTGCGAGGTGAGATCCTAGGGGCTGATGACTATACAGGCCTATGACTTCCAGGTTGAGATGAGGGCCTTGCAAATCACAAAGACTCAAACAATAGGTATTTATAAGGACATATGGAATTCTTTATTTTAAAAATATATTTCAAAAATAGTTTTAAAAATTATTAGCCTCTTCTAACAGAATGGATGCTAGCATTCTCCTGTGGGCTTTTTTGTCTTCATCAACAACTAGTAATTTGGTGGGGGTTTTTGTTTTGAACTGAGGCCCAGTAAATTCATTTAAGCCTCAGGCCTAATTTAAGCTTGTTAAGAGCATGTCCCTGAAAATCTGGCAGGCCAGTCCAGAGACTCAGTAGCCGGGAGAAGGCCACTGTATCATCCACTGGGCTTTCCCAATGGCAGGCCATGGCTTCTTTCTATTTTTCACATCTAGTCAGAGCTTTCATCAGAAAGGGGAAGCACATCTCGGGCCCAGGCTCCCTCACACCAATGAGTGTCACATTTCCTGGATTCTTTTCTCAGCATTGGGTGACCTCCCCACAGTAGGTGCATTCCTGTGACTCAGGCCAGGAGGGAAAGTTCCCAGGTCATCGCCACTCCCTGCTACTCATAAGAGTACAAAAGACCATCTCAAGGATGGCTCAGGCTCCTGCCCTCCACTTACTTTCCTGGAATCAGACTCTGCCTCCTTCATTTTGTGAAGCTGTGTTTTGACCTCACAGTACTTTCTGGTTAAATAAGCCTCCTCCCTATTCTCTCTCCCTCTCTCTCTCTCTCTCTCTCTCTCTCTCTCTCTCTCTCTCTCTCTCTCTCTCTCTGTGCCTCCCTTGTAACAAACCAGAAAAAAAAAGATTTAAGTAACATAGCCAACTCACCTGAGAGTATATGCACTGTTCCACACCCATAACCCCCCTACCTTCCCAACAACAATAAAAAAGGCATGATTTCTCACCACTTTCCCAGGACCAGGCTTGTTTGTTATAATTCCGCAGCACTGTGCCTAAGTTTCCTCATCATTCTGCTGCCTTTTCCCCATCTGCATTGCTGTAGTTATTGGGTAAGTTGTTCTCCGGTTATAGCCCATATTCCCTTTTAGCCTCTATTGAGAGAAGGCATCTTGATAGAGTGAGGGCAGACTCTGCATTTAGAGTGAAAGGACCTGAGTTTGAATGTTGGCACTGTCACATACTACCTGTGGGCAGATTTTTGAGCCTCAGTTTCTACATCTGTACAATGAGGGGATTGGGCTAGAAGACCTCTAAGGCTCCCTTGGAATCTGTGTTTCTGCTCCCAAGGATAGGAATCTTCCTGTGTTTCTTTGAAGTCCTTGTAGCCACCGTGTTTATAGCACAAACAAAGATATTCCTTGGTACTTGTGTCTGTCCAGGCCCACATGCAAGAGGCATCGTGCCCCAAACAATTGCTCTGCCAGCATTTCAAATCACTGTTTGAGAGCTGGGCGCTGTGCCTTGTGCCAGGCATACAGATACAAAGAAGGAAACAATCCCCATGCTCACAGCAGGCAAAGCTTTGGGGTTGCATTTGGAGGACTAAGAGAGCATCGTCCCAATGCTGGCTCTGCCGTCTTTTTCCTGTGTGACTGTGGGCAAGTCATTGCACTTGTCAGATTCTTAGTTTTCTTTCTTAAAAATCAAGGAGGTTTGTCTGAAGGTCTCTAAGGTGAGTCCCTTCTACCTCTTGACCCTATGACCAGTTGAAGACCAGTTTGTCAGTCCATGTCCTGATCAATGGGCACCCACATTGTCCCTGGTGTTTGCCCCACACAAGATAAGAAGCTGATGTGGCCATTTGCTGGCTGGAGCTGCAGGGTTTTCTTCATGTTTGAGTTAGACCAGATGGCTGCTGGGCCCATTCCAACTCCAATTCTGTGAGTCTGGGATCCATGGCCAATTTACTCCAAAGAAGGTTCCCTGCTCAGGTAGACTTTCATAGCAAAAGACTCTTTTTTATGGTAGAGAGTGACTTTTTTTTTCCTCAAGTCTTGAGATGAGAGGGAAGGGAGGAGCGTGTTTGTCAGTCAGTCAACCTGTCAGCCAATCAACATTATTCAGCATCTACTATGTCCCGGGCATGTGTTAAGCACCAGTGATACAAACATGAAAAGGAAAGACTGTCTATTGGACCCACACTCTTGTTTTACAGATGAGGAAACAGAGGCTCCAGATGGCCGGCCCTAAAGTCACACAGGTCCAAAAGATAGAACTGAAACTTGAACCCAGATCCAGTGCTCTTCTATGGTATGGCTCCAACTTCCCCTCTGGCTCTAAATATAAGCTGTGATAGCTTTAATCTCGGGGGGAGCTTTGTCTCTTCCTCTGCAGCTAGCACCATGCCCTGCATGCAGTAGGTGACTAATAAATGTTTATTGAATTTTGTTGTAATTAATGGGCTGATATAAAGGTACTGGTTGATTGACTTATGCAGCTGTATGGTTCCCCCATATACTGGCCTCTCTCTCATGTATGGAAGTGCCCAGAGCAAATTGAAGGATAGCCTGGGGAAGTAGAAGGAGCCCTGGGTTGGAAGCTGGGGCCTAGGGTTTCAGTTTTAGTTCTGCTACTCAATACTTCTCTGATGTCCAGCAAATTACTTAACTTCCCTGGGCCTCAGTTTCCTCATCTGTTTAATTCAATGTGCTCTAAAGCCTCTGCCATCTTTCTCATGATGCTCTCCCAAGTCTCTGAAGCAACGGACTGCCCAGATCATACCTCAGACTGACCAATCAGGATGGACAACCTCACACTGGAAGGGAGGCTAGCTTGCAGTCTCATTGTCTTGTTCCTTTCCCTAGTTCTCCTTCCCGTACTTCTGTGGTTTTTCCTTCCCAGAGCCCTCTTCTCTTCCTCTCCTCTGGCTGCCCAATTTACCGGCTAGAAATAAGTCCCAGATGGCTTCATCTTTCTGTGAATTGGATGGAGAACATACTCCTCCAGCCCACCATGTTCTTCTGTGCACTTAAGCCCCAGGAATTTCATTTCCCAGAAGCCCATGGAAGCTGGTAATGCCGAGAGCTCAGCTCACAGATCATCTTACGTAGACAGGTATGTTCACCTGGCTCCCATGGGCCTGGGAGATTATCTTCTGAGCAATTTCTCCTGGGAAGGAGAAAATAAAACCCCACAAAGGTGGCTCTGCCTCTGGATACCTGATAAGGATTCAGGAAGCCAGAATAGAAAATAAAACCCCAACCAAGCCTCTGTTATTCAGCTTTCAAAATGTCTCCCTGCTATTGAGAACACAACAATGCCAGCATTAGGAGCCCAGCACACAGACCAGAGAAATGCCCTGCAGTTGGCAGTGACACTCTGGGGACAATCCAGGTGCTTTTGTCCTGATTCAAAAGTCCTAACTGAAACCCAAGAAGTTGTTTTGGAAATGAAAATCTGAGGAAAAAAACCAACCCAGAGACAATCAGCTGTTTGTTACCCCCAAAGGACCAAGTGGCAGATGTGGAAAGAAGCCCTTAGTCAGAGCAGACGGGCTGGGACATGGGAGTGAGTCCCAAGAGTCAGGAGAAAATGGTGCTGTCTGTACTTAAGCCACCCCTGCTCAGGGAGGCTGCACATGGTGAGTGAGTGAACATTGGAGGCCGAGACATCAGTGCTCACTGACCCAGCCAGGTCAGTGAGAGACCTGTCCCGGGACTGCTCAGCAAAGGTACTTACTTACTAAGGGCTGCCAGTGTTCCAGGCACAGGGCTAAGGACTGTGGGTGTGCAGGTACGTCCCTGCGCTGGGAGCGTTTGCCCAGACCCATGATTTCATTGCGCCAAAGTGTACCGGCACCTCCTCTGCACCTTACTGTCTGAGAGAATTGTCTGGGGCCCTGTGTGAGGTAGAA
Organism: Gymnobelideus leadbeateri; assembly: GCA_011680675.1. NCBI lineage: Eukaryota > Metazoa > Chordata > Mammalia > Diprotodontia > Petauridae > Gymnobelideus > Gymnobelideus leadbeateri. The sequence goes on from WOXC01009473.1 coordinate 498,266, forward strand.
CAAGCTATAGCTAGCCATGGAATGCACCTGTGTTCCCTTGTCAAGCCCCTGTAGACCCTGCCCTCTGGAACAGCTCATCTGGAAAGCACCATAATCCCGATGAGATGTCACATTTGAAGGGTGAATTTATAAACAAGAGCAGGTCCAGTTTCCCCTATTAATGGAGGTGAGGGGAGGAAAAGCCTGCTCAAGGAAACTGGGTGTGGAACCCTTTGGGAGAGGAGCTGGTTTGGAATCCCAGTTGTGGATCAAAGCTCAGTCCTGATACTTGCTGCCTGTGTGACCTTAGACGAGTCATTCCCCTTACAAATGAGTTTCTTCATTTGTAAAATGAGGGGAATAAACCCCTAAGATCCTCCCAGCTCCAGCTCAATGATCCCATGACCTCTATGGGTTGAGACCCAGTTTCCTTGTCTGTAAAATCAAAGGATTAGGTGAGGTGACCTCTAAGGTCTTGTCTGGCTGTGGCTCTGTGATCCAGCCAGGCCCCAGCATTCTAGGGGCTGCCCAAGGATGCTCTGACTGCCTTGCCTCACCATCAAGCCCATGGGCCCTTGGATGGAGCATTCTGGGCTGGGCAGGGGACCACAGCCCCCTCAGCTAGGAGACGGCATCCAAAGGCTTTTCCCGGGCTTGCTAAAGCATGTCATAGGAATCCAAAGGCAACAGGAAATCTTAAGCCTGGGAATAAACTCTGTAAATGCATTGGGCTTTTGTCCCCACCCCAACATCATCTCTGGACTCTCTCAATATTCCACCCAATAGAAATGTGGGGGAAGAGGGGGCAGGGTCTCTTAAACAGCTCTCTCCATCTGTTTATTCGATAAGAGCCTTCCTGGGCCCAGTGAGGCTGCACATTCTTCTTATCAAATTGGCCATTTGCTGTTGACTCAGATCTCTGGATGGGGGAAGGAGAGAGAGAGCTCAGCTCCAGGGAGGGATCCTTCTTCTAGGATGTTTCCCTTCAGGAGCTAAAGAGGATTGCCTGAATGAAGACTGTCATCCATCACGGCCCAGGAGCCCAGGGTACTCCAGATGGGCTCCTCGGTCTCACACATGACCTGTCTGCTTCCATCCCCAGCTTACGACAGCCAGTTCTGGCCAGGCAAGGAAGGACTGCTCATACCAAGGATTAAGGCCAGCTAGCTTAATGGCATTAGTGCTCACTAGGAAAGCCTTCTTGATAATCCTTCATGAATGTGACTGGCCAACTCTGAGGATAATGTGGTCTGAGAAAAGCTTTTAATGTGCAGGAACCAAAACTCTTTATCAACAAAGACAAGAAGAAGGAGGAATTAAGGCCCCAAACTCAGGCTCTGGGGCCAAAGGCATCATCTGCTCACCTCATTAAGCTCCCAGAGGAGAAGGCTCTGGCCCCTCTGGGTTTCTGCAGGGCCTCTCCATTAAGTGCTGGTAGAATCCCCATGATGGGAGATCTGGGAGGCCAGTGTGGCCCACCCAGGCCTGGAACCTACTTCTGGCCTCTGACCCATTGACACTCACTCCCGCCTGGGGGGGGGGAGGGGCTGGCGAGGATGGTTTTTCTCCAGGGTTCAGATGGTGGTGGGAAATCCAGAATGCCAGTTTGGCACCAACACTGATCCGCAAGGATAATCTCCAATGTTTTCCCTGAGAAAGGCCTTCTGCTCCTGCTTCTGAGTCAGCAAGTTGTAAGACCCCAGCAGTACGGGTGGGACCCTATTCATGGGCTTCCAGCATCACTGAATATTGGCTTAGAACCTGGGACTGGAGGGAGGCCTAGGAGGTCACTAGTTACAGAGGCAGCCGTTTAGGAGGTCATTAGGTGAGTTCAAATCCAGCATCAGGCACTTCCTGGCTGTGTGAGCCTGGCAAGGTCACCAAACTCTCAGTTTCCTCATTTGTAAGATGGGGATGGTCATAGTACCTGCCTCCCAGGACTCCTGTGAGGACCAGCCCAGACACTCTGAAATCCTCTGTGAGCCCTAAAATATCTACTGTTAGGGTCACTGACTCAGAGCTGGAAGAGTCCTGACTAGTCACTGAGCCCAGCCCTTCATTTTACAGGTGAGGAAACTGAGACCAGGGAGAGGAAGTAATTTACTGAGGCCACATACATAGTAAATGGCAGAGCCAGGATTTGAATTCAGATCTTGTGAGTTCAGATTTAGCATTCTATTCAGCAAAAGGCTGTGTGTGTGTGTGTGTGTGTAGTTTCTATGCATTTCTGTACACTGTGTTGGCAGTGAGGATTGAAACAAGGAGTCCCCTGGAATAACCTTTGCCAAATCAAGAATAAGGCAAATGTGGGATCTAAAGAAACAGGATGGTATAATAGCAGGGACCCTGACTTTGGAGTCTAATGCCCTGAATTCAAATGCCACCTCTGCCCTTTACTGCCCGTGTGATCTCAGGCAAATCCCTTGCCTTCTGTGTCCTTCAGGGTTTTTTCATCTCTTAAATGCAGTTATTGGATTAGACTCTATGTCCCTTCTGGTTCTAAAACTCTGTTTGTCTCCTGTAACTGGGAGTTACCTTTGGGGGGGCATGGGAAAGGAGTTTGTTGCACTCTAGATAAAGGTAGCAGTTGAAGTGACTTTTACCCCTCAGGATTCACTCTGGGGCAGTTTCAGTTGTTGGGGCATTTTTTCCTGATTTTGACTTACAAAGTCTCCCCTCCCTGACTTCACCTGCCCTCCATTGCTCCTGGTTCTGCCCTCCAGGGCCAAGTAGAGAAGCCTTTTTCCACTCACAGCCCTTCAAATCCTTGAAGATGCTCACCCCTCCTGTCTTTTCTCCCTCCTCAAGGGCGCTCGTTCCTTTACCATCTGGATAAGTGACATTTGTGTGGCTTGATCTGGAGGCCTTATGAGAGCCCCAGTCACTGCTGAGAGGAGCTGCCCAGCAGGGTCAAGAAATGCCTGGGCTTGAGCTAGCTTGGCTGCCATGATGGGCAGGGGTTCAGGAGTCTTGGAGAAAGCAGCTGGAATCATAGCACCCGGAGGGTGGGGGGAAGTGGACCCTCCTTCAATGGCGGTTTGACAGTAGATGCTGGGTGGCCACTCGGAAGGAATGCTTTAGGTTTAACTAGGTGCTTCTGAGGTCCTTTGTAGCTTAGAGATTCTGGGATTCCACATCCAGCCATGGACCAGCAAGCAAACCCTCCCAGAAATTCAACATCTCCCTTTTGGCCACATGGTGACACCTAATACTAATTACTGGGATTTTTATCAGCAGACATAATTCAAATTGGCTCAACACAGGTGTATTGAGTGCTTGCCCTGTGTCCTGCCCTGGGCTAAATGCTGGGGATGAAAAAAGAGGCACAAGGGAGTCCCTGCCAGACTACTGCCTAATAATGGACTGTGTGAGTCACCACTTGCCTCAGAGATTTAGTGGCTGTGTGGCCTTGGGCAAGTCTTCAGTCCCTCTCAGCCTTCATTTCCTCCTCTGTGAAATGGGTTTAATAGTAATGCCCGGGGGGGGGGGCGCAGAGCCAAGATGGAGGAGTAGAAACAGCACTGCCAAGGTGCTCCCCCACACACAACTTCCAAACGATGTCAAAGGTGGACTCTGAACAACTTCTGGAGCTCCAGTATCCATAGAACAACACAGAGAAGCTAACCTCCCACTGAGGACAGCCGAGCAGCATTGCAGGGAACAGCTAGCGCAGCACTGTGGAAGCAGAAAGCGCAGCACTCTGGAAGCGGCCATCACAACACTCTGGGAGCTGAGCCCTGGCCCCCGTGAGCCACGGTTTTAGCCCCAGGGTGGCCAGGCCAGCAGCCAGCTGGAGGGACCCCAGAACACCTGAAGCTGTGGTGATTCCAGAATTATCAACACAGATATGCCTAGGACAAAGTGAGAGGTTAGTGTCCTATGGACTTTGGGACCAGTATTTGGGGAACGTGTCGGCTTCTTCCCCTGGGGCAAGAAGCAACTGAGGAGTCACAGCACAGAAGCTATTTTGCAGCTTCAGTGGCAGCTTCAGCTCCTGGTCTGCGAACTGTGGGGAGATCCAGCAATCAGTCTTGGGGGGTAATCTCTCTTGCTTTAACCTCCCTGGATCTGGATTGTGGTCTGGGGGGGAGGTCTGGGGTGGGTATCCAACTTGTCAGAGCATGTGGAGGCTTTACAGAGGCCACCCAACTCCGGAAGTTGTGAAGACCCCAATGTTCAGTACAGAAGCTCCCCTGTCTGGTGTCAGAGTCCTACTGTAGCAACAAGCCCCCAAATCAAGTAATTAAGTGGAAACATGCCTAGGCAAAGGAAACAAAATAAGCAGAAAAATGCAACATTAGACTCCTATTTTGGGGGCAAAGAGGATCGAAGCATGGAACAGGAGGAAGTCTGTGAGGTCAGAACACCTGCACCCAAAGCCCCAAATGAAAATATGAGTGGATTACAGGCCATAGAGGACCTTAAGAAGGATTTTTTTTTTCAAGTAAGCCAGTTGTTTATTCTCATTGTTAATGTATTACTTAGAACGTTCCAGTAAATATGCTCAGGGTTGCACATACATGAAGGAACAAGGAAGAGGTTCAAATAAACAGGAAGCATGATCCCCAATTTCTTCTATTTCTTCCACTCTTTCTTGTCATAGTCCCACTTGGCAGAGAACCCCTGGATGGGGCTAACCTTCATATCCAGCATTCTCTGGGTCTGCATAGCCACCCAGTCTTCAGAAAAGGTATGTGGGATGGGACCATAAACATAGCGCTTCTCCCAGATGATAATTAAAGCGCTAAAGCCAATGAAGAACATCGCAGCTCCAACAACAGTCTTCCATTCATTTGAGGGTTGGTTCATTTTAGCAAAGGTCTCATTGAATTTGATATGATACAACTGGACTTTCTCTTCAGAAGACAGTTTACTCCAGGGCTGCTTTTCCTTTTCTTTTAAGGCCTTCTGGCTGGAAGAGAGGTTCCTGACGTGGGCCACATCCGGCAGGGGGTAATCACGGCGATCAACATAACTTGGAAGACTATAATCTTCAGTCTTCACCACACCTGCATGTGCCCGAACACAGGCAGAGGTGGAAATAGCCCTCCTGCCAACAAGGCCAAACACCCTGGTAGCCAACATTCTGCCTCCGCCACCTCTCACCGCCGCCCTCTACCTTTAAGAAGGATTTTAAAAACCAAATAAGAGAAGTGGAGGAAAAATTGGGAAGAGAAATGAGAAGGATGCAGGAAAAGTATGAAATGAGAGTCAACAGCCTGACTGAGGAAAATAACACCTTGAAAAATAGACTAACTTAAATGTCAAAGGAGGCTCAAAAAGCCAATGAGGAGAAGAATGCCTTAAAAAGCCAACTTTGCCAGATGGAAAAAGAATCTCAAAAGCCCACTGAGGAGATTCATTCCTTCAGAGTTAGACTGGAGCAAATGGAAGCTAGTGACTTTAGGAGAAATCAAGATGCTGTTAAACATATCCAAACAAATGAAAGAATAGAAGGCAATGTGAAATATCTCATGGGAAAAACCACTGACCTGGAAGATAGATCCAAGAGAGATAATTTAAGAATTATTGGACTACCTGAAAGCCATGATCAAAGAAAGAACCTAGAAATCATCCTTCAAGGAATTCTCAAGGAAAATTGTCCTGATGTTTTAGACCCAGAGGGGGAAATAGAGGTTGAAAGAATCCACTGATCTCCTCCTGAAAAAGATCCCCAAAAGAAAACTCCCAGGAATATTATAGCCAGGTTCCAGAATTCCCAGATCAAGGAGAAAATACTACAAGCAGCCAGGAAGAAACAATTTCAATATTGTGGAAACACAATCAGAATAGCCCAGGACCTGGCAGCTTCTACACTGAGGGATTTAAGGGCATGGAATATGATATTCCAGAGGTCAAAAGATGTGGGATTAAAACCAAGAATCACCTATGCAGCAAAACTGAGTATCTTGTTTCAGGGGAAAATATGGTCATTCAGTGGAATAGAGGACTTTCAAGCATTCTTGAGGAAAAAACCAGAGTTGAATAGAAAATTTGACATTCAGACACAAGAAGCAAGAGATGTTTGAGAAGGTAATCAGGGAAAAGAAATCAAAAGGAACTTATCAGATTTGAACTATCTACATTCCTACATCGAAAAACAATATGATGAAACCTTTCTTGTTATGAAAATAATTGAAGAAGGGTATATGGGTGTATATATGTTTACAGGTATACATGGATAGAGGGCACAGGTTGAATTTGGTGGGAAGGGATGATACTTAAGGGGTGAAGTTAAGAGGTGAGAGAGGAAAGTGGCAAGAGGAGATGGGGAGAGACAGGGTAGGGTAAACTATCTCATGTAGAAGAAGCAAGGGGAAGTGGCTGCAGGGGAGGGGAAGAATAGGAAAGCAAAAAGGCAAAACCATATTCTCATTGAATTTGTCTCAGGGAGAGAATGACATGCATATTAAATGGGATATCTCACCCTGCAGGAAAGTAGGGGTAAGGGGGATGAGAAGGGGGATGATGGAGGGGAGGGTATTCTGGGGGGAGGGGAGGTTGGAAGTACCCACTTTTGAAGAGGGACAGGATCAAAGTATGGAATGGACCAGGTGGGGGGTGGGATGGGTGGGAGGGAAATATAAGCAGTCTTTTACAATATATCTACTATGGTAATGTTTTGCATAGCTATACTTGTACAACACATACTGAATTGCTTATCTTCCCAGAGGAAGTGGGTGACAAGGGAGGAAGGGAATGGATCTGAAATCCAAATTTTTAAAATTAAATGTTTCAAATGAATATAAATACTATTATTAATACAATTTTGCATGTAATTGGGATATAAGATGTGCAGGCACTGGGGCACAGAGATTCACCTTGCCCTAATGGCAAAGTAGGAAGGGGGTAGGGGAGAAGATATGGGATAGAGCAGATTGGATGAGGGGATATCTTGTGGGACTGCTATTCTGGGGTGGTGGGTAGGAGAAAAATGCGGAAAAATTGTAAATTTTTTTTGTAAATTGTAAATTCCACCTATAATCTGGTGGAAATGAATGATGTAAACCAGAAGTTAATAAAGCATTTGTTAAAATTAAAAAAAATAGTAATGCCTGCCTCCAAGGGTTGTTGTAAGGATCAAATCAAATGAGGTGATGTATGTACACTTTTGTGTGACTGTCTGGAGCCAGAAAGAGGAAATTACCTGCCCAAGGCCCTGTACATAGTAAGGGGCAGAATTGATTATGGGGTTGGTTAGACTTTGGTCAGCCAGCATTGCCTCCAGTCCTCAAGTGACCTTCTCAGACACAGGCCCATCTCTGACCAGAGTTCCAGAGGTCTCTTGGATGGTCGGACAGCTGACCTCTGGAAAGCACCCCAGAGCAGAGGGGAGGTCAGCTCATTCTGCTGCTGGCCTTATTGACCCATAGCAATGGCCCAGGGATCCCCAAGGGGAGCTTAAAAGTCTTCTGAACAAATTCTTTCTTTTAGAGAGAGTTTGGCTGAGAGCTGAGGGTGAGCCAGGACCACTCAGCTGTTGAATGAGATGCTGGGAGCTGTCCAAGCCATGAAGACGTAAAACAAAGACATCTTGTCAGCTGCCTCAGGGGTCATGGCAGGGAAAGCACTTTGTAACTTCAAGTCAACTTTATGTGTTATGCCAAAGTGCCTGCAGACTTTTGGGATGCTCTGTGTGTAGACCTGTATCTAGAAACATCAGAGCCAGGTGGAAAGAGGCCTGAGCTTGGAGTCATGGGGCCGAGTTCAAATCCTGGCTTTGCAGTGTGATGTTGGAGAAATCATTTCCTTTCTCCCTTTCCTCATATGTAAAATGAAGCTGCCTCCAAGGACCCACCTTGGGTGTAGGATTCGGTATTTTTGTTAGTCTGGAAGGTCTTGCTAAGCTGGGCAGGAGATCAGTAAGCATTTATTAAGCACCCACTGGGTGTCAGACAGTCTCCAATATGGTAGAAAAGTGAAATGCCTGTCAAACATTAGGAGAACAAACAAGGGAAGAATCACTGTTAGGGAGACGGCTTCCCCCAGGTGGTGGCATTGATTGAGCCCTTGAAGAATGCCAAGATCACAGTATGGGTTGTACTTATAAAGCTCTGTGATGGCTATAGGCCCTGAAACCACTAACGCTGTCTGAATTTTACAATAGCCTGTGTGACAGGGAATGCAGGCATTATGCCCAATGTATAAATGGGGAGACTGAGGCTGAGAGTGAGTCTGTTACTTGACCAAGGCCACATCACTAAGGTTTTGTGGAACCAGGACCTAAATGCAGCAGTTCTGACTCCAAGCTTTGCATCTCTTCTCAGGGCAGGGCTGGGGACTAAATCTGGTTTCACTGACATATGAAACTCCCAGGTGAGGGATGCCCTTCTACCAGCACAGATCAGCAGCCAGTCTGCATCTTACAGACTTCAAGGATTCCCTCTGATGCCTAGAGGTTGTGAGCTGCTGGGCTGTGTGGCCAGCATGGGTCAGAGGTGGGAGGTGAGCCCCTGTCCTCCTGGCTTCACCCTTGCCTCTCATCCATGACTCCAGGGTGTAGTTCAAAAGTCTGTGACTTCAGTGAGGAGAACAGGCAGAGATGCTGGAGACCTTTTCCTTCACATTCTTCCCTCCTCAGGCCTCCCATGGAAACCTGAAAGAGATGAGCAGAGTTGTCATGAAAACACAAACAGAAACTGGGCCAGGCTATCTGGTGTCCAGCTGGGAGACGCCCAGACTTCTGCATGGCCTCGTCTTATGGGAAAACACAGGTGGTATTTGCTCATTCTGAGCTAATGTGCAGGATCAGACTCTGGGAGGGAGGAGAGGGAGGCCAGGGCAGGGCAGGGCATGGAAGAGGTCATACATCTTAGGACTTGGAGTCCATTGAGGGGGCAGAGAGGTCTAAGGGAGGAGAATGGAGCCTCTCCCTACGTGACATCATCCCACCTTCCCTATGGAAAGGACTTGGAGCCCATTTAGGGGGCAGGGGAGGTCTAAGGGAGAAGAGTGGAGCCTCTCCCTACATGATGTCACCCCAACTGCCCTAGGAGGAAGGGAAATACCCACAGAGGGATGGCACCACCACAGGACTCGAGTGGGTGATGGCACAAGGCTCAGGATGCTGGAGCAGCCAGCCTAGGCATAGGCATCTTCATGCTCCTCCTTGGCAAAGGTCCAATTTAATGCTTGTAGGACTCTGACTTTATCCACTCCCCTCTCCTTTAGTTAGAGACATCAAAACACAGATGCCCCAGCATTTTCTGGCTTAAATGGCAAGAAACAGGCTAGGATGTCTTGGAATATTGCTACCATCTAGGTTAGCTAAGCCTAAACAGTTCTATTCTGAGTTCTCTCTGCTGGGCTCTCCAAGCTGTCTGAATTTTCCCAACATTCTAGGCATTTGTCCCTCACACACTGCAATCCAGAAGGAAGCATTGAAGAGTGGGGAGCCCCTGGCTGCCAATTCTGCCTAACTTTGAGCAAGTCGCTGAACTACTGTGACTTTCAGCTCCTTCAACTCTAAAGTGAGGGGCTGGATTCATACCTTCTTCAAGAACCAAGGACAGCAACCAACCAACCGTTCCTTCTCTAAAACTGTGATCCAGTGTCTCTAGGGATGCAAGGATAAAACCTGCTGCCTACCTGATGGACCAGAAGTGCAGAATGAGACCCCCATTTCAGACATGACCAAGTGTGCATTTGTGTTGCTTAACTTTGTGTGTGTCTTACAATTAACCAAGTGTTTATTAAACACCCACTAGATGCCAGGCTCTGTGCTGGGCTGGGGTTGGGAGGACTAGGTACAAAGACAAAAGTGAAACATTCTCTGCCCCCAAGGAACTTGAATTCCACTGGGTCAGTACCACATCAACTGATAAGTCAACAAACATTTGTTAAGCATCTTCTATATGCAAACCGCTGTACTAGGTCCTAGGGATCAAAAAAAATAGATAAAACAATCCCTAGTGATTTTCAAAAAGGGTTTTTTTTTGGTAAAAGAAACAAAAAGATGATTAGTGATGATGATGAAAGAGAAAAAGGAGAAGGAGGAAGAGGAGAAGGAGGAAGAGGAGAAGGTGAAAGAGAAGGGGATGGAAAAAAGAGAAAAGGAAAAGGAAAAATAGGACTAGGAAAAGAAGGAAAAGCAGATAAAGAGGGAAAAGAAAGAGGAGAAGGAGGAAGAGAATGAGAAGATGGGAATGAAGGAGGAGGAAGAGAAGAACAAAGAGGTGGAGAAGCAGGAGAAGGAGAAAGTAGAGAGGGCCATTGAAGCATTTTGTGAAATGCACAAAAGAGAGACGAAGCAAGCACAGATGGGCAGGACAGCTTTGAAAAGAATGAGCTTATGATGTGCTTTCAGCAATACAAGCAGCACTTAGCAGGAATTCACAGTTTCACACACAGTTCTTTTTTCTCTTCTTCTTTGTACATGGAGATATTCATGTTTGTTGGTAGTTGTTGAATTAAAACTATAAAACATATATAGAATCTTTCCATCAGTATTTTGGTATATTTGTGTGGAAACTTTCTGTGTTTGTCTTCTTTGGGGTATAAATTGTGGGTCTCTCTCTCCCTAGACAAAGAGTATGAATTCCCAGAAGTACTAAACTGGATAGAGTCAGTCGATGGGTCAATCAAGAAGCGTTTACCAGGTACATACTATGGGCCAAGCACTATGGAAGGTACTAGAGATGCAAATACCAGTGGGAGTCAGTCTTTTCCCTCAAGGAGCTCAGGTTCTAGTCTTGTCTTTGGTAAAATGGCTGCACGACATTGGGTGAGTCTTTTCACCAGCCTAGTCTCCAGTTTTCTCAGCTGTGAAAAGAAAGGCATCGAATGAGATCATCTGACAGTCCCTTCCCAACATCCCAGGACTCCAAGGCACCTCTTCCAGCCCAAGGAGCATTTGGAGCTGTGAGAGCTTCGACATAGGAAGACATCAGAAGCATGGAGGCATGAGAGCCAGACGTTGCCAATGGCACTGTTAGTGAAAGAAAGAAAGGCAATATCTAGCTACAAATGACAACCCTCGAGAAAGTGGGGGGGTGCATGAGATTTGAGAAAAAAGGACATGATCTAATCTGAGACAGTTCTCGTTTTTCTAAGTTTACCCCCCTCATTTAACAATGAGAAAACTCAAATCCTACCCCAAGTGAAGCTCAATTGTTAGTGCCCCACCCCCCACTCTACAATTCCTTGGATGCTTGTTTTGTTTATATCTCTTAGTTATTAATTGATTAATACAGTTGATACTCCCAGCAGGATATCATCTCCTTTAGGGCAGGGACTGATTTTCTTTGGCAGCTGTGTCTCTAGCACCTAGAACCCAGTCTGGAACATGGTGGTCTCTTAATAAATACTTGCAGACACAGCAAGGTCAAAGCAGAGGGAGGACCTAGGGCATAAGTCTTTGGATATTGGTCCAGTGCAAGCCAGTTTCTTTTTGTGTAATTAAAAAATATGCACTTTACAATGATCAAGAAAATCAAGTATTTCAATACACAAAGAAGATGCCATGAAGAAAGAAGAAACTGTGAGCTTTGTTGTGTGTGTGTGTGATTTGACAAGGTGACAGCTCTCTCCACCACCCCACATCACTCTCTTTTTCTGTGGTCAGTGCCAAGTTTGCAAACACAGAATGTACTGACTAGTAAAGCCAAGATTTATATTCAAAACTCTCCTGACCTCTGGCTCCTTACAGTAAGTTGCTTTCGATTCCTGTCTGCTAGGAAGAATTTCCCAATCTCCGGTGTTCCTCAGTTCTGGCATTCCACCCAAGATAAGGCATTATCCTTGAGTATTGCTGTGAATTATTCCCAATGTGACAGGGAAGCTGGAAAATTAAGGTGATGATAAAATGCTTGACATCTTGGGGTTGCCCTGGAAGGAGCCAAACAAACCCAGCATGAACCATTTGCCCTGCTGGGCTATTGTGAGAGTTTCTTCTGTCTTCCTCCTCCAACGATAAGAGCTGTCAGGCTGTATTTTATCTTGTGTTATATGAATGCTCTCCAGAGGCATTGGTGCCCCAACCTGAATAGTGATGATAATATGGAGATATGGAGATCTCTTTCCTCACACACATGCTAATCTTTTCCTCCAGGTATGAATATTGGGGTAACACTCTTTTATCTCCACTGACAGTCCGAAGGAGCTGGATAACATTCCTTGTCTCAGTTGAAAGATGGTTCTTCCCAACAAGACCAGTTCCCAAGGTCTTCCCAGGCTGGGAGGGCAACCTTCAGGTGGATGGAAGATACCCTGATTGGCCCAGGCTGATGGGATGGACAAGATTTTGCCCACGGTCTATATTGGGCAGGGGCATGTGTCTGCCCTCCTTTGGTCCTAGATGCCTGATTATTGGCATCCAATTCAAGAAACATTTGTCATTCTCCTGTTAAGTGCAAAGCATTCAGTAGAGGTGTGCTGACTAGCAAAATGACCTTTTCCTAGAAATATAAAAACATCTAAAAATCATGGGATCATATCTCTAGATATTGATGGGAGCTTAGAGTTCATCTTATCTAACTCCCTCATTTTTTAAATAAGGAAACAGGCCTAGAGAGGTTCAATGACTTGTTTGTTATACAAGTGATAGAATCAGGATTTGAACCCAGGACCACAGACCCCAAGTCTGGGGCTTGTGCCATGGAAATCTGAACAAACCAAACAATCAAGAAGCATTATTAAGTGCCTAAAATGTCCAGAATGGCCCTGCATCCCCTCTACCCAAGATATACAAACAATGGGACAGTTGTGATACCATCCTGGCATGTAATCTCTTGAAGAGAAAGATGTCTCAGTGTGATGGAATGTAACCAGTGGTAAACATGGAGTCAGAAGAGATCTAAGCTTATGTGTGAGCAGGGCAGATGCTCCCCCTCTCTGGGACCTACTCTCCTCATTCGTGAAATAAGGGACATAATACTTGTGGTTACTGCATCCCTGGTTGGGTTGTGAGAGGCTCCAGTGCTGTAATCTTTGCCAATTGCTTGTTTACTGACTGATCAAGAGTGTTTTGCAAGCACTCGGGCATTATATAAATGTTGTGTCGTTAAAATATCGAATATCAGCACTGGTCTGTGGAATTTTAATTTTCTTTATGTTAAGTTTAGATGTGATTCTGAAAAGGATGGAACTGTAATAGAAAAGAAGAGGGTTCTTAGAGTCTGCTTACTGCCTCTCTGGAAATTTTCCATCGTTATCATTTTTAGTTTAAGAAGATTAGATAAGGATAAAGATAGCATGTTTATCAAATACAAATCAGCTCCGGTTTATGTGGAGATGAAAGTCCATTAACAAAGCACACACAGCAAATCAAAACAATATAAGGAGATCTGGAAACATCCTTGATGCTGGTTAGCTTTGGCCCAATGAGGCAGGGGAGAGAGGAGGAAGTGGAGAATGGACAACTTCACCAGGCTCCAGGTGCCTTCAGGCAAACAGCAACTCCTGTACAGGTAGATCACTTCTTAAACAGGTGAGGAAACCAGATAGATCTCCAGCTGTTCATATGTGAGGAACCATTGCTTCATACCCTTGATAGGCTAACCACTGGTGCCCATGTTCACACCCTCGGTACCCTCCCTTTCTAAGGGCCTCAAAATTTCCCAAGCTTCCTAGTCATAGGGCTCTCAAAATTCCTGTTTTCCCTTCCAAATAGAAGAACAATACTTTTCCACTGGGGAAGGCTACACTTTCTCATCTGCTCCTGCTTCTGATGAAATGGTGTCACAATCTGTATTCCATTACATTAAGCCACTTGTACAGCTCTTGTCTAGTGTCAGGGTCAGCAGCAGACAGGACTCTCTTACTGATCTTACAGTTGTAGGTGGTCTCAAAGTCCCAGAGATAAACCAGATCGAAAGTGAAAATTGTTTTGTGATCCCTAAGAAGGCAGCTCAATTAGGGTGAGTGTCTAATTCTTCATTCCTTCAGGGCCCCCTCCAAGCTGGTTGGCCTCCATCATCATGAATCACCATGACAACAGGCCACGTATCCACCAAGCCCTCTCTCTTTGACTTGTTTTGATGATTGTTGTCTCCTCCTCCTGAGCTGTGGCTGTGATGCCCCAGAGAGCCAACCCACCACCATTCCAAAGTTGTGAAGCAATGTTTTATGAGGAACACAAAGAGGAATGGTTGTCTCAAAACTCTGAAAAAAAGTATTTATTTTTAAGATTAAAAACTATTTTCGAGCTATAAATTCTCTCCTTCCCTCTCATCCCTTCCTCACTCACTAAGAAGGCAAGCAACATGACATCAATTATACATGTAAAATCATGCAAACCTTATTTCCATAATAACTATATTTCCACAGTAACTATGTAATGCCAATAAACAAGGAAATAGAAAGAAAACTCTACTTCAATTGGTACCCAGCTCATCAGCTCTCTTTCTGGAGGTGGGCAGCGTTTTTTCATCATGAGTCCTTTGGAGTTTTTTTTTTTTTTTTAAAGCAATTGGGGTTAAGTAACTTGCTCAAGGTTACATGGCTAGTCATTATTTATGTGTGGGTGCTCATTTTCTGAGGCCGGATCTGATCTCGGGTCATCCCAACTCCGAGGCCGGCGCTCTTACTCACTGCGCCACCTAGCCGCCCCTTTAGGGCAATTGGGGTTAAGTAACTTGCCCAAGGTTACACGGCTAGGTTTTTTTGTTTGTGTGGATTAAGTGTCGGAGGCCGGCTCCGAACTCAGGTCCTTCTGACTCCAGGGCCGGCGCTCTATTCACTGTGCCACCTAGCCGCCCCTCCTTTGGAGTTTTAATGAAACACTATATTGATCAGAGTAGCCAAGTCTTTCTACAGGTGATCATTATTATAATATTCTGTTACTGTGTGCAATGATATGGTTCTGCTCACTTCACTTTGTATCAATTCATATAGGTCTTCTCATGTTTTTCTGAAGCCGTTCCCCCATCATTCCAAAAAATATTTTATTTTTTCCCAATTATATGCAAAAACAATTTTAAAGATTCATTTGAAAAAATGAAGTTCTAAATCCTCTCCCTCCCTCCCCTCCTTTAATCCCCTATCTTTGGAAAGGCAAACAATTTGATATAGGTTACATATGTGTAGTCACACAAAAGCTGTTTCCATATTAGTCATGTTGTAAAACAAAACAAAACAAAACAAACACACACACACACACACACACACACACAAACAAGCCCCAAGACAAATAGAGTAAAAAAAAGCATGCTTTGCTCCTCTTCCTCCTCCTCCTCCTCTTCCTCCTCCTCCTCCTCCTCCTCGTCCTCCTCCTTCTCCTCCTCCTCCACCTCCTCCTCCTCCTCCTTCTTCTCCTCCTCTTCCCCACCATCACCACCATCATCTTCCTCCTCCTCCTCCTCCTGCTCCTGCTCCTGCCGCTGCTGCTTCTCCCTCCGTTCCCGTGGAGCGGACCATCCTGGTGCCTCTTTTGTGAAGCGGCGGCTGAGGAGACCCCCGGACTCGCCATGGCCGACGAAAAGCCGAAGGAAGGAGTCAAGACTGAAAACAACGACCACATTAATTTGAAGGTGGCAGGGCAAGATGGTTCGGTGGTGCAGTTTAAGATTAAGAGGCACACACCACTTAGTAAACTAATGAAAGCCTATTGTGAACGACAGGGCTTGTCAATGAGGCAGATCAGATTCCGATTTGATGGGCAACCAATCAATGAAACAGACACACCTGCACAGTTGGAAATGGAGGATGAAGATACAATTGATGTATTCCAGCAGCAGACAGGAGGCGCTTACTAAAAAGAGAATCTACAACTCTGCTCCAGAACTGTGCTCCCAAGGAAAACAAGACATTCACAATTAGAAAACCAAGATTGGGTTCATCCACATCCTGACTACTGCAGTATAGTTTTCTCTCTTTGATTCCCTTCCCCATTCCTTTATTGTACATAAAGTAACTGGTGTATGTGCACAGGCATAATGCGTATTTTTTTTTTTTAACTAAATGGCCGATGGTATGTTTTGATCAACATCAAATGGAGATGGGGAGGGGAAAAAACAAACTGGTTCTGTGAAAACTATCCCTTTTCTCCATTAGTGGCATGCTCATTCAACTTTTATCTTTATATTCCAGTAAGTTATTTTGCTCTCACTGTTTAACAACAAAAAAAAACCCACAAAAAAAAAATCCTTGCATACCTTGTTTGATTGGATAATTTCAATGTTTTTCTTTTATCATTGTAAAACCGAGGACGATTTTATAACTTTTTTGTACGTAGCTGTTACATGTAGGGCAATCTCTGTCTCTCAGTAGGGATAAATTACTATAAAGAAATTGATCCTAGATAGTTTTCCCTTCAAGTCAAACATCTTGTTGTTTAAATAAACTTCTTGTTTAAAATAAAAAAAAAAAGCATGCTTTGATTTGCATTCAGATTCCATCAGTTCTTTCTCTGGAGGTGGAGAGCATTTTTCATCAGAGGTCCTTCAGAATTGTCTTGGATCATCGTATTACTGAGAACAGCTGTCAGTCATAGTTGATCATCACACAATGTTGCACTTACTGAGTATAACACTCTTCTGGTTCTGCTCTTTTCACTTTGTATCAGTTCATGTTAGTTTTCCCAGGTTTTTCTTAGAGAATCCTGTTCATCATTTCTTATAATCATAAAACACAACTTGTTCAGCTATTTCCCAATTGATGGACATGCTCTCGATTTTTAATTCTTTGTCACCGCAAAGAGAGTTGCTATAAGTGTTTTTGTACATGTGGGTCTCTTTCCTTTTTGTTTTTTAATCTTTTTGGGATACAGACCTACTAGTGGTATTGCTGGGTCAAAGGGTATGCATGATTTTGTAGCTTTGGGCATAGTTCCAAAGTGCTCTCCAGAATGGTTGAATCAGTTCACAACTCCACCAACAGTGCATTAGTGTCCAGTTTTCCCACAGCCTCTCCAACATTTGTCATTTTACTTTTCTGTCACATCAGCCAATCTGATAGGTGTAGGAAAGTACTTCAGAGTTGTTTGAATGTGCATTTCTCTCATCGGTAATGATTTAGAGTGTTTTTTTCCCATATGAGTATAGATAGCTTTGATTACTTCATTTGAAAACTGCCTGTTCATATCCTTTGGGCATTTATCAAAATAGGAATGGCTCTTGTTTTTATAAATTTGACTCAGTTCTCTATATATTTGAGAAATGAGGCCTTCATCAGAGAAACTTGCTTTTTATGTATCTCTTGAGTTTTGTATTTGAAAGTCAAGCTTTCAAAGCTCTGGTATTTTCCTCAGGAATGCTTGAAAGTTCTCTCTTCCATGGAATATCCATTTTTCTTGAGGGATTATACTTAGTTTTGCTGGGTAGGTGATTCTTGGTTATGATTCTAGCTCCTTTGCCTTCCAGAATATCCCATTTCAAGCCCTTAGATCCTTTGATGTAGAAACTGCTAAATCCTGACTGTGAAAGATGCTGGAAACACAAATAGAAAAGCAGAGATAGTCCCTGCTCTCATGGAGCTCACACTCTAAGAGGAGGAGATACACACAGAGGAGGTTTCACCTGCAGGAGACACAGAAAGGTTCCTTGGTCCTTAGGGCACAGCAGTAGGATAGATGGTAAGGTGTCTTCTTTGGCATCATGTCCATTGATAAAACCCATATTTATTTCTGATGTTGGGTCATTTGACAGTATGAAGGACTTTGGGAGTGAGAATTTATTTTCTGGGTCTTCAGCACCTGAGGATATAAGCACCTCCTAGGTTTTATCTTCACAAATATTGATGCTCCTGGACTAGGACCTTGGGGGGTTGGTCTGGTGACAGGATGGATGGTTTGCAGGTGGGGACACTGCTATCGCCAGAGCTCCTGGGTTTGCCTGCCTTTTGGTTGCCCTGGTTGTTATGGTGGTGGTACAGATGTCAGGCCCCATGGTGGTTGTGAGGGTTAGGCCAGAAGCAAGACCAGCGGTCTGTTGGGGGCAGTAGGAGGGATGCCTGGCTGTCTCCACCAGGGCTCAAGTGGAGATGTGTTTTAGGCGATGGCTGTGTCTCCCCCTGAGGATGCCAGTCTGTCCTCCCTTGGCCTCCAGGTGTCAATTGTCTTGCAGATGGTGTTGGTGGCCTCTTCTCCAGGGGGTCTTGTTCCCTTTATAATGAAAGCAAGGGCTCTGTCTACCTAAATCACAAGAGAAGCTTGTTGTCATTACATAAATGAGTGATTATTAGTCAAAATGAGATCCACTGGGAAGTCAGAATGGCTTGCTAATCCTTGCCTAGTTACAGAATTGCTTTCTTCCCCACTTCCCCACTCCCAGGATTTCACACTCCCCCCACCCCTTTGTCTTGCTTTGTATTTACTGATCTCTGTAGCTATCCTCCCAGGAGATGTAAGCTCCCTGAGGTAAGATGATGTTTCCCTTTTGTCTTTGTGAGTCCAGGGCCCTGGAACTCAGTAGTAATTAGCAATAAATAATTAAGTAATAAATAAAATAAAATAATTAAATAAGTTGTTGGTAAATAATTCATTAATTCATAAATTCCAATTTATAATTCATTCATTCATAAATAATTAGTTGATTGAATTGGGTTGAATAGACAAACCCTGCTCCTGGAGCAGGGTGTAAGTCGTTTGTGAGAACAAGGAAAGTTGGAACCATTGTTCCTCAGCCATGTTATCTTTTGTCCCTTCCTCTTTGCTCTTTTGAACCCTCCAGACTTTTCCATGCTCCCTCCTTTGGGCTCCTCCAACTAGAACAGCTTTTTTCCATTTCCCAACTGAAAGAGCAATGTAGGAAAAAGAGCTTCCTTCTGTTTTTCTGAGCTCCACCTAGCTGAGAAGTAAAACAAAACCAGGCCTTATTTTGGGCCAATCTTTGACAAGCCGCCATGCCTGGTTACCGAGAAAACCTTGATGGGTTGTCAAGAGTTCAGTGTCGAGTGAGGAGTCACTTTCTCTTCCCCAGGCTCAAATTCAAGAGAAGGAAAACATTTTCCCAATGAGGAACCAAAACAAGTTTGATTGTGCTTTAAATATTGTGATTGTAAGAATTTAGGATTAGAACTGGAAGGGTCTTAGACAGGAACTGGTGCAGCCCCTTTATCTGAGAAACGAGGAGACCCACAGAGAGGGAAGGGGTGTGCTCAAGGTCACAGAGGGAGTAAGCAGGCCAGTCTGGATTTAACATGGGGTCTTTGAAGGAGGCCTTAAGCAGGGAGCTGGGAGGCACGAAGACCTGGCTCACTGGTCTGATGTGGTCCTCTGTTCTCAAAGAGGACCAGAATGGAATCTTTATGTTGGATTCAAGGTACAGTGTGTAGTCTTTTTTGTTTTTGTTCAGTTGTTTCAGTCATGTCTGATTCTTTGTAACTTTTTTGGGTATTTTCCTTGGCAAAGATACTGGAGGGGTTTGCCATTTCTTCTTCTAGCTCATTTGACAGATGAGGAAATTGAGGCAGAAAAGGTGAAGTGACTTATTTACTTCATAGTGAATTACAGAATTGTAATTGTAAACCCCCTCAAAGGGTCACAGAGTAAGTGTCTGAGGACAGATTTGAACTCACCATGAGGAGCCTTCCTGACTCCAGGTCTGGTGCTCTAAGCACTGAATCATCTTGCTGCCCCAAGAGAAACTGAATGACTGTTCAAAATCACACAGGCAGTAAGAGATCTCATCAGGTTTCGAATGCCTGTCCTCTGATGGCTAGCTGTTCTGGAAGGAAATGGGAGTCAAGAGAGCTGGGTTTTAGTTCCACTCACTCACTTTACTCCCTCTCTGGTCCTCAGTTTCCCTTTCCGTAATAAGAAGGGTTGGACTAGATGACCTGTAAGGTTTCTTCTAGCTCTACCATTCATTCAATGCTCAAGCATTTATTAAGCACCTGCTATAGGGACAAAGGCCAAAGTCAGAGAATTCCTGCTCTCAGGGAGCATCTGTTCTTTGGGGGAGGGGCACATGTGCACACACTGGAATATATACAAATCCCGTTGTGGGACTCCGTGGTTTTAAGATGGCCTAGAGGCTTTTGCTGTTGATATTATGCATCCCCAAAGGATTACAAAGCTTACTCCATCTTGCAAGATGCTGAACTCAGATCATTCAGCAGTTAGAAGCCCCCTCTAGGAAAGCACATTATTTCTGGAGCCTCTGAATGATGAGGCATGGAACAAGACTCAGTGGGAGCAGATCATCGTCAGGGTCCCATGTTCTGGGCCTGTCAAGCACTCAGTGGATCAGGGTCATCCTTGCTGCTCCATCAATGGAAGCACACCAGGCTGAGGTTTAACCAAGGGTTCAAATTGCTGCTGTTCCTCCACTGTTCTTGAAGAGGATTGGTGACCTCAATGGGGTAGGGCTAGAGGATCTCAGATCTAGTCCTGGGAGGGACTACAGGGCCAGTCTGGCCTTACCTCACTTTGCAGTTGAGGAAACTGAGGCCCATGGAGGTTAAGTGGCCCGCCCTAGGTCATCTAGGTAGTAAATAATAGAGGTTGGATTTGAACTCAGTTCCTATGGCCCCAAATCTACCTCTTTCTGCTCTATAACTTTGCTTCTCTGCTCCCCGACACTGCAGAAGGCCTCAGGTTTAGTCACAAGCACGTAAGCAATAGAATCTACCCATGATCTCTTCAGGGGAGCTACCCAGCTATAGGAAAGCCCATCACTCAGAATTGCCAGACTTAGGAGCTGGGAAGAGGACGCAGAGGCCATCCAACCCAACTCCCACATGTTGCAGATGAGGGAGGCCCAGAAAAGCGATAGATTGATGACCCATCCAGCATCACACAGATATCAATAGCAGAGTTGGGCTTTGGGCCTGGGTTCACTGAAGCCGTATGATACCTTGCATTTCCACAACTGTTTACAGTCTGGTTCTATTGGGAGGAGGGAAAGGGGAGGGGGTCAGACAATGTAGGATAGTGGGTGAACTTTACCATCCTTTTTTTTTGGCCAAAAATGACATCCAGCAAACATGTGTTCTGCAGATGTAGCAAAGCCTCGGCATCAGTGGGCCCAGGCAGTGAGCCAGGTGACCCCAAATCCATATGTCTTTGGGCCTCCTAACTATTTCATTGATGACAATGGCAAGCAGTCTTTCAGCTACTCAAAAATGTGAATTTTTAAAGTGGCAAAACAAAAACCATATAAAATAAAACGGAAATATGAAGGCAATCTGAAATTGGGAGTGTGGATAGTGGGGCAGAGTGGATAGAGCGCCACTGTGGGGGTCAGAAAGACCTGGTTCAAGCTCCATTTCCCATAGGTCCTGGAGATGGAATGGGGAGATAAGCCTTCAGCCTCTCTGTGCCCACATACAGCTCTCTAAGGCTGGAGGGGACTGTGTTGGTAGAGTTTCCTAACTAGGAATTCCCTACAACAATGAAATCATAGGTCTAAATAATAATAATAATAATAATAATAATAATAACAACAATAATAATAATATGCAAAAGCAAGAGAAAAACATTTAATTAAGTTTTATTGTCTACAAATGCTACATGATAATTCACGGATCCATTTAGGGCAAGTCAGCGAGAATCCTAGGATAGAGGGGAGTAACTTTTGCATGAGAACTGGGGAGCACACTCAGACAAAAACATCAGTCTTTGTCTCTCAGCTGCAACGTCACCAAGTTCACAAAAGAGAGCAGGCTTTTGGAGAGCCAGAGCGACCCCCTAAATTGGTCAGAGTTTGGCTATGGAGCCAGAAATTTCAGGTGGTGAGGCCCCACTGGCCTCCTAACTCATGTGTGTGAGTTAATTAGGAAAAAAATGGTACAATTATCCAGCAGTTCATGCCCTGGGGTCAGGCCATCTGCAACTGGTCACATGCTTAGGAGCTAAGCAGTTCTTTTCTTCATAATGGGGTTTCTTGATTTCAAAAACTCTGCATCCATTTTTTTAAAGGACAAAATGTACATAGTAGTATAGTAGAGTGGTACTGACAAGATGCCCTGGTCAATTCTGAGATAGTTCTGGTTAGACCTTAGTGAGAGTGTGGCATTCAGTTCTTGGCACCAATGTTTTAGCAGGTAATTGGGATACCTTGGATAATGTCCAAAGGAGAGATGCCAGCATGGTGAAGGGCCTTAAGTCCTCATGGAGATCAGTAGAAAGAGTTGGGGATGATTGACTTGGAGAATGGAAGAATTAAGAGGGAAAAGATAGACATGTTCAAGTATTTGAGAATTTCCAAGTATGGGTGAATTTACAGTGAACCAAAAGGCGTTGTCTCTGAATGTGGTCAGTTTCTGGCCTTTGGCAGATATTGTAGGAGAAATCCCTATTTGTGGAAAGGGTTGGACAGAATGACTCCTTGGACCACTTGCAATATGGATTCTGCTATCTCAATAAAGAAACTTAGGGCACCTACTAGGTGATAGGCACCAAGAATACAAAAATAGTCCCTGACCTTATAGTCTATGGAGGGAGGATGACTTCGACACCTTGTAATTAGATCAGTCAATATGAGCTGATTTGTAGTGGGAGCCTTCCTGAGGTAGCACCTGAGCTGGCCCTTGAAAGAAGTTAAGAATCCTTAGAGGTGGTGATGGGAAGGGGCATCTATGCAAGGCCAAGCTCAGTGAACAACAACCAATCCTGCTTGATTGGGATGGCAAAAGGGCAAACTGGAGAAATGTGACTTAAGCTGGAGGAAGACTGTGAATGGGGCTTTTAAATTATCTTTTTATTTTCATTTATTTGCTATGATCTCCTTCCACCCCTCCCCCGCCCACTGAGAAGGCAAGCAAGACGATACCCATTGTGCCTGTGAAGTCTTGTGAGACATATCCCCATGCCGGCCAAGTGGAAAAAAGAAGCAACAAACGAAGAAAAAGTGAAAGCAATTCTTCTGCTTTCACTAGAAGCCACCATATCTCTACCTGGAGGTGGGTGGTGTTTTTCATCATGAGTCCTTTGGAATCATCATGGATCACTGTTTTGATCAGAGTCTTGAAGGCCTTCACAGTTGATCATTCTTATGAATATCACTGTCACTGTGTACCCTGGTCTCCTGGCTCTTTTCACTTCACTTTGCATCAGTTCATACAAGTCTTCCCAGGTTGTCCTGAAACCATCTGTTTCATTATTTCTTATAGTACAGTAGTATTCCATCCCATTTGTATACCATAACTTGTTCAACCTTAGTTTACAGTTTAATAAAAAATTACCCAAATCCAAAAATTAAAAAAAAAAGAAATTCTGTAAATATTTTTGTATATGTGGGTCCGTTTTTCTCTCTCTTGAGGTACAGACCTAGGAGAGGTATTTCTGGGTGAAAGGGTGTGCACAGAACTTTAAGGAGAGTTCCAAACTGTTCTCTAGAATGTTTGAACCAGTTCATAGCTCCACCATTAATCATTAATGTACCTGTTTTCCCATATGCCCTCCAGCATCTGTCATTTTCTTTTCTGTCATTTTAGCTAATCTGATGGGCATGAGGCAGTACATAAGATTTATTTTAATTTGTATTTCTTTAGTTATTCGTGATTTAGAGCATTTTACATGACTATTGGTAGCTTTGACCTCTTCTTTTAAAACTGCCTGTTCATATCCTTTGACCATTTATCAATTGGGGAAAGGCTCTTTTTAAAAAAAACAAAAAACAAACTTGGATCAGTCCCCTACATATTTCAGAAATGAGGCCTTTATCAGGAAAAAAAAAACCCAAAACACTTGTACAAACAAAACCAATGCAGCCAAAATTTAAAGGAAAGCAAGAAACGAGGGGGAGATTTACATTGTTGGGTTTTTTTTTTCATGTAATCAACATTATCCATTTTACTTCCCATGATCCTCTTTATCTCTTATTTGGTCATAAACTCTTTCCTTATCCATAGACCTGACAGGAAATTTTCTGTGCTCCCCTAATTAACTCATGATATTACCCTTTATGCTGATATCATTTATCCATTTTAATCTTATCTTGGTCAACAGGGTGAGATGTTATTTTCCAGTTTTCCAAGCAGTTTTTGTCAAATAGTGAGTTCTTGTCCCCAAAGCTGAGGTTTGGGGGTTTACCAAGCACTAGATTACTATGATTATTTTCTCCTGTGTCTCATGTACCTGATCTATTCCCCTGGTCTTCTGCTTTATTTTTAGGAAGCACCAGATTGTTTTGGTGATTACCACTTCACAATACAGTTTGAAAGCTGGTAGGGCTTGGCCACTTTCCCTCACATTTTTTCCCACTGATTCCCTTGACATTCTTGACCTTTTGTTCTTCTAGGTGAATTTTATTTTTTTCCTAGCTCTACAAAATAATTCTTTGTTTTGCAATTTTGTAGTTTGGTTTGGCTCTGAGAAAGTAAATTAATGTAGGTAGTGTGGTCATTTTTATTACATTGGCTTGGACTATGGTGAGCAGTTAATATTTCCCCAGTTACTTAGATGTGTCTTTATTTGTGTGGAAAGTGTTTTGTAATGGTGTTCATGGAATTTCTGTGTGTGTTGGCAGGTATTTTATACTGTCTGGAGTTGTTTTAAGTGGAATTTCTTTTTCTATCTCTTTCTTCTGGGTTTTGTTGGAGACATATGGTGTAAATGGCTTTACATAAGAAAATGGAGAGCTCATTTTTTACTCCAGAGGCAGGGAGCCACAGAAAGTCCTTGAGGAGGGGAATGAGGTAGTGAGATCTGTGCTGTATGAAGATGATTCCATCAGCTGTGTGAGGAAGGATGGATAAGAGAGCGGAGACCATTTGGGAGGCTCCTACAGAGGTGGAGAGAAGGGGGGCAAATGCCACTGGACAGGGATCCACAGCATCAGTTTTCTCAAGTTTCCCCAGATCCACAAAATGCCTTCCCCCCTCACTCCTTCTTCCTTGGTTTTGGTCTTGTTGTTGTTGGGTTATTTTTAAACTCTGCTGAATTTGGAGTCTAAGGAGCTGGGTTTGATTCCTGACTCCTGCTGTTTACTCTCCTGAGAAGAACTATCTGTATGGCCCTGGGTGAATGGGGATGTTGGATTTGATGAGCACTAAGAATCCCCCAGTTTTGAATATATTATCCTAGAATCCCAGAATCTATCTTCCATGTAGCTCCTTCATGGTGCCAAGCTTCCTGTGGGGTCCATGGAACTCACGTTAGCCATTTGCCCTTTCCTCCTTTCAGAGGCTTCCAATATAAGCACCGATTTTCCTTTGCTTTGGGGCTCCCACCAGCTCCCAGAGGTGGAGCCCAGCTGGAGAGAAGCAGCCAGAATCCTGCCAGCTATTTGCTTGGGTTGGGCGGGCCCCCCTCCAGTGCCCCTCATTGTCTTCCTCCCAGCAGGAGCTCCATCCCTTCGAAGTTAACGAGTTTAGGGAGCCGGACCCCCCAGCCAAGAATGCCAGGGAGAATCAACCTTGATGAGCCAAGCCTTCCATCCCCCTTCATGTAGGCAGGAATTCCTGTTGGGTCTGCTTTGTGTGATCCTCCTCAGGCCAAATGACAACCAGACCAGAAGTGGTCAGCCTAAGAAATCCTGTTTGGATTCATTCACATTTTCAAAGAGGACCCTTGGCTTGACCCTTGTCTTATCTTGTCCTGCATCACTGGTCTGGCCCACAGAGATAACCCATTATCATGAGCCCTGCTTAGATTTGATGGAGGGATGTTTACTCTTAGGGCCACTTAGCCTTCATGTCTAGGGAGGGAAGAAGGACAGATTTCCATGAAGTCTGACTGGACAGCTGTCATCTGAACCCTCAGGGGAAGTGGCAATGACAGTGACAGTGCTGGACCTGGAAGAAGCTGGCCTTGAGCCATGGGACAGGTGCCGCATTCTTCTGGGACCTTGTCACCACAATCTTGTTATCCAAAAGGGAGAGTTTAGAGGTAAGGAATCAGATCACAGTGTTAGAGGGACTTCTCCCCCGGGATCTGTCAGAGAGGCTGGTGGCTAGCAGGCCAGTAAGCCCTGCTGTCCTCCCCTTGAAATTATCCTGCATATGTGCATTTATTATGTACATCTAGATGCACTTAGTTTGTGCACCTGCGTATCTATCCATGCCCGTGAATTTATTATTATTGTAATACATGCACCCAATGTGTGTAAGAAGCAGTGTTCAACCAAAGTCTTCCTCACCAGCCTCCGTAGCCCAGCTGTCTCCTCTGTATAATGGGAGCTCCTGGAGGGCGGGGCTTATTTCATCTTTGTCTTTGTACCCTAGCAACCGTCGCCACGTCTGGGACATAGTGGGTGACTGATAAATATTTACTGATTGATAAACGCTTATGGATCTATGGATGGATCGTTCTAGGAAAGGTGGATGCGCTTGGGGCTAAGAGGCTTGGGTTCAAGTGAAGTCCTACCAGTTCTCAGCTCTGTGGCCTTGGGCAAATCTCTCAATCTCAATTCCTTCATCTCTAAAATGATGATAATAATAAATGTCTGAGTTACCTCAAAGGGCATGGAACAAGCGAGACAATTAATATAAGGGAAATTGATTCAATATTCTACCTGTATGGCGATGCCCAACTACGCCTAATCAGAATGTTGGAAAGGAGAAAAGGAAATCCCGTTTATTTAGCACCTACTGTGTTCTGGGCGCTGTGCTAAACACCTTTCAGACATCTCGTTTGATCCTCACAACAACCCCCATTTTGAAGTTGAGGAAACTGAGGGAGACAGTAGTGGAATGACTTGCCCAGAGTCCCCCAGGTGTGAAGTGTCTAAAGCCAGACCCTCCTCGGTAGCTAGGTGGTGCAGTGAATAGAGCACCAGCCCTGGAGTCAGATAGACCTGAGTTCAAATCTGACCTCAGACACTTAACACACACACACGCAAAAAACTAGCCATGTGACCTTGGGCAAGTCACTTAACCCCAATTGCCCTCCAAAAAACAAACTAAAGACAGACCCTCACAGAAATGAATTGAGTCTAAGCATGAATGGATTTCACCATAAGCTCACCACCTAACATTTCCAAAGACGTTCACTGTTAGAAAGCACTTTCCTATCCAGGCTTCCATTTGTTCCACCACCACCCTGAGATCAACAGAACAAACATCTTCTCATTTATTGAGGAGAAATAAAGACTCAGAGGAGAAACTTGCTTCCAAGGTCATGTAACACTCGAGTAGAAGAGCTGGGATTTGAACCTGTGTCTTCTGACATCAAAGCCAGTCATCTTTTCTTTTTTTCTCTTATTTTTAATGTCGATTTATATGGATGCTTTTTGCTTCTGCAGCATAGCCATTTACAGATGTACCAAGCCCCACACCCATTCACTCAGTTAGTCTTTCCCTGGAATAAAGAAAGAAATACAGATAAAATCAATGACCCTCTCTGGGAATGTATGGTCTCTCACTTGGGAAGGAATTGCCTCTTCAAAGCTCCCACTTTCCACAGTCCCATGTTTCTTCCCATTGGCATCTGTCTCTTAAGATGAGAAACTCAGAGCTGGAAGGTGCCTCTATGGGTGTCTAATCCACCATCTTCATTGTAGAAAACAGATCATTGATTGCTTTCATTACTAAGGTAGGGATTTGCCAGCCTTTGACAGATCTCTCAAAAGAAACTGGTCTTTGATCTTAGAAAGGTGGACTTCAGCCAAGGCACAGAAATTGTCTCCTACGGAATGGATGGAGGCTGCCATAGACACATGCCCAAACATCCGCCATGTCTAAATCCCAGCCTGAGACTGTTGTCTGGTGCTACACTTGGGTTACTGCCTCTCATTCTGTCTCCTCTATGGCTCTCTCTTCTGCTTGCACCATCACAGACTCACTAAATTTTGGTTTTTCCCATACAGTCCTCCTAAGGTACAACAGCACACCTGTACTCAGAGGACACCCCTGGCTCCCCATTGACTCTGGGATAAAATTTAAGCCTCTCAATCTGGCCTTTGAGGCCCTCCTACTGTTTGGCTCCAAGCTGTAAGAACATTCCATCCAAACTTGCATTCCATCACTATTGGTGTGTATTCAGAGAAACTGATCCCTCCACTATACCTGTTAGTGAGGGAAGCTATAATTTTTCATTCCTCTTCTTGCCTTTAATAGAAGCAATCAATCAACAGACTTATTAAATGCCTAATCTGTGCACAGCTCTGTGTTCATCTGTTTGGGAGGTTTTAAGTAAAAATGATGGGGCAGATTAGATGAAATCTCAGAATTCTAGAAGTCCAGTGTCTGGGCTCCATGGATTCTTTAGCCCTCCACCCCCCTATCCCATGCTGGAAAGTTCTCCCATTTTCCAGGATTAAAAACAAAACGAAAACAACAAACCCACAAAAACAAAAGGACAGAATAAAGCATTTGAGATTAGCTCGTCCATGACCCTCACTTACAGCTGGGGACACTGATCGGGAGAGAGGAGAGGAGTCTTGCCCAAACTCACACAATTATTTAGTGGTTGAGCTGAGGCAGGTACTTAGTGTCCAGACTCAAGTAGAATGCCCTGTCCACAAGACAAAGTGGGAATGCTCATGGCATATGGACATCAGATTAAGTTTGGCTCAAGGAAAGGCTGTTGGGTGGACTTTGCCCCATTGTTTCTGAAACTCTGCTGAGTGCTGGATTTTCCTGCCCCTTTCTCACCCTTTCTGTGTTGGGGGTAGGCATGGTTGGGACCCAGCCCTTCCTGCAGCCTGAGGACTTTTATCTTGCATCCTGTGGGAGATCAGCCAGAGTGAGAGATGCCAATCCCCCAGTTTATATAAACAGTGGCCCCAAGGCCACGCTCCTCTCTTCCTTGACCCTGAACCACTAATGCAAACTTACCAGGGAGGGATGGCAGGGCTTTGTAAGGATCATGGCATTGCTGGCATTCATAGCCTTGTTTAACTTCTACTAAGTCCTTCCTGTACCTTATCTCCTTTGCTCCTCAATTCAGCCTCTGGGAGTGGGGGCAATGCAAGCAGCATCACTCCCCTTTTATGGAAATGACTCATCCACAGTCACACAGCCAGGTAGCGTTCGTTGCAAGCACAACGGGAACTCTAGGTGGAAAATGGTCTCCATTATACCCAGGTGGCCCGGTGTCTTATTGGGTAGAGTGCTGGGCTTGGAGGCAGGAAGACCTAACTTCACATGCTGCCTGGGGTATGTAATAGCTGGGTGGTCCTGGGCAGCTCATGGACCTTTGCTTCTATTTTCTCCTCGGTAAAAGGGGGATAAAACAGCCCCTCCCCCCCAGAGCCGTGAGGACCAAGTGAGAGCCTTTTTGCAAGGAGCTCACAGAAAGGCTGACATTGCTGCTGGCTCTGCTCTTAAGGAGAGCTGTGGCTGCCCACTTGGCTTGTCCTCCCGGGGCAATCTGCACCTCTTCCCTTCGCACCGGCTGCCTCAGCTTCTTTCCTTGGTAGTTTTACCAGGAAAAATATAAAATGCCAGATGACATTTATGGAAAACTTTGCAAAATGAAAGTTTGAAAACGATGTAAGAAGTTTGCAAAATGACACGTGTGTGTATGTATATGTGTGTATTGTGTGTGCATGTATGTGCACCGTGTGTGTGTGCATGTATGTGTGCACCTGTATATGTGTGTATGTGCACCGTGTGAATGTGCATGCACTGTGTATGTGTGTACGTGTATGTGCCTGCACATGTCTGTATGTGTGTGTGTGTGTGTGTGTGTGTGTGTGTGTGTGTGTGTGTGTGAGTCTCACTGCACCCCGGGATGTAGGTGCCATTATTATCATCCTCATTTTTACAGGTAGGAAAACTGAGGCTTCCAGGTACCAAATGCACAGTGGACTTGATCCCAAGACCTCACTGAAATCCTGCCACCTGTGTGACCCTGGGCAGCTCACGTCAGCTCCCTGGGCCTTAGTTTCCCTCTCTTCCACACAAGGGGTTGTGCTAACTGGCCTCTAAGACCTTCACCAGCTCCAAATCTCTGATCTGATCATTCTAAGCACGTGGAGGATACCGAGCCATACATCCAGTGATTGGGTTCACACTTCTGGGGGAATCTGGAAGGATCTCCCAAAAGATCAAGCCTCTGAGTGGAGCCCCGAAGGCAGCTCAGGCTTCCAAGCATCAGGGGAGCCCTGCCTGGGAAGAAGCAGGCTGTGGAGAGCTGCGCACAGTGCGCACTCAGTGGGCAGTTGGATGACAGTGAAGATAGCCTGGAGACGTTCTGGATGAGTCTGGGTTAAAGCCCGGGGATAAGAGGGAGTGAGTGGAGACCCTTGAGGGAGACCAGTATTGTAATATTAATTTCATAAATTAAGAAATTGAGCCTCAGAGGTTAAGTGACCTGCCCAGGGTCACAGTCAGTAAAGGTCAGTCAGGATTTGAGCCCAGGTTGTCCCAGTCTGAGCAGTTAGCTGCTGTGGCTCACTGGGGTTTTTTATCTGATGAACTTGGAAGAGAGTTTTCCTTTATGTGTTTGAGGCAAGTGTGGCTCCTACCCTTGTTCTTTTTCATTTGGGATGTGATTGGGCAGAGAAGTATCAACCAAGAAAAATGGAGGCGAAAGGAGAGAACTTGGTGTGAAGCTGTTTATTGCATCAGTGAGACAGGAAAGAAAGGAGGGAAAGCTGATTGAAAAATGGAGCCGAGGGAGTGCATAAATACAGATATTTTAAATCACATCCAGCAAAGGACTTTCAGCTGGAAAGAAGAGGAATCCTGCCCATCTTCAAGGGCTGCTGCCCCCAGTAAAGATAAAATCCCAGCAGGTATGGAGATGGATGTCTCTGGATGTGAGGAGGATCTAGAGTGAGTGTGTATGTATGTATATATGTGTGTATGTGTGTGAGTGTGTATATGAGTGTATGTGTATATGTGTATGTGTATAAATATGTGTGTGAGTGTGTATATGTGTGTATATGTCTATATGTGTGTTTGTATATGTGTGTATGTGTGTATATGTATATGTGTATACGTGTGTATGATGTGAGTGTGTATGTTACTGTGTGCATGTGTGTATGTGTATAAACATGTGTGTATGTGTGTGTATATGTGACTATGTATATGTATCTATGTGTGTATGTGAGTGTGTGTATGTGTATGTAAGTGTGTGTATGTGTATGTGTGTATATGTGTGTGTATGATGTGAGTACATACGTTACTGTGTGTGTATGTGTGTGACCCCACTGTGAATGCTGGCTGAGCTCTCCCAGATCAGGAATGGAGATGGGGGTGGGCAGGAACACAATGCCTCAGGGCCTAAAATCACAATGGAAGGTGAAAGAAATTTGGAAAGCAACTACCTGTTCATAATTTGCTCCTTGGGAGTCCTCACACTTTTTCCCTTTCAGGGTGCTCACACAGCATTATATCCCACAAAATAAAAGTCCACTTAACACAAAATGTACTGAAGCTAAGATGTTTAGTGTCACCAGTTCAGGAGCTGGAAGAAGACCCCAGAGATGGAGCCTAAGTATTTAAGAAGCAATGGGACAAGAGAAGACCTACAGGAAAAATAAAGTTTAAAATCTCCATTTTTAATAGAAAAATAATTGGCTTCTACACTGAGCATATTTCAGAGAATCACAAGGAACCTCAGTCACCATCTAGTCTGACCCATTTGTGAAAGGAATCGTCCTTCTACCACACCTGTCCTGAGGTCACCCAGCTGCTCTTTCCACACTGTAGCTGCAGAAATAAGCCTGTCATTGAAATATTTTGGCTAGTTTCAGAAACCAGACTTTCTAAGTCCTTTGGAAACATGCCCCACATGCGAATTACCCGTGTACTAATTACAAAATAGTTATCTGTGCTCATTGAAGCAGGTCATAAATGGCCAAACCTCATCAGACATCAGATTTTGGAAGTTCTGGTAGATATTTAGCATCTTTAGCAGCATAGAAGCAAATGAGTTTAGCTCCCAACTGTTATATCTAATACTATATGTACCTATATTCTCATCAGCATGAGTATCTCTTCTCCCAATGAATTTGCAAAATATTCCTTAATTAGCAAAAAAAGTGACTCATCTTAGAGTAGCCACACCCACAGGAGGGTCCCTCTCACCCATCCATCCTTGCCCTGCTCTCTCTCCCACTGCCTCCCCTCAATAGCAGCTTCCTCAGTAATAGGTCTGAGGGTCACTTTTGTAGCAGCAACCACACTGGCATCCCCAGGAGGCTACTAGCACAGACTCTTAGATCTGCTTCACTAGGAAAGAGAGCTGTTCACGGGGTCAACAATCTTTTAAATTACATTCACTAGTTCAGGGGAAAAGTCAGTAACTTCAGAGAAAATACAAGCAGAGAAATAAAGACCAATAGACAGGGCTCAGACTGTCTGAATCAGCTAAACACTTTACATACAGCCCTGGATGGAGAGAGCCTTTACCTCTGAGTACTCGGGGAGCTCTGAACATACAGCCACTCAGAATCCTGACCAGGGAACCACAAGATCCTTCTCATAAGCAGCCCCCAAAGCAAAATACAAACTGGGAGTATGTATGCACTTCTCAGAGCCAGAAGGCATCACAGCCTCCTGACTTAGGGCCTAATTAGAAATAAGCAAGAGGTATGAAAGCCTTCCTGAGAAAGCCTTCCTGAGCAAGCCTCCCCTAAGCAAGCTTCCCTTAACTGGGCTCCACATGGGGTCTATTAATGCACCAGGAATATCTTAAATGCATTAACATTACAGCTTCCCACAAGGCCTCTTGGCCTATTCTCTGCCCCCAACCTGTACTCAGGGAAATATAATTTCAAAATGTGATTTCATGGAATGCACTGGGACCAGGTGGCAGCAGCATCTCTGCCTCTAATTAGTGTTGCATTATCATATGCTTGCCTTTCTCATCTTTGAACACATTTTATTTTTTTCCAAAATGCTGACAAATCCTGGCCCTTTTGGCAGTTACCATGCATATGTCTCTGCTATAGTCAACTAGCCAAGGAGTACTTATGTACTTGCCGTGTGCCAAGTCCCAGGTATGTCAAGGAAGGGAAACAACCAAATAAAGCACAGTTCCTGTCCTCCAGGGAGGGGCTCTAAAGGGGGAGATAACAAGCAAATAAACCAGCAGAAAACAAGTGAAAAATAAGTGAGTGAATAAGTAAAATAAATGTTTAAGCAAGAACCACACAGTGTAAACAGAAGGCAATCCCAGATAGCGGCATTAGTGTGGAGGGAGGGAGAGAGCAGAAGGCATAAGGTGAGGAAGGACTACAGCAGAGCGATGACTGAGGGGCATAGATCAGATATTGTGAAGGCAAAAGTGACAAGATTTGGTAATGGATTGGCCAGGACCTCTGATGGCCTTCTCCTGCCAGATGGACATCTTTGGGATGGTAAATTGGGCCATCTTTTGCCTCAATTCTACCTAGCACTTAGTCATGGAATCACTATTCAGAATGTGGCCTCAGACTAGCCTGGGAAGGACCTTAATTTAGGAAGATCTAGGTCACACCCTGCATCCTAAGCCATTGCAAGTTGTCTTGACCTTTGTCTCACCATTGGCCTCTGTTGACTCTGGCAGAGAGAGTAAGGCAGTGATTTTGGGCAGCTCTGTCTCACTAGAATCCAATTCACGTGCAAGTCAAGACATCCCCCTTCTGATGTCATTGGTCCTTCTTGAGGACAAGCAGCAGCAACAACAAATACATAAGGTGGATGGTGCAGCAGTTGTGATCCAGAGTGACTCTGAGGATGGTGGTGACGTAGAGATGTATGGAAGAGAGAGGAAGGTGGGGGGGAGGTGCAGGAGGGAGACCAAAAGTTCTGTTTTGGACAGGTTGAGTTGGAGATATGAGCCTGGAGGTCAGCAGAGCTTGGGGCTGGATGAATAGATTTAAAAATAATTGGTATAGAGATGATACCTGAAGCCCTGGGACCTGGTAGGATCCCAGGTGAAACAAAATGGGAGAAGAAGAGAAGAGGGCCCAGGGAGAGCTTTGGGGGCCTCCATGGCTAGCCCGTGTAACCTGGAGGGAAATTCAGTAAATTTCAGAGAGAGAAAGAGTACTTAGACAAGCAGGAAAACCCAGAGAAGAGAGAATCAAGGTGCTGACCAACAGTGTCAGAGGCTGCAGAGAAAAGTCTGTGACCATGAAGACTGAAGCATACGTCGGATTGGGTCATTTAGATGCTGGCGCCTTGGGAGAGCACTTTCAGTTAGATGAGATGTGAAGCCAGATTGCAAAAGGTTTAGAGTCAGAGAGGGGGGAATGTACAGAACTAATTGACTTATGTCTTAAGATGGTTTGTTGGGGAATATGTTTATTCATCCTTAGGAACATCCAGGAACATAGTACCTCCTTGGATGAGTGTCTAGTGTCGTGACTTGGAAATTAAAATGATTTCTGACCAAGCTGGGGTCATCTTCAAAGATCATGAAATCTGCTTTGTTATTATTGTTGAATCATTTTGGTCACGTCTGACTCTTTATGACTCCATTTGGGGTTTTCTTGACAGAGATACTGGAGTGGTTTGCCATTTCCTTCTCCAGCTCATTTGGCAAATGAGGAAATAGAAGCAAACAGGGTTAAGTGACTTGCCCAGGGTCACCCAGCTAGTGTGTGTCTGAGGCTGGATTTGAACTTAGGTCTTCCTGCCTCCATGCAAGGTACTCTACCCACTTTGCCTCCTTACTGCCCTCATCAAATCATAACACCATAGATTTAGAGCTAGAAGGAACTTTGGTGGCCATCAGGTCCAATGCCCTCATTTGATAACTGAGAAAACTGAGTTAAGTTTCTTACCCAGGGTCACCCAGCTAGTAAGTGTCTGAGGCAGGATTTGAACTCAGGCCTTGCTGACTCTCCTACCATTCCAAAACTGGAACCCTAAATACTTATTCTCTAGACTTTTCTTTGATCCAACAAATCTTCAGCATTAAACAAACATTTATTCATCCT
Organism: Gymnobelideus leadbeateri; assembly: GCA_011680675.1. Taxonomy (NCBI): domain Eukaryota; kingdom Metazoa; phylum Chordata; class Mammalia; order Diprotodontia; family Petauridae; genus Gymnobelideus; species Gymnobelideus leadbeateri. The sequence continues at coordinate 532,882 of WOXC01009473.1, forward strand.
TCACTTTTCAGAGTCCTAACTCTGGTCCCCAAGGAACAGGAAAGCCCAAATGATAACGTAATCCCCATTGTAACGATATCCTTCAATTTCCTGATACTGGGCTAAATAATCTACCACAGTGGATAAACAGTGCTGACCTGGGGCGGAAGATTTTGTGGGTTGGACTTTTAGCAAAGTCTAACTCATTGATGACTAAACATGCTGTATATTAGAGAGGAAAAGGCTCATTAATCATTGGAACAGTTTTTTTTCCTTTCCCCTAAACATCCATCAAAAAAGTATATATATATATATATATATATATATATATATATATATATATATATATATATATATATATATAAATGCATGTATCGAACCCTCAGCAGACTGGATTCAGCTTTAACACAGCTGGCTCAGATGGGAAGCGAGAACTTCTCCATCTGGTTGTTTAAAGTAATGCCCCGACAGACCTTGACAATCAACACTGGTTATGATTAGACTAAATGGATTAGGTTAAATTGAAATATGTCGCCTTGGGGAAGAAAGTGTTTGGATTAGGCCAGGGAATTCACTGAAATCTGATGATATAATATGTAAAGACTCTGCTCCCTACCCTGGCCATAAAAGGCCATGGCTGAGCAGTGGAGAGCTACTTGGGAGGAGTCCTTTCACCTGGATCCAATTCAATAGATATTTATGAAGGGCCTACTATGTGTTGAGTACTTCTCTCTGAGAGTTGCTCCAATTTACTCTGTCTATAATCTGTATGTTTGTCTATATGTGTGTATATAAATGTATATGGACACACACAGCTATATACAAGGAGAGAGAGTATGTCGTGTCTGACTCTTTGTGACCCCATTTGGGGTTTTCT